>BMAU01000374.1:0-475135 GCA_019973935.1 Trichonephila clavipes | reverse complement strand
GTTTCACAAATTCTCATATCCATAAGGTCGTTTTCCTCCGGTGAGGTGGACCATGAATTGACTCAACACACACACACAGTAAACACACGCAGTGGACTGTAATATTTTTAATCTTTCTCTCTACTCCGTACACAACCTCTCGAGTGAGTGTTACACTTACACTGACGTCTTTCTTTACAAGCCGCTAGAGGGCGCTGTTCAATAACAGAACTAACAGCTGTTTTTCTTCTTATAATATTAAAGTATTACATTTGTATGAAAACTATATCAGGAATAAGAACTGAAATTATAAAATTATTAATATAAAATGCCTTAATTTAAAAATTTTACATGCACACATTTCACAAGGAAGAAAAATTACATTATTGTATTGCCTCGGAAATATTCTGCTTTTAATACTACACATTCTTTTTATAGTTATTATTTCTATTTATAAAATAGATTTTTTTTATCATAACGCATTTTTTAGCTTTTTTTTTTCTAAAAGGGGCTGAGGCTGAATTGCCTAATTTGTTTTCAAATGAAGTTTTATTCAACTTCTAACTTTCCGACATGCACAAGTGATATATCAATCGAAAGATAATAATGCAAAGATTAAATGAAAATAAAAAAAAACGATAGGTTTGTGATTTTTAGGGTACCAAGTCCCCTTAAATTTTTCTTTTTACTTGAATTATTAACTGACTGGTGATATCGAAACTTCATAAAAAAGTTTATATACTTGCATACGTATTGTGCAAACAAATTAATTTTTCAGCAAAAAAAAGAAGAAAAAAAATAATGCATTTTATTAGTATGATATTATTTTTAAACTATAAGAAAAGAAAAGGAGAAAGAACACGGAAAGAAATGTATTTAATTAGATAAGTTAAAATATCAATTGCGATTTATATAATACATATATAAAACTGAATATTGAGGGTTAGTGCACCTTTTCAGTTCCTGAGTTAATAAACATTTTATGAGTTTTTAGATAGAATACCATTACAATTTCAGGAGTCTAGACCTAGACGACCCTATTTACATATATATATATATATATATATATATATATATACAATGGTGGCCTCAATTGTGGACATTTTTTAAAATTGTTATGTTTTTTTTAAGTTTGTATGCTTATAGGAAATTTTTTCGTTGCATAAAATCAAGGTATTTTATATCATTTTAAAGAAAATTTTATGCTAAATTCAATACAAAAAACAAAATTCAAATATTTGAAATGCAAAAAAAAGTTATCTTGCTATAACAGTCGATATACATTAGATACTGATGATAGCTGTGAATAATCAGAGCATAGTGAGGTTGCCTTTATTCTTTATTACGGCTTCATATCGATGTTTCATTGAGCTGAAAATAGTTGTAAGCTCTTCTTTCGTTATTACTTTATGCTTGGAAAAAATTATATCCCCAATTAGTTCTTTTTTATTTCATGGGTACATCAATCGTGGACTAGATTTTCCAAACATTGCCACAAGTCTTCGATAGGAAGGATGTCAGGATAACAACAATATTTTGTCAAAAAGCAATGGCATCAAATAAATGAGTAGAATGGACACATGTGTGACAAGAAAAAAGTATTTTCTTTGTTAAAAGTACATAACAGGTGTGTAGTTCTTTGACTACATCTGGAGACTGAAAGTTTTGTTTCAGATGTCAGGTGGCTAATTAAATTTTAAAAAATCAGGAAACGGACTAAAAAGGTACACCATATCTGTTGATGACTGAGAAACAAAAATACTATGTTTCAGAGGTAAAAGAATTTTATGGAGATCCATCAGAAGTTATCAGAGTGATGCTGGTGTTTATGTCAGTTCAAAAACAATTAGGAGTAGATTAGCAGATGTAAGACTCTTAAAGGTATAATTCCACGAAAAAACTCATATCTCAATTTACTAAAAAGGGACTAAAGTGTGGGCAATGGAACACATTAATTGTACAAATGATTATTGGTCACAAGTTATATAGGGGGATGAAACTATAATATCGTTATTCGGTAGTGATGGCGTAAAATATGTAAGACATAGAATAGCAGAAATGCTACATCCTGACTACACCCAGGCAACTGTGAAGTACCCTCGTAGCTTTATCATTTAGTCATGCATATCAGCAGATGGTATCGGGCGGTTTCATATCATCGATGGGACACTTAATGTCATAAAATTCATTTATAGAATTCCAGAACCGCCGCAACTTCTAACTTCCATCAGGGATCCATTTACCAACAATGCTTCATTTTTTTCAGCAAGATTCTGCTCATTTCCTCACAGTAAAGTAATTGAAAGACTGGTACCGTTCTAAGATCATTGAGTTGTTGTCTTGGCCACGGGAAACAGTTCTGACTTCGATCCTATCGAAGACTTGTGGCACCGTTTGAAAACTCTTGTCCGTATAAGATACCCATGAAATAAGAAAGAACTAATTGAGGATACAATTATTTCCTGGCATCAAGTAATGACAAAGGAAAAACTTACAACTATTTTCAGCTCAATGAACCATCGATGTGAAGCTGTAATAAAGAATAAAGGCAACCTCACTAAGCTCTGATAACTCACAGCTACCATCACTATCTTATGTATATCGACCGTTATTGCAAAATAACTTTTTTGTTTTTCAAATATTTGAATTTTGTTTTTTGTATTGAATTTAGTATACAATTTTCTTTAAAACGACATAAAATGCTTTGCATTTTGAGCAACTCAAAATTTTCTATAAGCATACAAACTTAAAAAACACAACAATTTTAAAAAAAAATGTCCATAATTTTGGCTCCACTGTACATTATAGTTGCTTACTTTCAAATATATGCAACACTACACTTGCTCAGTAGAAAGGGAAGTAAACTTTATGGCTCCCATATTTGACTTCTGATTCAATTACAGACATTGAGTGGTAAGGAAGAATCTACAATGAGAGACCATTGCTACTAGTTTCTCGAGTGAGGATTTTTTTATAATGGTTTATTTATTGAAAAAATTGAAAAAAAAAACTTTTATAGCTAATGATATTTATATTTTACGTTTTCAAACTGAGGAATTATTCTTGTAATTAGAAATATTTTTTTTTTTTTTCTAATTAAATTTAAAAAAAGACATTCTTTATATTATCTTTGGTTTTATTGAGTTATTTGTTTTGTTTTTGATTTTGTTTAGTTTTACGAATTTAAAAAAAAATACCATCAAGGAGATATTTATTGAATACTTTTTCATTCGATTTGAGAACAAAAAGCTACATTATCCATTAAGAAAATGGTCAACCATGACTAGAAAAAAAATGTTAAAGGTTGAGAAGAACAATGAAGAAACCTCATTTCTCCTCCTCTGAAGTTTTCAGTAACATTCAAACATTTATTACATTCAAACAAACAACTTTTCGAATTTGGGAAATCTCACTGAATATATATTTTGGTACAAACATTACTTTTAAATGTTTCTTACGCTTTAGAACACCAAATATCTCAAACGTATTGACTTAAAAAGTTTTCGAGTAAAATTTTCATTTCAAAAAAATTGGTTTCTTATATTTATCTTCGCGTTATTACGTAGTTTAATTGCTTTCCATTTTGACCAATAGGTGAGCGGCATCGTTGGACGGGCGGAGCTTCTGTCAGCAGTTGCCTTCCTAAGTGCCTTACTTTATTATATTCATCACAGATATCAACACAAATCTAACGGTAAGTAATGTTGCTCTCTTCCCTTCTCTTTAATGCACTCCTGTTTTTATGCTATACATATGTTCCGAAAGAGAAGTAAGAAATACAGTTTTCATCTGGAAACTTAGCCCGTATTTTAATTGCTATATTAGAATCATATTAAGAACATATAAGAGCATATTAAGAACATATAAGAGCATATTGAAAACATATTTAACCCTTTCGTGAGCCATTTATTTCTCTTTTGAATAGCTCGCAGTTTTTTATGTTTTATTAAGAATTAAACAATAGCATTTTAGGAAATATATTTCATTTTTACGAATTTTATGTTTACATTTAAATTTTAGGGGTGGGAACACCCTTTCAACCGTCACAGGAAAAATTAAATTTAATGGTGATTATTTACCATGAAAATATGAGAAGCATGTTGCAATGCACAAGAGTACATCACATTCTGCACACATGTTAGCGGGTCCTCTTTTCTTGTCCCTTTCCGCTACATTTCTTACATCGTCTATAGTTGAAAACTATCTTTGGCATATGATTTCTCACACTGGCTACATGCACATCATCCTTAACCACACATTGCTTTGCTTAGAAGCTAGCAGGAATGCTCTTTCATTTTTCTTGAGGAAAATCCGTCAATTAGCTGACGAGCTAACGCTATACGGAATGTTAGCTGGTCTAAACTTCTGGTTCTTTTTTTTTCACTTGCCAAAGTAGGATGACAAGATCAAAAAGAAAATAAAAGATACGATGCCACCATTTTACAGATCTTATTTGATATCTTTCTTTTCTTTGATCAAAGCTATCAACCCCTCCCATGACATCGTTATATACAGCGATAGCTCTTGGACAATGCACTCCTTCTCTTTAGTACC
The DNA here is from genome assembly GCA_019973935.1 of Trichonephila clavipes. Lineage (NCBI taxonomy): Eukaryota > Metazoa > Arthropoda > Arachnida > Araneae > Nephilidae > Trichonephila > Trichonephila clavipes. Next base: position 470,602 of record BMAU01000374.1, on the reverse strand, counting down.
ATCTTTTTTGTTCGATTTACAGATATAATAACCGCTGGAATATGCGTAGTAGTACAAAACTGTAACGGGAATCAGTCTCCTCATCATTATAATAGCAAGGCCAATATATTATAATGGGTTTTGCGCTTCCCACAGATGTATCTTATTAGATCATGTAGATGGGAAGTAATCTTCCCAAGGCGCACAAAAGAGTTAAAAATCCCGAAATTTTGCAAAAAAAAAAAAAAAAAAAAAATGCAAAATTTATGGTATTCGGGCAAATATACCTCATCTGAACTCCAAAGAATTTGTTAAAAAACGCATTGTAATTCTAAGAAAATAAAGAACCGTGTGACGAGTCATGCTACACATACTATACTAAATTTTTGCGTACTACATATCTTATGTAATAAAAATTACAAAAGCAAAGATAAGTTATGCAGTTATCGATAAAAATGTTGATGTGACAGTAAAAATAAGCGTAATTTCAGAAACACAAAAATAGATAATCTGAATAAGTAAGAAAGTTTCTGATTTAGGGGTCAGCACCCCATCATCTACGTCAGGAGTGTCCAACACGCGGCCCACGGGTCCCATATGGCCCTCCAGTACGTAAATTGCGAACTGCCAACTCTTTTTTAAAAACTTTTAATTAAGAAGTATTTAAAGTTTTTTCATTTGGAAATTTATTTGAGGATACATTTCAATATATATATATATGCATATATTGTGGGATTATGGTTCAGTTCTAGGGGTATTCAATGATCACACTCGTTTTTTGCTAAACTAACGTTTAATGTTGGGCACTTAATACAGTTCTACTCACTACGACAGACGTTTAACACATTTAATAAACTATTTACAATTCGATTAAACACTTCTGGCTCTTAACGACAGTTCTAGTACAACTGCTGACACTTAATCTTCACGATAGTGTTGAGAGTGACCTACGCGTCTCTCTTGAGAACAACGGGTGGTGCGTCCCTACTCGACCACCGTTCTCGTCGCTCTTTCTTCAGCCCCTGATCATCGACCTTTTTGCGTCTAGAGTCCGCTCACTGAATCCCCTCTCCTACGTTAATTCCCTTGTGGCTGCACTGTCAGCGCCCTCTAAAGAACGTTCATGTAGAAATTTCCCATATATATATATATATATATATATATATATATATATATATATATATATATATATATATATCTACAATGTATTTGCCTGTTACCTGTTCTTGTTTTAAAATAAATCATTTTTGATAATTGAAACGTCCTTTAGATTAAAATAGAGTTCTATTTCATCAAACAGTGACATTTGATTTTACTATAATAAATAACTTTTTTAATAAATTCCTAATTGCATTATGTATATCCTTTACTATGGATGGTACATGATTCTCTGTGTGCGAATTTCATTTCTCCTCCTCCTTTTCTGTTTGGAGTGCCCAAAAAGCAAGAGGCAGTCAGAGATGTTTTAAAAGTTTAAAAAATATATATTCAGGACGGTTAAGATAAAGGGCAATATATACTAAATCGTTTGAGAATAACAGTACAATCAAATTTTAAAAATGAGTAACGAAAGATCCATTCAAAATGAACTCTTTAATTTTCAAGTAAATGGCAACACACACACTGTACTATTTTAAACATGATTTGATTGTTGCATTATTATATTATATAAACATTATTATGGTACGTATGTCTTTATACATACTTGTGCGGCTCGCTCGCAATTCCTTCAATGTTGCAATATAATATTCAGTGCCGCTTATCCATTGGGTGCTTGGAGGAGGCATCCAGGGGCCCGGATAAGCTGGACTTAAACAGATTTTCTGGTTATAAATTTCGATCTTACAGTTCCAAGGGGGCCTGTAGATCTTTTGCGCCCAGGACCTGAAATGAGATTAAATCAGCACTGATAATAGTTCACCTTAATCATAGACCGCGTCTGGCAGTCTGTTGTTTATTTAATTGATTGTTTGTTTATTAGTATAGTTTGTCTATTAGCATTGTTATATAAATACGAATCTATAAATTAAAAAAAAACAAATTTACAGAGGTTTGAATCAATCGCATTTGAGCAAGATAATAGAGAAAAATGTTTGAAATTTTAATCCGAAATTTGTTTCGAAGGATAATTTAACCGAAAACCTTATTATTATTTTGAAGTATAATTAAATATTGACTTTGAATGTTTTACTTACAATTGCTTGAAATGTTAGATAGAAGTATATTTTTTTCATGTTAAATAAATCGATACGCATTTCTTCGCTTTAATTTACAATTATCATTTACATTTCAGCTTGGATTGACTGCAGTGTAACGTCAGTGCTGGCAATTTTAGGTCTCCTGTGCAAAGAGCAAGCTCTTACTGTATTGGCCGTTTGTTGTATTTACGAGTTTTCCTTGCCAAAGGTAAAATTCCTTTCGATTCATTTCTCTCGTTTAAAAAAAATTAGCTTTTATTACAGATTTATTAGTTTTATTTAAATATCAATAAATTTGTCTTCATGTGCAATTAGACTACAAAAAAAAAAAAAACAACATAAGGCAACATTTGGCAATAAAAACCGAACGGAGCATATAGAGTTATGCTAGATCTGAATATCTTAAAAATATGCGTGTCGATTAAAATATTTGGTTCTAAAATTGAAATATTAATACTTATTTTATCGTCCTGAATCAACGTTATTTCGATATTCATGCCAATATTTTGCACTGTCCATCTTTGTGTAGCTACTCTCAAAATATTTTGTAAAATATAAATAAATTCTGTCTTTCAAAAATCTAATCAAATTACAAATGAATTTATAAAATAAAGTGTCGTCCATAGATACAATAATTTAATTGTAAATACGTTTTTATGCAATTTTAGAAATATGCACTTCGCTATAAAACTTTGTTTACCTTATAATTTTCAAATTCATTAATTTGTTGTAAGCCTAGAATAGAATATTTAAATACAATCACTTTTGTTCTAATATCTTTCTTGTGTGTGTTGACATTAATTAGAATTATTGTAATTTTTTTTATTGAAATTAGGATATTTATCGTTTTATTCGATTTTTTATAAGAAATGTATAATAAAACGGATCTAGGTTCTTTGGACAAAAAATTAATCGGGAACTATCTTTGCGGAAAAGATGTTCTATGGTATGGAGATTGTAAAAAAATAATTTTATATAAATTTTTTGAAAATATTGAAAAAGTATTTAATTTTGGTTAGATGATCATAGAATAAAGCTGAAACTATTTTTCTGTAATATAAATAACCAAAATACGATGACTATTGATAAATGCGTACTAAATAGTCTCTCAATTGTATTATATATTATATACATTGCAGCATTCCATCTCTTTCCGCACCGTTGAATGAGTCCAATCCAAGCTTCGTTCTTCTACTTATCGGGAACTGTCATTTCAACACATTTTTTTTTAAATAAAATTTTGCACTAACGAAGCTGTTGAATGTACGTAATGTGTGTGTGCGTTTGTCTTAATTATTTAGTGAACCTCTCATCGCAATAAATATCAAAAAGTGCCAAAATTCACGTTTTTCTTTAATAAGAATTACTTTAACTTTTTTTTACGATAAAAATTTTAGCTATACCTACTCTTCCTATGGCAGTTCATGTGACATAAAATTAATTATTTTTTAATTTCTCCCTCATATTTGCAGGTATTTCAGAGAGCAGCATTATTTCCGCATGGCATGTTTTGAAATTCTAAAAAAAAAAAAAATAGTTTCTCCCTAATACATGATGATTTCTTTTTAGCAATCGTATTTTTTATGAATCTTGAATTCGTATTTTGAAAAACAGTAAAATTATTAGCGAATTTCATCAAAAGCGTTAACACTACAGCTTTAAAAACGTAGATAGTAGTTGCAACGCATGAGCAGTCATTAATGTTCTCAGATTTGTGTCCTGATCCCTACATTCCTTGGGATGATGATGAAGGCCACTACACACTAAAATTGAAGCAAACCTTTAATCATTCATATGGTGCGGAAATTTAGAGGAATAATTTAGATTTTGACCTAATAATATGACGATGACGGGAAGAATTACAAGTAGTATTGATTGTGTTACAAATGCCGTGGGTAGCCTAGAGGTTAGAGCATCGGAATCCAGAACGTAGAGCCTGGTTTCGATGCCCGATCTCACCAAATACCTTTCCAGTACTCACGGAGTACGTGCTCCTTAAATCTTTGGGAACGAACGTCCTGTGGGCTGTACAGCAGAAACTACGGGTGCTGGAGAATATTTCATTCCTTTCTAGGAGGTGGAGATAGGTGGTGTCGTCATTTGTCTTGTAGATGTCCAGCCTGTCTCAGGGTCTGGCAACTTTCCTTCTTTCCCTTCGGGAAAGACAGGACTACAAAAACATTTAAATAATTGATTATACTAATTACACAATTGAGGAAGTATAACATCAAAAGTGTTTACATAAAATGTAAAAAAAAATATTACTTATTGTATATAGCACAGTTTTGTTGTAAACTTTACTCATACTGTGAGTCATCATTAAAGTGATGATTATAAGTATATAAGCACGCAATGATTTTTAAAATATTTGAAAAAGAATTCGCGAACATTAAATTTAAAATATACAATGAAAGAATTTATGAAATTTATCAAAAATTAGTTTGAAAAACTATATTCTCTCAATTGTTATATAAGATAATAATGAAAGTCTTTCTATAATAAGAATTAAAAAATACAGTACTAACTGGCATTAGAGATAAATAAATAAATGTAATACCTTTTTTTAGGATGTAAACTGAAATAAACACGAAAATTGTTCTTAAAAATTTTGAATCTGTGTATTTGTTATGTATCGAACATTTTGATCATTTAAAAAAATATTTCTTGTTTTTCAATTTTTTAATCACTGAGATTTTTGAAGAAATGTTCTTTTGCAAGCTATGTGTTCGATACAATCGTTTGAAAACCTGAAAATGAAAAAGGAAATATATATGAATATATTGTTTCTTTCTTTCTTGTAACAAAAATAGAAGTTAATATTATTTACAATAGAAACACATACCGGAATATACCTCACTTACAGTGTACCATCATTCAAAACCAATCCTGTGAAGAATTTGAGTAATAAATTTCATTTAATATGATGGTTAGAGAGATTTACTATTGAGCGCTGTTTGGAAAGATATAGCTAGCGTCAAAATATCATGGCCATAACATAACATACCATAACATAACACTAACATAACGTTTCCTGAATGGACAATGCTTATTTGACTTTGACCATCACAAGGAGAAGGGAGCACGTGGCAGATAGAGTTCACATAGATATAACTTATCTTCAGTCTTTATGATAGTCCCATGGCGTGTACATTGAGTATTAACGCCAACCAAGTCATATCACACACACATGATGCATTCGTTTTCTAAAATTGAATACATCATTTCCTTTACCCATTTATTATGAATGGAGAACGGAAATCAGCAGACGCTTGGAATCTTGGACGTGATTAGGCTTTGGCTTATTAAATGATGCTTATGTCAAGGAGTATATTCAACGGACTAAACGATAAAATCCGTATAAGTACTGAAAGTAGAACGAAAATATGAAGAAGAAAGCGTAATTGAACAAAATGTGCCCCAACAGGAAAAACTTCCCATAGAATAATATTCAAGAATCAATCAATACCATTTTATGAGCACGTTGATGGAATAAAGAAAATTATCTAAATGGGAAGGAAGGCTTTGAACAAGGTGAAAATTTGAAAATAACGTTGTGTCATATCGGATGTGTGACGTTTGAAATGATTAACGGTAGCGCGATCTTGGTTAATTCAAGAATTTAATTTCTTACACCACAGCTATTATTTACAGAGTTATATATACATTGAAGTTATTAAACTTATTAAAATATTATTACAGTCCAATAAAGCAATGCTCCCCAATCTTTTTATTGCCGCGGACCGGTCAACGTTTGATAATTTTTCCGTGGCCCGCTGAAAGCGGTGGGGGCGTTGATTGCTTATATTTTAGATTGTTTTGATTCTAAAATTTTAATTTAATTGTGTTTAAACATATGCCTCAGAATAAAATAAAGCTATACCAAAAAATGATTATAAAGGGATTTAACCTGGAATATAAAGTGATCTCCTTGAAAACCCCAAAAACCCGAGAGAAATACACCACAGTAAATAAAATGGAAATATTTTAATATTTTTGTGCGGCCTGGTACTATTTGGTTGGGTGTTGGGGACCACTGCAATAAAATGATTTGTGAGAGGAGGGATTCCTTTATCCACCGCTCCATGGTAAGTTCAGAGCATCACCTCTTCTCCGTCTGCCTGCTTCCGCCGGGTCAAAGCGTCCCTCTTCGCTTTTCCTCCTTCTCTGCCCCCTTCGAGGGGTCAACATCTCCCTCCCTCGGGGATCAGGACGGCACTCTTGCAGCTCTCGTTTCATCCTGCCAACGACGAGAAAGGATTCCTCGGGTCAAGGGGTTTCGGGGTTGGTCCAAGGCGGCCACACATTAACCCTCGGACTAAGAGCTGCCGGATGTATGTGTGAAGATCGTTTCCACAAAAAAGGGAAGCCGACCACAGGTGCGAGATACTACGTTACAGATGATAAACGATAAGGGGGGCGGGGGGAGGTTCCAAGAGACAGACTGATTTTCTGGTTAAAATTTTTTTTTTTCTTTACACAATTTTTAAGCAATAAAGGACTTCCAATATTTTTACTTTTACCACTTTCATTGTTTTTAATTTATTTTAAGTGAAATATTTTTATTTTAAAAAATTTGGTTGGTTCGGGTTGTTTATTTTCCTATGGAAAATAAAATGTTTAAAGCTGTCCAAATACATTAATCGGGGGGGATTAAGGAACCCATCAGAGTATTAAGTATCCTATAGCTGTATTTTGAATATTTTTAAAGGGAAAATATTTCATAATTGTATTCATATTTGATAATCATCTTTGAAAAAAAAATGTAGATTGAAATTTGTATGCAAGTACAAATTGACTTACAGGTCGTAATTTTGATGTATGTTTTATTCAATATTTATTTTTATGAAAAGGTGTATTGAAAATACAATTACATTAAACACAACAATTCAATCTCTATACGTAAAGTAAATATAATTCGAAAAATAGCTAAAATGTTCTAAGCTGAAACCAAACATTATCAACTGCAATACTTATGTTCTGTTCAAAGATAACTGCTTCCAATCCTACTAATGCAATAATAGTTTTTCTTTGTTTACTTGTTTATTCATTTCTGGGTTAAAATACTTAAAAAAATGCATTGTAAATATGTTATAATTATAAAATATTGATTATTTAAAGAAGCATGTTTACAATTAGATATTCTTTTATGTGTAGCATTTGTTATTTGCATTTTAATAAATTAAGAATGCGTTTGGAATATCATTTATATTTTTGTTTATTTTCATTAAATTAAAACCAATCAAGAACAAACATTTTAAATCTGAAATTTAAATTCATTTATATCTCGTTAATATAATTATTCGGAAATTGAAACGTACACTCTAAGTCATAAATGTAGTATTGCCTTTTTCAAGTTCAATTATTTGTGTGTGTGTGTAGGGAGACAGTGAACTAATATTAGGAATTGAAATATAGAGCTCACAAACACACACAGTTTGCAAAAAAAGTACTCTAAGACAATCCTCTCTAGAGATTTTTAAATGCACTGAGCATTTTAGGATTTCAAAAAAATCCAGTATTTTAAAGATATGTATTTCGAAATTAATGTTTCACCTGTACCTATCTCTTATTTTTATCTCAATTCAAGATTTTTTCCCATGGCATGGCTTGAAAAAGGTAATTAAATTTATAGCAATAGTGTTTTTCAACATAATTAAGTATTTTGGATATTAGTACATAATCTTTAGTTTGTATTTTTTTAAAGTATTGTTTGATATGAGAGAAACACTTGAAAATTTTAATATAAAAGTTTTTTCTGGCCATGTTTTCATAATACGGAACTCGGATATAAATAATTTTTTATGAACAATTGTCTATACCAATTAGTTCACAAAAAATTTAACAATTGTGGAATTATTTCAAAATACATTTCAAAATGTTTTAAAATGCTCAATGTCCCTCACCTTAGCTACAGCATTATTTTGAATTTCTGATTATACACTATTGGACATTAAAATTGCTGCACAAAGGCCACAGGCGTGAAATTTAAACGACAGGAAGAATGTGCTGTGATATGCAAATGATTAGCTTTTCAGGCAAAGCAGGCACCGTTAGCGACACCTACAATGTGTTTAAATGAGGAAATTGTTCAGCCGGTTTCTCATACACAAATTGCATTTGAATGTTTTTCTCTGGTGAAAAGTTGTCGTGATGCCTCGTGTAAGAAGCAGAAAAGCGTACCAGCACATTTCTAAATTTGGTAAAGGTCGAGTTGTAGCGTACCGGAATTTTGCGTGTGTGCGCAGTATTGCTGCTCGTGTCGATCGAGATCCAATGACTGTTAACAGAATATTGCATCGATGGGTTCCGGACGGTAATACGGAATGCTGTACAAGATCTCAACGGCCCCCTATCACTAGCAGCCGAGAAGACAGGCAGGTTACCCGTATGGCCTTAATGGATCATTCAGCCACATGACGAGCCCTGGGTCGTTTTCACGCGCAGTTCGACGATATTGGCAGCAGCGTTAACTCTCAGCTCGGAGACTGTGACTGTGGCAACCCTTGACTCTGCATCACAGTTAGGAACGTCTTCAATGGTGTGATGATGGATCTAGGTTTTTTTTCATCATCAAGATGGTCATATTCGTGTTTGGTTGTATCGTGGAGAACACATATTGCCAGCTTGCATTCGTCATCCTAATACTGGCCCATCACCTGACGTGATGATATGGGGTGCTATTGGATACACGTATTGGTTACCTCTTGTTCGCATTCACGGCACTTTGAACAGTGCACGTTTCGTTTCTGGTGTGTTACGAACCATGAGTAAAACCCTAGGAGAGCCCACACCCTTGGACACAAACTGAAAAAAGCACCAAGCTAGAACAAAATGGCGCCAAGTGAAACCGACAATGGTGGCAAGGAAATATAGAGGGATATGGTGTGTGCATAATGAAAATATATGTAAACAATACAGAAATTAAACATTTAAGATAAAAAATATAAAAACAGCACTTACTTTCTTACTGCTGATCTTTCCCGAGTAGAGGGTACAGCGTAACAACAGATTTTAAAAAAGCCTTAAAGGTCTCATCGCTAAGCGAATGATCGTGTGAGCGCCGCCATATTTATTCTGCGAGGTAATGGCCGAACATACATTCGGCGTGGCTGGTAGGATTTCGAAGAAAGCGTTTTATTGCCGACCATGTTACATCATGTCGATCATTACATTTAGGACATTCATAACTCAAAGCAATCAATACTTCTTTCATACACCATTCTATGAATTCTATCTTACTTTTCGCATTCAAAAAAGTAAAAACTTTCTAAAGTATATTCCCTCACACATGCAGCCAGCCCGGAGCCCAACAACGAAATGAAATTCGAAATGCGTGCCCACAAAATACGAAAATGCTAGAAATAGTTAGGGTTGCCATGTGTAGTGTTTAAAAGTAGGGTTATCAAGATGGCGCAATTATCGCCAACCAAAGTAATTCGCGCCAAGGGTGTGGGCTCTCCTAGGAGTGAACCCGAACCATGGCTCTATCCTTTATTCGAGCCCAGCGAAACCCTACGTTTCGGCAAGATAATACACAACCGCATGTTATCGGTGTTGCACAGACCTTCCGGAATACGAAAAATATTCGGCTGTTGCCCTAGATGAAACTTTCACCCGATATTTCACCAATAGAAAATGTGTGATCCATGGTTGCCGAGTGACTCACCATACGGTCTGTCAGGCATCCTGTAGAAGCTGCATGAGCATCGTCATGCCATCACTTTGATGTCTATGCTGGTGAGCTATGGCTGGTGAGCTGAGGTTCATCCCAGTACCACTAAAGACCCGCCGTGTAGCTGCATGAAATCTGCATCCTAGTTAGGAGAGGGAGGTGCCAGCTGGTGTCGTCCACACTTGACCATGGTTCAAAATCCCGGTTTGACAGTCGAATGTCAATGTCTAGGCGTATTAGTGGTGAAATAACGGTTGTTCGGGATACTGACTTCTCAGGAACTATGCACCCAAATTCCACGAAAAGTTTATCACTTGTTATTAGCATTATAATATATTTATCCTATAAATATCAATTTGCTATCTGCATTTTTTCCTTGTGTTGCAATTTTAATGTTCAGTTGTTCAATTTGTTATGTGATCGAGAAGACAAATGTAATCGATGTTGGATGAACAAAAATAATTTGAATACACTTTTTCAGAAATTTCGGTATATCCATATAATTTTCATAAATAAAACATTACAAGTTCAAAATCTAGCAAGACTAAGTTCATTAAATGTGGCCATCCTGGTAAAACCAGTGTTTTTGCAATCGAGTTACAGGTTCTTTTTCTGATGCTGCTAAAGATTCACTGTGTAGCGAAACTGATGCACGCTAAATCTCCCTCTCAAAGCTCCAATCAAAATCTTACCACCTGGGATCGTAAAGGTTGACAATTTTTGTCAATTTCCGGCACTTGGAAGTTACGCTAGAGCTCTGTTGGTCACTTACATCGTAATTCCGAACCACTGTCAAGAAACGAGAACGACCCCTAAGCTGGAACACCACTCTCTAAACTTGCATATCATGTTAACGTAAGGACTTTGAGTCTCGAGGTATTTAAAGTGCATTAGCAAATCTAGACGATGAGTCTAGTGGTGTCAAAGGTAAAATAATGGGTTGTAACTCTATGTGTCCGTGATTTAAAAATGGCGAAGTCTACATCGCAGATAGTCAGCTCGGTGACTTGGAGTAACGTGCCCGCTTTGTATGCCCATGGTTCAGGACTCAATCTCCCATGCGCAGTCGATAGATTATCTGGATGGGAAAATCGCAGGCATGCGTGAAACATGATTATGTGACATGTTTCCATTTGGCTCTGGTACTCTCGGTAAAATTAAATCACAACTTTAATGATAAGCATCCAACGAGAGCTTGAATTAAAATTAACTCAAGCGTCAAAATTTGATAGCGAGAGGCATCACTTGATCGTGCCACGATGAAATGGCTCTCACATTTTGGAACTTGTTATGTCTGCAAATGGTTTGTTTCCGGTATGCAGGTCATTAGAAAAATATCTCAGATAATTCTTTTTTACCAAGTGCTATGACATTAAACGATGAATAACTTTCCGTACACTTGAAAGTTTAGGTCTATCAAAAATATTTTAGGAAGTAGGACAGGTCTATATGTATACAAAATATAATTATATTTAGATTTTGTTTCATTGACAGTGAGGGTAATTCGATAGACAAATTTGGTAGGAATCAACTTCTCTGAAGGAGCTGTACTAGATATCTGAGGCCATTGCCAGCCAGTAGATTGGCTGATACAAATTAAACTCTGCAAGGCTAAGTCATCTCACGTTGGTGTAAAGGGGAAGTTTAGAAAAAGATGCTCAAGCTCAAATATCGTCCTCATCACTTTAACGTGGATCAATTTACATTATCATCAGTAGTGCACACATGAATTTTTCAAGGGTGGGGTCCGAGGTCGAAAGTTCACCATTCTTGTATCATGCTCCTTTTGACTTTGTCGATTTTTGGGAACAAAACACAGTAAAAAACTAATTTTTGAATAAATAATTAGCATTAATTAATAAAATTAATCATTAATAACAAGTAATTAATTAAATGTTACGTACTATATACTTAGAATTATAATCAAGTGGGAAAAAATCAAGGGCTTGGGTGATCTGGACCCTCAGGACCCCCCCCTTGTGTGCGCCACTGATTGTCATCAATGGCTATTGTGTTTCTTCTAAGCGTCTTTGAAAACCAATAGCTAAGTTTTAATTTTAATTTCTTGCCAATTTCATCGATGAAAAGTAAAATTTGAGTGAACGAATATAAGTGTAATTAAACGTTTATTATAATTAAAAATAATTCTTTCATGGAAAATGACATGAATTTTTGTAATTTCTACGACGCCCTGCTTCTCTAAATATTTATACTGTAATAAAACGACTAGGAATTGTAAATTTTTCAATCATTGAAACAAATATTTATGTTTTATATAAAATATTTGAAATCGACCATCAAGTAGCATGTATGAAAATATTTCTGAATGCAATTCGTCTAAAATTTCATTAATAATTTAGTTTATAATCCGCATTGGTAAAACAGACGGAAGGGAAAAGGAATTTTGTATGATAAGTTTTTCCCTCTATACCCTGTAATATTTATTGAGTACATAGAAAGATAAAACCTTTTCGAAGAAACTGAAAGAAGCTTATTCGAATGATTTTGTGCTTTATTATTTCCCCCATAATATATCATAATATTGCTTTTAAATAGTTCTCGTTCCTGGAGATTATAGTTAAATTGCACAAATAATTTATAGAGTATATTTCTTTCCCCACAAGAATTTCTGGATTTTTGTAGCCAACTTTACACACACACATACATACATACATATATTTTCAGTAGAATCTGTTTTTGTGTGGTCTTTTTTTATGCGATTTCCTTTCTTGGCGATTTTACTTTTGCGCGATTTTTTATGTGCTATCTTTTTTTATGCAGTGTATGATTTTCAATGGTTTTGGTGCCACTGTAATGTTTTATTTCAGTTTACTAGTGGTGTAACGGAGAATGTTGGGATCCCCTTCCCCCCTGAAACTCAGGCTTCGCCTTTAATGTTTTATAAATTGGGTACATACGTATTTAGGGTTAGTCAAACCTTGTGGGCCCCTAGGGTTCTGCCCCAACCCACCGTGGCAGGACTCAATGGCTTTGGCTCCACTGAAATGTTTTCAGTCTATTTACCTGTTGTGTAACGGATAATATTAGGACCCCCTCTGAAAGTCAGGTTTTGCCTTTAATATTTTATAAAATGGGTAAATACGTATTTAACGTAAGTCAGACCTTGGGTCCCTAGAGTCCTTCCCCCCCATGATGCGGAGGTGTACATTACGCCGCTGAAATGTAGACACTTCAAGACGCTCTGTTCATTTGTTATAAACAGTCTCCCAACAATGCGCATTCAGTTCCTTTCTCGCAACGCTCCAGCAGCCCGCACTTGATTGAACTTTCAATGACAGTGATATCAATAATGTGATAGATTATGAAGGCGGACAAGAAGAACCAGATTCTTTGCCAGTTGTTAAAAATATGCAGGGATTCAGTTTTCCAACAAATTGAAAAGCAATTTCATGAAATAAATACCATTTTATGTAAAAGGAGTATAAATTTCCAAAAAGGGCTTCAATCATGTATATCTGGTTATTGTGATATTTACAAGCAACTGACCTCCTAACCTTCATCACAAAAAAACTTACCTTTTACTTTATGTTACCAAAAATAAAACAATTGAAATTGTACCTTCAACAGACGAAAGCGGTTCTGAACTTCCTCATTACATGGCTTTCGATTTCGATGAGTAGCAATGAATTATGTGTGAACATTTTGAAAACTTATTCGTATATACCAGTGCTTCTCAAACTTTCTATACTCGCCACCCAATTTTCAATCATAATTTTCATCGCGCCCCCCTTACATACAAGAATGATGTATTGAATTCAATAATAATATACTTTGATGTAAAGCTACAATACGTCTTTAATTATAAACCGTACAAATTATCAAGATAAGTATTAAATTTGTATATAATTTTATGACGTGCCCGTAGAGTCACTGGTAATTATTGAACTTGTTCTTGACTTAGTACTGTTAAATTAATTATGAAATACATGGTGCAGTACTGATACATTTATAAGTGTATTATATCAATGTAAATGTATATTGTACTTTTTATTATGTCAGAATGTGTGTAATATTTTTTTTTACTTCCTTTCAGTAAATTAATGATTTTTTAAACTAGTGTTTGCTTTCAAATTTTCGATATAATCGTGCCCCTCTTGTGGGGTTATCACGCCCCCTAGGGAGGTGCGCCTCACAGTTGAGTAACACTTGTACATATAATTTAGTTATGGATCTACTCTTACGTCGATTTCGTAAACAATTGGCATATTTTATAAATGCAACTTTTTTTATTCGGTTCCTATCCGCCGCATAAAAAAAAATTCTGTAGTATTTCCACGAAATAATTTGTTTTATGCAAGAATTTACGAAATTTTTGCATATTTTTTGTGCGTTTATTTTTATGCGGTCCCTATCTACCGCACAAAAACACGTTTAATAGATGGCGCTACATGTTTAATAAATTAATAATATTATTTAAATATATATATATATATATATATATATATATATATATATATATATATATCTTGTATTCATTTATTTTCCACAAATATTTATATCAATATAAATTTATGATTTTTAAAAACGTACAAGCACACACACACACAAATATATATATATATATATTATATGTGCCCATGCGATAAATATGTATTTTCTAAGTGCAAGACAAAAGTTGACATTGTTTGTCTTTGATATTTATTTATAATCATCGCGAAAGCCTAACGAATAGGGAATTGAAGCATTTTTTGAATCGTAATGCTGATTCTGAAATAATCAGAGTGGAATGCATGGCAACAGGATGATTTCTCCTTTAAACTTCTCAATCAAAAAGGTTTTTTGAGGAAGGTTCCTGGTAATTCTTTTGATGAACAAACGTGTACCGTTACATAATCTAGGTCTATTTAAGTTACGCAGCAGAATAACAGGTGAACCAATCTTCAACCGAAGATTGTGTGTGAGGTGGCATTCCTAATATATCCAGGGAATTCAAAAATATTAGTTTCGTTTTCATCCAGTATTTTGTCGATTGATTAAAAAGGCATTAGATCACCCGGCAGCACCTCAGTATCTCAATGTTTATTTCGTCAACATCAAAATTTTTTCTGCTCAACATGATTACAGAGTTAGTCATTACATAGATACGTATACAGTATATTGGGGGAAAAGACTCTCTCAATCAGTTCCTTTTTTGTATGAACAACGTTACAGAAATTGCCTGGCAATTTGATACAAGGTGTATTTTGATGCAGTTGTACTTTACTGTTTCCAATATCCAGAGCAGTAGGTTAGAAAATATTTGCGCCGATCTTCTTGTAATTGACCTAACGTGTTTATGTTCAATCGAAGTGTTTTCAACGTTTCGCCATGAAAACGATTGTTTTAAACTTGCATTAATCTCGTAAGCAAAAGTAGACCAAGGAATGACTTGCAATGTCTGTCGGAAATCTCCAGACAGAAATAGGACCGCACCACTAAATATTTTTTCGGTGCCGTTTAAATCTTACAAGGTTATATGTAAAGCTTCGAGTGTGAGTGTTTATGGGCCATAGTACACTCATTGCAGATTATGATTGAATCAATTGCAATACCGTAGCCAATCCACTCTTTTTTTTAATGTTCCACGTAACTTCAGGTTTCTCATGAATGTCTAATGGCAGCTGCAATGATGAATGCCCATTTGTCGACCATTTAACAAAGAGGCAGCAATACCTGAAGATGCAATTGCCAACACACTTTTCTGTTGGTCGTATTATCGTATGTTTAGTAGCTATAGAGAATAAAAATACGGACGTTGGACTCGAACGAAAGGGATTTGACCTACCGGTAGTATCCAGAAAAGTTAAGCTAGTTTTTGAAATCCGAATCGAGATTCTCGTTCCACATCCCAAGATGCACCTAGTGCTCACTTTTGGCACCCCTGATCCTGCAAGCTCCGTCCTTGAAGGGACGGGCAGTACTATCGTCTGGCATTATCCGGCAAAGTTACTTAAGTTTATCTAGTCTGATTTCAGATTCTTGTTCCCACCGAGAAAAACACGGGAAGTGCACATTGCACATACTCCAAGAATTTTAAGGTAATCCCCTGCCTTGATGTGTTTAAAATACTATCTTCCGACATTATTTAACTCCGGAATTTCTCGAATTGAATCAATTATTCAGATCGGTTGTCTCAAAATACGCCAGGGACCTACTTTTTGCAAGTTAGACTGACATCGCTGTCCGTGCATATTACGGTCGTCTAGCATTATTCGATAAAAAGTTACCGGAACACCTAAAATCAGATTTCAGATTCTCCATCTCCGCTCCGAAACACACACGGGACTGAACTTCGGTGTCTTAGCGTTTGCAAATTCAGCCACTAGAGGAGATGAAAATTAGTAAGTGAGACTTCTAATTTTGGCAATATCCTGCAAATTTATGAGAGTTTCTGAAATCTGATTTCAGATTCTCGTTTCCTACCCCTAGACGCAACCGGGTACTACTTTTGGTTCTTCTGAGCCTGCAAGTTCAGTTGCTGGAAAAGGATATTAGAGTAGTCCGTCATTATCCGGTAAATTTAGGTGAATTTCTAATATCCGATTTCGCATTCTCGTTCACCATTCCAAAAATGATTAGATAAGTATTTTTCCCACTTCAAGACTTTTGAGGAAAGCTTCTCTGAATTTCCACGTAATAGATAGTCGTCCAGAATTATCCGACACATTAGCGACAATTTCTCTTACCGGATATCAGATTCAAATTGCCCGTCTCAAAATACGCCAGGGGTCAAGTTTTCACGCTCCAAGGATTTTTTAAGATAAGCCTCTGCTGGGTTTGTCTAACAACATTCGTCGGGCATTATCCAGCACAGTTACGCTTATTTTGGGGGTTCAATTCGAAATTTGAATTCCACTCTCCGAAATACACCAGTCACTGACTTTTCATGCACCTTATTCAAAAAATTCCATTTCCTCAAGCACACACGCATTCCGATATTTTGCGAATTTTCCCGTTTCCCGGATTCTACGCATTTCCGGCAGTAAAAAAACAATGACGTCAAAAATTGAGATAAAGACTGTCCTATATTTTAAGTTGGACGAAATGACACACAATATGCAAAATTATGTCAGGGTCGGTTGAGTAGTTAAGAGTCCATCGCGAACAAACACTGTGTCACGTAATTTTTATATATAAAGCTTATTACTCAAAATCTTCACATGCCGTACATTGTAGAGCTTAAAAGAGCAAAGTATCTCTTGAGATGTTATTTTATTCTTTTGTCGGGAGTTTAGATTCAAATGGTGTTTTCAGTAAGCATCCATCTTGTGGAAGGGATGATGCACGTTAAATCCATCGAGATCAAATATCCTCACGTGGTGTAACGTGGAATTTGTAGACTTTTAGGATACTTTCTCAGGAACTACATCAATCGCGAATAGCCCTCATGCTACTTTCAAGTGAAATCAATTAGTCAGTCAGTCCTAGAGAGATAATGTATACAAGAAATCAATCGACCTTTTAATCCCTTGTTCAAGTTTCAAAGTACTAAGTTCATCATCAATGATTGGAAGTTGTGTTTGGCTTGGCTTCTCACGAGTTGTAATTTCGAGCCCTGAAGGAATTGCAGATGCATTAAGTAGAGGTTATTGCACGTTAAATCCGTCGTAGCTCAAATTCCTGAAAGTGACGCAATGGGGAAGCGTGCAGAGTAACGAATCACCTTACGAGTAGATATCATTCTGGTGACTTGACAATGGTTGAAGATCACAATATCTTTTACCAGCAACCTTCATGTTGTTACAATAGGCAAAGTTAGTGCAAATCACGCTTATTAGCTCGTTTATACCATCAAACCCCACCGTTAGTATATCTCAACCAACCATTTGGCTTTTACATTTTATAGATGACTTAATCGGTTCCTTTGAAAACCCAACGTCAAAATTCCTATTTGTGTGTATTACAACAGCTCCTAAGTAAAGGGATGATATTCATGTGTATCTTCCGCAGGGAATATGGGCTATTGAAGCTTGTTTCCGAAATAGAACTAGCGAGATCTAGTGACACTTCATCAATGGCTCAAGTCTGTATTTCGTGGTATTCTGTAATCAGAAATATTTGAAGATGGTGTTCATTAGGTCTAATGAGATTGTAAAATTGTGAATGTTATAAAATTTAAGAAATTAAGATAATATATATTTATATTAATCAACGTCATTGTTAGACCACTATTAATGTTTATGAATTACATCAATGAGTGCCGCTTGTGTAACCTTTTTGGCATGTTGATTGAAGCAAAGTGGGAAGTATGTGAAGAAAATTAACCATTTTATTTTTCAGCTAAAAATCATTTGACATAAGTGACATTGAAGAATGAATTACTTTGCTTAACTTCGAACTTTAACGTCAACTATGGAATCGAGTTTAAGCCTAAAAAAGATTTCAAATCAAACTATAGCCTCCATTTATCTATTTCTTTAACAAAAGTTTAAAAAAAATACGGAATAATACTTGGAAATAAAGATATAAAAACAGCAGAGAGGTACTTTATCTTATTTTCCTTTAAACGAATCGGTGGTAATCTGTCACAACAACATCCACTTAAAAAAATAATAAATGGAAGCTTTTTACCCATCGAACACAGCTCTTGTCACTACCACCATTTTGGATATCAATGACCGACGAAAGATTTTTAACTGTTCCAGAAATATGATCGATGATTTTTCTTTCTCTCCACCAAGAAAATAAAAGAAGGAATGAAAATGAAAATCTGGAAATGGTTTTCCTTTTTTTTATCCTATCCGGAAGTGGAAGAAAAAAACTAGATCTCGGTCACCGGAACGATTTTAGGCGGAAATTTTATGTCGGTAAATGGATTCAACTTTTTCTGTCTCTGGTTTCTTTTTTCTGTACTTATTCCTTCAATGGTTTCGGTGGCCTTTCCTGAAAAACGACAGGGGGGGGAGGGGTGTTCGAATGGGGTATTCGGTAATGACCTTAAAGGAGGCGCGGAAAGGAAGGGGGATGTACCAAACGATCCGACGACAAAAGCTCCAGTCTGCTGCTGAATGATGGAAATGGAACGTCGTATTCTCAATTGTTATGTCTCCGAGTTAGGGTAAGTCGTACATTTTCCGATACTCTCGCGGTTTGTCTGCACTTTTTCGCGACATGTTTCGTTTTATGACGTAGTTGCGAGGACTGAAAAAAATGGTTTCTTTATTATTTATTTCTAGGAACTTGAGTTTTTAGTGACATATTTTCATATAGTATCATAAAATATTTCACCTTATGCGATAAAAATGGTTATATCCTCCCTATAAGTTGACAGAAATGCGATTTCAGTGAAGCTAATGGTGACCTTGAAAGTGTCGTTTGATTGTAGGTCATGATGATTTAAATTATCCATCTTCTGGTCCAGAGGCTTGGGTTTCGAATTGAAAAGGAATTCCCCCACTCTCAGACCAGTTGATTGGTTCCTTTGCTTTTTTCATTGCTAGCTTCATCTTTTGGATGAGGGGGGGGGGCACACCTTTTCGAGAGAGAAAAGTTTATTTGTTCTTCCAACTTTCTGAGCGATATTTCAAGAAGGTTTTTCTCCTTTCTTTCCAACCGTTACAATAATAGTGTCCTTTAGAGCGTTTTCCGTTGACATAATTGGTAGTCCGTTGAGGTGGCGGATCTGTTTGTGTATGTAACGTGGTCATTTATAGCAGCAATGATTATTTAGGAGTTATTATTTGAATTAAATTTTCCATGGCGATATATTCCACTAGTAGTGCTAGGCTGTGTGTTGTCATTGTGTTATAATTCCTAGTCACTACTTCAACGGAATTGTTGGTGTCCTTGAAGATGGTGTTCGATTTTAAAGGGTTGACGTAGAGGTTTATCAAAATTTAAAATGTTAGAAGTGCTTCGTTGAATTTCAAAAATACATAATGCAGAACAGCAGCGCACACAGGAATTTTTCGAAAGAGAGGCGGGGGGCTCCGGGGTTGAAAGTTCACCATTCTTGTATAATGCTCCTTTTGATTTTGTCGATTTTCGGAAACAAAACACAGTAAAAACTTAATTATTGAATAAATAACTAGCATTAGTTAATAAAATTAATCATTAATAACAAATAATTAAATTTTACGTACTATATACTTAGAATTATAATCAATCGGAAAAAAATCAAGGGCTTTGGGAGAGATCCGGACCCCCAGGACCCCCCTCCCTTGCGGGCGCCAATGATGAAGAAACTTCATTAAAATACATGTCAAATTTCCCACTACTTTGCAAAAACTGTTGGTTTATTAAATTAGCTGTGCTTCTTCAGCTAAAATGCTGAATATTGAATGAAGTCGATAATGAAACTTTTTCGCTCTCGAACTGATCTAAACTGAACTCGATGGCACAACAGCCCATGAAGCTCAACACCTACATTGTCAATGTCAGCTTTCATGACCTTAGGCACTGGAGTGGATGTGAAGATGTTGCGGTTAAGTGGCCAGTTTTTTCACTCTTACGGTGTTTAAATCAATGTACTAAGACACTCTCTCAGAATCAGACTCTGCAACACCGGATAATTATTTAGATTGCATTCCAATGAGAGAAATGTAAATTGCTTATTAAACAAGATGTGGAAGTCTTGAAGGATTTTTATAGTGTAAGTGTCGTTCTGAGATTAGTGAAACAAAGACAGATTAAGTCGATAAAATTGTTAGGTGATTAAGAGAGTCGAGGGGTCATATAGAGGAGAATGAGGTAAGAATTCATTTTATCTAAGAACATGCTTGAGTTAAAATGCACTCTAAAAATTCATCGCAGTAGAAGCCGATTCCCATTGAACGGACACCAATGTGAAGATGAAATTCTTCCCGTTAGCTTGAAGCAAAGTCTTCCCATTTGGTTGGTGAGACATCTAACCTACTTGAATAGCATTTAGTGTACACAAATGACCAGTGTACGCAGTTTTCCTGCATATCTTGTCGAGAACTTAAACGTGATATCACGCTTTGCTTCAACAAATATAGTGATATGCATAGTTTTTTCCATGAACATGTAAAGAGACTTTCTAACATATTATTTAAACTACACCAACGTAATTTTTCTGTATGTCCTCCTTATTGGAAGGTTTTCTATTCCTGTGTAATGGAAGTAATTTTGTAACGTACGATGCAAATTGCATATAAACTCTTCTACTTTATTCGATTAAATTTTTCTGTTCCTGTTGCTTTTCTAAATGATTCAAGCAAATAGTACTCTAAGGCTGCTAAATCAAACCAAAAAGAGAAGACGTTCTCTATCTAGAATTTTTTTCAGCGAAACATCTTTAATTTTTCTTGTTCTGTACTGAATGTGTTGGATTTTGAAAGGTCGTAAAGAAAAACAAAAATGGTTGCATTTGAAAGGCTTGACCTATGTGTTGTATTGACAATACCGTCTAAGTTCACACAGTAATATGTTGCCTTAACTGCATGTCCTCATGCATAAAGTTGAGCACACAATGTTCTAAAGTATCCTAAAAAGTAGTAGAATTGTTTTTCCGGCAGATAATTAAATTTTGGCTTTAGTTCATCAATTTCGTTTTTACTGTACCATTTATTATTAGAACTTTATAATTTACTCTTTGCAAACCTTTACATATTTACTCATTGACATAATACCTCATTAAATATATCTGTGCCAATTTTCAATAATATGGGTCAAATTTCAATATTGACATTTTCCTCCCCCAAAAATGTAATACTCATTCCCTTTGCTACAACGAAGCATTTTGTATTGTAGTAAATATTTTGTATTTACTCATCGCGCTAATGATTAACACATTCGCTGCCAGTAAAATCGGTGTATCCATCATCAGAAGCCTAATTAGAATAAAGCATATGATATATTAAATAAACAAATTTATTAATAAAGGAAACGATTATTATATTAATTGCAATTATCACTAATATTCCTTATTTAAAAATTTATTAAATTACTCATCATTGTTTTTATGACAAAATGCATGCAAACTCTATGTCTCTATTAAAAAATATAAGCTTAGTTTATATTGGATCCAGCTCCATATTTTTAAAAAATGCTTCGTTTCAAAAAGCGTTTTATCTTTTTATCTCAGTGGCTCCCAATTTACTGAAAAATAACATCACAATTTTTATAAAGCAGTTAATTTACTTTTCTCTTTTTTATTAAAAAGAAAAGAAATAAAGCCCAATATTCCATAGAAGGACATTTTATTCCTGAAGTAATACAGCAAAATATCTTCTTTTACCTTCAAAATGTTTTCACGGAATTTGACAGGTTAACAATTTCTCTTCTAAAGCCTGAGAAGAGACGCACTTAGCGACGGTTCGGGAAGAACGATCCGAGCG
Organism: Trichonephila clavipes; assembly: GCA_019973935.1. NCBI lineage: Eukaryota > Metazoa > Arthropoda > Arachnida > Araneae > Nephilidae > Trichonephila > Trichonephila clavipes. Next base: position 448,454 of record BMAU01000374.1, on the reverse strand, counting down.
GAGAAGAAATAATTAGATCGTTAAAAATCCGTCGTTCCGGACTCGCTCTACGCAAATGAAGATCGCACGCGCGGATCCACTTTCGAGAGACTCGCTCGGCAAAAAGAAGTCGAGTAGAAACAATAACAAAGCGAGGAATAAAAGTTTCGTTTCGGAAATAATGATGTATCGGAAGTTCTCGTTGAATCTTCGGAAAGGAAAACAAAACGTGGAGGTAACTAAGGAATAATATTGTCTTGGAAGTTTTATTTCCTTTGACTTTATCGATCTGTTTTTACTTTAAGAGCGGAATTAATATTATTTGATTGCATTCTCTTGCTGCTCACCCATGATCCACTTTTCAATTTTAATTTTCTACCGAGTTGATGTGCATTTATATTATTTTTAGCCCTATATCGCAATGATATTAAAAAAAGGTTTCTGTACTATATAGACATGGAATCGGATTCATTAAAATCGTATGTTTATGCATAAATAATGTTTACTTTTATTACTTTTTTTGTAAGGTTTTCCCTGGGATTAAGTCGTTTAGATTTTTTTTTTTATTGAGAACTTTTATCACCCCGTGTGAACCACATAGTATCACACGGAGGCTTACATAGAAGTAAGCGTGAAGCACACATCACAAAGAAGAGAAGAATTACAACACAAACATCCATGTCTTACCCGGGATTCGAACCCAGACCCTACGGCGCCGCAGATTAGATGTCGTATAGATTAGATGCTAAATTTGAATTATAGGTTCTTTGGAGAAAGTGATAGCCTTTAAAAAAATGGGTACATATAATTCTGAGCCATAATCATACATCGATAATTAAACCTGAAGTTAATATTTCAGTTAACTTCCTTCCTTTCCAGATCGCCAAACGATTTTGGTCACAACTGCGTGGACGAGTTTATTTCTATCGAGACGTGGGTTTGAGTACCGCTACTAAAAACCGATCATGGAGAGTCCGATGCCAGCTAAATCAGTCCATACACAAATTCATCATGTTGGCTTGGCATAGAAGTTTAAGAAGTGGAGCATCAACTTTCAGAAGTTGTAAATATCACTTAATTATTTTTAAGGTGGCCAACCGTCCTCTTTTATAAGTTATGTTCTTCCTCGAAAAGTGTCCTCCGACTTGTCCTCCTTTTTAATATTGTAAGACCGATCTGTTATTATAGATGAAAAAAACAAATGTTTCCAATATATCGAAGAATGGTCTGAAACAAATATCACTGGAAATAACAGATTTCAATGGTGTTTTTTGACTTCATCGCAAGTAAATTGGGCAGATATAGAAAATTTTGTTGAACTTTTGTCGAAAGAAATGCATGATATTAAAATCGATGGTGATTATCTGTTTGAAGAAATTAGAAGACTCAATGTATATTTAAATTCTAATAAATTGCAACAATGAGAAAATCAACATGCTGAATTTCATAAAAGATGGGAGGGAGGGGCATCAAATAGCCATTTAAAAAATGAACTCTTTCTATGTGATAATTTAGTTATTCTTAGTTATTAGTTATTCTTTGAATTTACGTTGTGTGCTGCCCTGGAACTAATGCAGAAGTGGAAAGAGATTTTTCAGTTGATACTGATTTTTGGACAAGTGAGAAATCAAGATTAAATGTTGGTAATTTAGCTGCAGTACTTACCGTACAATTCAATGTGCAGGATATTTTTTTACTCCAAAATTTTCGATTCATTACAAAAAGGCTTATTGACAAAACAAAAAGCATTAAATGGGAAAATATTTATGTAAATAATTAAAAAGAATGTAAGCGTAATTAGCGTATTTTTATTTGAATCAATAAAAGCTTTCATATATTCAAGTTGTAACATTTTCTTAAATTTTTCGCACGAGTGCGTCCTTCTTTTCATTGGAAAAAAAACTGGTCACCTTATCATTGTCAAAATCCCGAAATTTGACGCAACAAGGACTTACGTTGTTTCAAAGAGGGATGTTAATAACACAATTAATCAGAAAAATCAAATCTTCATGATAGATAATTGATAATATAATTTGTTCTCTTACAGTATTTTCAACTGTATATGGGAAAATTACAAAAAACTTCGGATGATACAAATGATTTATTAAGTAATTATTGATGAAATAATTAAAGATATATTAAACACCAAAGGAGAACGTCTTTTTCCTACGTCTAGGCGCCAGCGTCTCTAGGTGACCGTCTGAGTTATTTCCCGTGCACAGCCATGTCGGGCACTATAAGCGGGGTGTGACGGGGTCAGTGTGGATTGCACCACCCGAGGTAACATGAAGAGGGAGGTGCGACAGTGCGCATATCCAACCCTACACTTATTTGTCATAACATTCTATTTATTATTAATTATTACTTGAAAAAAACATCATAAGACATTGATATCTATTATAGATATTTGTGAGGTCAGAAAGATATCTTGCAACACATAAGATTTCTTGTAAATTGATATATTCACAGTAGAAAAATTTCCTACAGTTTTTTTTTTGCATGGCCAATATATAGGTAATAATGTAAAGGTAGTATGCGTTGACGTGTTTTTTGTCCATACTTAGTACGAGTAAAAAAACTTTTAGATTTTAAAATTCCATACATCTATTACTATATTAATTGGACTGAATCCATTTTAAAAATCACTAATTCAAATGATGAATAAAGAACTGTAATAATGCTGTCATCTGTATAGCCATGTAACACAGCGGCTCTTACAACTTCTGATCGCCGTAGCCCCTCTTTATGTATCAGCTTGACACCGTCGACAACTAAAAATTTTGAACACCACTCCCTGACTTCCAACACATGGCTGAGTTATTTCAAGGTTCCTCAATAGTCCCAAAACAATTTCAAAAATTGACAATTTTCAAAAAATTAACAGTGATACCTTTACGTTGAATGTTTTTGAAAACACCAAAGCAATGTATGTAAAAAAATTAACTTCAGTGTAAATGTATAAAAGTATAATTAACATACAAAGCAAAATTTGAAGTTTTTATAAGTAAAAGTTATTGAGAAAAAGGTACATATAAATGCTCAATTTAACATTGTTGGTATAGGGTGTACCGACTAATCTTAATTTATCAGGGACAGGCTTAATTGCTCCACACGATGATCTTAAAGTGGAAGCTAATACCAAATGCTAGAATAGAAATTTGAAAACCTATAAGAACCTCTCTTTGATTAAGATTCCACTGTTCGAGAAAGAATTGGAAATAAATAAGAACAAAAAGAAATACAACAAAGTATTTACGTATTTGGAAATTGATTTATGGTACAAGAACCTAATTAGACTTCGCTGCGCCAAACAATAGTATTTAGAGTGGAATCTCTTACATGCGCTATCTTCTTGTGGAAGTTCTTATTATTTCGATCACCACTTTGAGTATCAGCCGGATACTGCGGACTCCCAAAATGTTGAACACATCAGCCTGAATCCCAAATGATGGTTAAATGATTTAAAGCTCCTCAATAATCTAAGATTGCCTTTGCCATTTATAGACTTTTTTAAGACTTCTGTTTCTGTTTAAGAAAACCATAAACCTGTAATTATATATGTATATAAAAATATTACAAAATACTAGTTTCAAATAAATAAATAATGTAAGCGTAAATAATTAAATAATACAGGCGCAATGAACTAAATTCATGACAGTCACGTGATAACGGGAAACACGTGTTCTCCATTGAATTCAAAACAAACATCAAACTAATTGTACTTGTTATTCTATTTAAAAAATTTAGACAAAATTTCTAGTTTCATAATTCACTAAAGACGTTCAAGTATTATAAAAAAATACATCAAATGGTTTAAAATTTTAAAAAAAACCAATAGCTCTTATTTTATGCGTGTATTTTCAAATCTAGTATATTTTGCTTATTTCTAATTATTGACACACACACGCACACACACAAATATGAATATTTTTTAAAAGAAATTTCTGCAAAAAAAGAAAAAGTTGGTAACGTTAAAGAACTTTGAACCGATTGGATAGAAACACATGATTGCATGTATTATATGACTATGAAGTCACATGAATTTACAAATTGATTAGCTAGAAATACACGTGTTTGTCATTTATCATGTGATTATGACGTCATATAAATTCAGCCCATTCGATTAGGAAATCAAGATGGATGCAATCGTTATCGTATTCGTGCTATGGGAATTCAGTTCTTAAGCTTTTCTCTGTGTTTCTATTACATATTTGAAAATATTACCTTTTAATAGTGGCTTTATAGTTACAAACAATAAGAAAATTTAATTAATATTTTTGATCAGAATAAATGTTTTAGTGAATAATTTAATTTAAGGCGCTTTAGTGATCTAGTCTAGGATGACACATATTTCACTTCTTCCACTAGGCCTTTCAGAATCTCTAAAATAGGGAAATCTTAACATTAGATGAGAGATCTTCGTGGACCACAGTTTAAAAGCCACTGCTGTAACGCACTCATACTCCTTCACCCTCGCTTTACAAAGCGTCTTCTCTTTGCAGGAAGAATTGCATTCTTCCATGCAACCAGTCTCGTGAAGATTCAAAGAAACATAGGGCGTGGCATTACAAACACCATAAATAGCTAAGTAAATTCGAAAAAAAAAACTGGTTTGGCATAACTCTGACATCTGCAAAGTAATATATCTCAAATCTCTTGTGAGTATACAAAAGTCGAGTTTCATCTGCAGCCAAGGAAAAACCAACGAGACCCGGCTGGTCCATCAAAGAAAATATACCCATTCTTGTTGTCTCCAATCAAAATCCCTGTAGTTCCAATATGTAAATTTACGAGGGAAAGTCAAAATGTAAAGGTACTTTTGCAATTGTTCTTTCCAAGATTTGGCAACAACGCTAGTATCCAGTTCTAAATGAGGCGTAGTCGGCAACGCTTCTATACAACGTGTCACTCGTCTTCTCTCGTAGACATTGGGGGTAGAAGACCATTCCAAATGGCAACTCCACTGTCGATCTGCACCAAGGAGGAAAGAAGGGCAGTGATTCGCTTTTGTTTTTGCGGAAGGGGTGAAACCTACGGAAATTATTTGTCGTATGCAATCGTTCTATGGTAACAGTTATTTATTGCAAATCAAGATCTGCGAATGGACAGAACGCTTCAAAAAGGGGAAAAAAATTCTTTATGTGACGATTAAAGGTTGGATAGTCCATCGAAATCAATCACTGATGGTCATCGTCGTTAGGGGTATAGTGATGGAAGGGATGGATAGTAACAGTGCTTGTATCACTCCTTCCACAAACAAGAAGCAAATCTCTGCTTTCTTTTCCTTCTTGGAGCAGATCGACAATAAAACTGCTATGGTAAACAGTCAACTACACCCCAACGACTGCTAGATAAAACGAGTGTCATACAATTGCCTCCGAAAGTCTTCGTACAAACTATCATCTTTCATAGTCATGCAATAATCGCTAATTAAATGAAGTCTTTCTGAATCAACACCAGTTTTATTGATTCCTCTAACGTCATTAATTCTAATAGTATAAGCAACAATCACCTGATTATTACATAAAATGATACAAATATTTATAACATGAGAACCACACAAACTGTGTTCGTCAAAAGTCTGCGTACACTTGAAAATAACTTCATAAAAATAGATTTTAACTAAAGGTTATTATCTTGTAGGGTATCCCTTTCTTTTTATAATGTTTCTTACCCTATTTGGCATGGAATCAACCAGTTTAGTTGTCTCATCTGGGGTTATTTCATTCCATTCTTCTACTATGAGAGATTTAAGCATTTCCTTGGATGTTATTACGTTTCCCCTGATTATTTACTCGGATAAATCTCACAAATGCTGTATTATGCTCAAGTCTGGGGACTAGGATGGCTTACAGAATTCGTTTGGGATATGGTAGAAGAGCTCTGTTTTCAAGTGTAAGCCATTTGATTGGTACCTTTGTCCTATTGAAAGTAAAAATCATCACTCACCGCAAATTACTCTGCACTTGCCCTGATATTTTACTTCAATAAGCTCAAGTAATCAATTTTGTACATTACTGATTCTATAAATTACAGATCACTAACCCAAATGCTTCATATGCACCCCCAAACATTATACCTCCTCCTTCATGTTTGATAGTCGAAAAAATATCCTCATTCTTAAGATATGTGCAAGAATTTTCGCAAGTATATGTTTGCCCTTTTTGATGACAAAAACTACTTTCAATTGAATGTATTACTTTTTCCCAATAATTATGGTCGTATTTCGGTGTTTTTTGGCAAAGATAATTAACTTATCTCTATTCACTCGAGAGATGAATTTATTGCAACTCTGAGATGACTTTATTGCTTTTATTGCAACTCTGTCACGATCGTTATCCTTTTTCAGTTCATTTCGAATTGTAATTAGTCCCACTTTTTTGCAATATCTCAGCAACACTTTTAGCTATTTCTGAAGCTCATAGCCTTGGAATTACTTTTATAGAGTGAATTACAAAGCAAGATTCTCGCGATGACACTTCAGACGGTTGGCCGAATCTTTTCTCAGAACGTAAATTTTAGTTGATTTGTAGTGTATGAATAACTTTTTGAACCAATTAATGTTTCTTATTAACAGTTTCAACAATTGCTTTAAAAATTTCTTCCCTTTCTGAAGATCCATTATGACTTTTCTTTCAATAATATATCAATTTATTTTCTGTTTCTTGCCATGAAATCACACGAGCTTTCAAATTTCGAATCTTAAATAAATCATAAAAAAGCTTATAATTACTTAAAAATACTATTTAGTACAATTATTTCACAATAAAAGGCCTTTAAAAGCTCTATTTTGTAAGTGTACGCAGACTTTTGGTGGGGATGGTTTTTGATTTTTTGGTGGTCATTCTTATTTTTTTTCATGTTAAGATGAATTATGTTACTGCTATTTGAATAATGACATTTTGAAGAATTCCTGACAGAGGTATGTTGATTTTCTGAAGCAAGAATTAATACTAAGTATAGTATAAACACATAAGATGATTGTCTGTGCGAACTTTCGGAGGCAAGTGTAGAAGTGTTGCCGACTACCCTTCATCTAGCTCTGGACGTTAGCGCTGTTGCCAATCCTTGAAAAGCGAAATTTCAAAAATATTTTTACTTTTTGACTTTCCCTCGTATAAATCCTACAGCTGTATACGTGTAAATAATTTTATTTAAATTATTACCCTTGGAATTTTTTGCGCTATATTAACATTTTTCCTTCATGTGTTACAACTAGGATGAAAAAATACTGAATCGAACCAAATAATGCCAAAAAAGAAGTGACAAATAATTGTTTTCTTTTAAAAAATTATTTTTCATTGTTTTGTTCTGGTATAACATAAGTTAAAAAAGTATGGAACACTGCAAACTTGCTGCTGATTTATTTAATGCATCACGTTGTTACGCTTGTATTTTACATATTTTAAAACTAAAATTAAAGTACTGCTTGTAAATTGCTGAAATCTCTGATATTGTGTTACTATGCTGAATTCATTCTTATTAATCGTTTCTAAAAATATCTTAAATTGTGTTGCATATTATTTTTTATTTTTGTTAAACTTTGTAAAAAAATAACATTTAACAAATTTGGAGTTAAAAACTTACATTGACGCATTTTGACAAACAATAATTTTAAGCGACTTGCAAAAAGGCATTAAAATGCAAAAACATACACCCTGCACCATTTAATATATCAACATGCGTTAAATCTGGCGCTCTAATGTCGTTTCTTTCTCACAAAAAAAAAACTTAAAAGTGCAGTAAAAACAGTTTCATTGTCAAATTCTTTTAATTTTTTTCTCCTGTGGTATTTATCTAGCCTCGTAAAAAAGTGACATTCTAGCGAAGTTATTATTTTTTATTTTAATTATCTATTTCCTAAGCATTGGGCTGTGTCACATCAACTGATTTGTTTACAACTGTTTAACGTCCAAATTCCATACCACCAATAAAAAAACCCATCTTCCACCAGGTCTTATCTCTTCATTCTTCGTTTTATTTCTGTTAATCGAATGGAAACGCTACGAACAAAAGTCGAGAATTTTAATGAATCGTGTTTGGTTAAGAATCTGAACGAATAAGGAGATAGAGAGGGGAAAATAAAATATAAAAAAAGAGGAAAGGCAAACAAAAAGAATGTTTCCTTTTTACTCTTATCTGATTCATTAACGTTATCTTTTGCCGTTGACCGAATAAAAATGGAACACAGATAAAAGGCCGAAACATTCGGATTTTTGGTTCTTTTTTTTTGGCCTCAGAAAAGATAAAATCCTTTTTGGCTATGAGCCACGTTCCTCTTTTGTTCCGTGCTTGTTTCTTTAATTTCCTGTCGAACCTCGTTTCGTCATTTACTCCAAGCAAATATATCGGGAAGTGATTGGTAAACAAAGATGATTAACTTACTCTAGTGGCGTTTTTGGCGGGAAAAACACTACATCAAAGCCTTCGGTGAGTCAAAAAGGTATTGAAAGAAATCCATTATCCAGAGAAATGTTTCTCTTTGTGGTATTGTCTGACTAATTTTTTTATATAGATTTTACTGTTTGGATTGAATTTCAGTTACACAAAAATGCTCTTTAGAGAAGTACGACATAAGAGTAATATTTAAACTAAGTCGGGTATTCGTGATTCTCATTCAAATGGACCTACAGGAGCGAAACTTAATTTACATACATACGTTACCGTTAAGGATATGAATATCCCCGACACTTTCGTCATATTTACTCTAAGCGAATAAATTTAAAAGTAATTGGTAAACAAAGATGCTTAAACGGCTTAAACAAGTTTTTTTGTCTGGGGGAAGCAACGTTACAGGTATACGTAACATCTTTGTAAATATTTATATTATTCCAAGTATATGAAACTACACTGGTGTGCAAAACTTAAGCAACAGGTGGGTGTATTGCCATAACATCACGAAAAATCATCTGAGAGACATGAAATTCAGAAATGAGGGAGAGTATTATGTACGTAAAGGATGACGAAAGCATCGGCGTTGAAAAAGGAATACAATGCATACGGTATGGAATCAAACAAAAACAAGCTTTATTGAACGCATAGTATTGTGACTCATGATGGTCTATCCAACAGGAAGAACAACAAGCAGATGTTCCTTAATATGGTATATGCCCTCCTTTCACTGCAATGGTTGCTTCACACCGTCTCCGCATAATCAGAACCAGCTGGTGCAACATTTCCTGCGGTAGGAGTGCCCATTCTTCAATCAGCGTCTGTTTGAGTTGTTGGGTGTTCTCCGGATGATGTAAGCGTGCTGCAATACGTCTCCCCAAAGCATCCCGCATATGTTCGATGGGATTTAAATCTGGGGATTTCGCTGCCCAATCCATTCGAGTGATATCTTCACTTTCCAGCAGCTCCTCAACAGCAAGAGTCCGATGTGGCCGTGCATTGTCATCCATAAAAATTAAGTCTGGGCCAATGGCACCTCGGAACAGACGCACATGGGGAAGAAGTACCTCCTCACAATAGCGATCCCCGATTACAGACCCTCTATCGAAAATGTGGAGCTCAGTTCGCCCGTTCAGCATAATGCCTCTCCAGACAAGAACTCCAGGACCACCGTAATGGTATCTTTCCTTGATGTTACTGGTATAAAACCGTGTTCCGATCTCTCTCCAAATCAAAACGTGTTGAGAATCGCTTCTGGTACTGAACCGACTCTTATCCGTAAAGAGGACACGACTCCATTGACAGTTGTCCAGTTTTTGTGCTCTCTGCACCACTGTAAACGGTGGCGTCTGTGGTCAACTTTCAACGGGAGGCAGCGTTCAGGACGGCGGGCTGAATAGGCCTCCTTTGTGAAGGCGTCTGTCCACATACTTGTCGCCCCGTTGCTGTAGAGAGTTGCTGAGCAATGACGCTTGCCTGCTGCCGTCGGCCTCTTTTCGCCTGCAGGATGATATATTGGTCATCCCCTGCAGTTGTCGTCCTCGGGCGGCCACCACCAACCTTTCTAACAGCTGTACCTGTGGTTTGGAACGCTTTCCAAGCGCGCGAAACGACACTTTTGTTGATTCCGAACTCTGCAGCTACACTGGTGACGGTACGCCCAGGTACATCCAGGTGATTTCTTCTAGCCATATTTCACGAACTGACTCACTGGCACTTGCAGCGAATATATTGAATTGCGTCTGCGTCCTTCATTTTTTTTTTTTTACTGTTGAACAGCACGCGCCGACATCACGCGTTTTGGGTACGCTCACGTCGCTTCTGACGTTTCGTTCCTGATATTTGCATACGCATGACGTTTCTACTGACTTACGTGTTGACTGTAGTGATCTCCAGACCTCCTTTTCTGCAATTTCATGGTTATCTGCTTAATTTTTACATTGTTGCTTAAGTTTTGCACGCCAGTGTAGAATTGAGACAATTTAATATGTAACTTCGTCTCTCTTGGAGGAAATTATTAATAAAAATATATCTTATAATTGTGTTAGGAACCAATAAGTAATTTTAAGTAAGTTTTTAGCAACCCCACGGTAGCTGATGAAGTTGAAAACATCGAATTAACAAACATTATAATAAAATCAACAACTTTATTTTACTTTCAATGTACGAATCAAAGGTTGTTTAAATAAAGGTAGCGATCAACTTAATTACTAACCTAAACACCCATAGCAAATAATTGAATTGCTTATCTTTCTCTAAGATCCAATGTAATAGTAATATTCTTGTTGGCGAGATAACTTATTCAGTAAGATGTAGGATCATCTTCCTGAAACTCCAAGGGCTTCGATTATTAATTCTAATATTCGAAATTCCGTAGCAGCTAAACGACCATTGACTACACTCACACTTTGCTTAATATAAGGTGATTAACCATCCTCCTTTAGGGAGAACTGTCCTCTTTTTAAAGGTCCTGTCCTTCCTCAAAAAGTGTCCTACTACATGTTCTTATTTTCAATATTTTAAACCTGATCTGTTAATCTCTGTATTCAGAAATGAACCAAACATGTTTCCAATGCGTCGAAGAATAGTCAGAAATACATATTACACAAAATGACAGTTTTCAATAGTGTTTTTTGACTTAATCACAAGTAAATTGGGCAGATATAGAAAACTGTGTTGATTTTTTATCAAAAGAAATGCATAATAGTAAAATCGTTAACAATGGTATGTTTGAAAAATTGGAAGACTGAATGAATATTTAAATTATAATAAATTGAGACAATTGAAAAATCAACATGCTGAAATTAATAAAAGATGGGGTGAAATACTTAACCATTTCAAAAATAAACACATTCCATAAGAAAATTTAGTTTTTTTTTTTAATTTAGTTTGTGCTGCTCTGGGACTAATGCAGCAGTTTAAAGAGTTTATTCAGTTGGTAATGATTTTTGGAGAAATATATGAGAAATCAAGATTGAATGTTAGCTACAGTGCTTACCGTAAAATTAAAATCAGTATGAATGATATTTTTTGCTCCAAAATTTCCGCTACATTAAATGATATGTTGACAAAAAAAAATCATTCAATGGACAAATACTTGTTTAAATAAATAAATTAGAATAATGTAAGAGCGCAATTAGTGTATTTTTGTATGAATTAATAAAATGTTTCATATAGTTAAGTTGTAATTTTTAGAAAAAATTTTCGTTCTCCTTTCCATTGTAAAAAAATTGGTCACCTTACTAAATATCACTTGGCACGTGCATATGTCATAGTTCTTCTACAAGAAGTGATTTTATAATCATACAAGAATAGGACATCATTTTCCCCAAGAGAATTATTGAGAATCGTGAATAGGGCGTGTTACGAGTTAACCAGGTCCTAATTAATGAAAAGCCGCGGTAGCCGAGTGGTACAGGTATCGGATCGTGGCTTGCCTTTTCACGAGTTCGAGCCCAGTACAACTAAAGGCCCGCCGTGTAGGGCAGCGATGCGCGTTATGTCTATCGATAGCTGAAACGTCCTCCCATTGGTGTGGTGTGGTAGTTAAGAGAGGGGATGCCAGCTCAGGTTTCATCCACGTCACTTGACCATGGTTCAAAATTTCGTGGTCCGTCGCCAAAAGCCCTCGTGTAGCTAAACAGTGCGAGATTAATATTCAATCAGTCAACCTAATTAATGAAGCACTGTACAAAACATAAAATCTAAAGTTCATTTTCATAATTTAAGAAGTTATAATAAGTTTGTAATTACATTAATTAATTGCCTAAGAGAAAGAAAATGGAAGGGAAATAGTTGAGGGCGCCAGTTAAAATCAAAATATTATTCTGTTTTATATTTTAGTGAAATGTTACGATTTCCTGTTATCAAGAGTAAGTGCAAAAATTGTCGAACTGAAAGATAGAGAATGACGCTCCTTTCAAAATAATTAGGGGGGATGATTTTTTTCCTATACATCTGAACAAATATATCACCTTTTTGGCATTAAGTTCCTATTACATAAGATGATCAAGGGAGTAAAACCATTCCATGGTACCTCATCCTCATGTTGGTTCAGGTGGAAATCTCACTGATCGTTGGTGTCTTCGTGGAGATCCAAACGCAGAATGGATGAGTAAGCCATTAAATCGGACATGAAATAATAACAGATAAATATACACAATAATTTACTTTTATTAATTTAAACATTGGGATTGAATATATTCGCGATATGCGGACAAAACAAATTAGAGGGTAAGAATTAATGTTTACTTATTTGAAAAATGAGATGACCTCTGAAGCTCTCCAAAAATAAAACTTCAAATATCTTCCAACTCGCAAGTAGTTGTGCATTATAAGTCAGGAACTTATTGGCGTCGCAATATTGTCCATAAAATGGACTGTTCTCTGTAAACATCCATATCCTTGACTCTTTAGCCATTTGGTTCATGTTCGCAGTGGATAAGTCCTTGCTTGAGGTGCCAATTTGAATGGAAGGAAGAAAATCCAAGATATAGAGGATAGACCTATCGCATAACACATTGTTAGAACCATTAAAACTGATATTTGTTTATTTATTAAGCACATGCTACAATTTGTAATGGCTATTAATAAACACAAATTTTGTTTCTGGATTACAAACATATATATATATATATATATATATATATATGTTTGTAATATATATATATATATATATATATATATATATATATATATATATATATATATATATATATATATATATATCATTATTATGGCTAAACGAAATTGGTCTACTTTTGTACGTTAATCAGAAAAGATACAATTTTAATTCAGTTATTGATTTAATTCAATACATATATCAGAATAATAAAAAATAAAAAAAAAAAACTGCACATGTTTCTATAAGCGATTCTGAGAATCAAATTTTTTTAACCTTCTTTTTGTGTGTTCCTCTTTTTCAGAACCCAAGCAGAATACAGAGTATTCGCCATCTCATGTTGGGGCGTGGAATCGTTTCCCCCTGGCTGAGAGATAAGCTTCTGAGAATCTTCCTTTTAGGCGGGGCGGCTGCCCTGGTTCTCTATCTCAGATGGAGGGCCATGGGGCAGCGGATGCCGGTCTTTAGCAGGTAAGGTCTCCATTCTTATTACCTTGCTTCGACTTAATACGAGTTAGTAGCCTTCGAAGATTACTTCTGATGGAAAACACTTTTCATTAAACCTTATTCATTGATAAATATATCTTGTACATTGATATAATATTAATATGTTTCTTTTAATTCCAGAAAGTATTCTAATCATTTTAATTTTTTAAAATAGAATTAGCGAGTCGCAGTGCACTTTATTCCTTGTATAATTTGATATCCTTTAGGTGTAACCTACCAAGTCTCTTACTGAACAGAATTTTCTGAATTGTGTCTTCCCTTTGTAAAAGTTCATAAACTCGACTTTTACTGGTTATGATAGTTATAATTTTTTCATGTGATTTTTTTTCTTTGAAAATTTTTTAAATGCTAAATAATGAAAAATGGTTTTGAAAGAACGTTGTAATATTTACAATTTTTGTAGCGAATTTCACACGCATGTACATAAATACAAAACAACCATGAATTCTCATTAATATGTGATCTATTTTTAACACTTTATTTATTTTAAGTATAAGTTCGAAAAGGTTGATTCTGACGAAAAGTACTGTGGCATTTCCTCCTTCTCGATGAATGAGCTCATTTTATTAAGGCTCTTTTCGGCTAATGTTAAAGAATAGGACCCAAATTCGGGATATTTTTTCAGATATAAAAGTACTCAAACAATCATATTATATTCCAGCTCCACTATCTTGCAGAGAATCGCTTATTTTATCATATTATTCATTTTTATCCGAGTTTACGCGTTCTTCCTTTGTTAAATGTGTTTCGCATTTTTTCACCTATGCCATAATGCTAAATGAACTACTATCCCTTCACATGTTAAGGGGAAACGGTACGATTCAATTGACAAAAATCGGTCAAAAAATCAAATCTAACTTTTTTAGCCTAAATTATTCTTTATAGATATTTCTTTAACCTCAGAACATTTGAAATCTCTAATCTTTAAAAACGCAGAATTACTATAACTTTTATGTTAATTTTTATTCACATTCCTATGGCAAATCAAAACTTTAAACGGTCTTATCTCAGAAAGATAAAATAACTGGTTTGTCTTCATTTAAAATGCTAAGGCTTTTTTTCTATTGTGCCTAATGCTTTGAATTTTTTTTTACCTATTGCTAATAGTACATGTAACAAAAGTTGGTATGCATTTTTGAATCAAAGCAATACTTATTTTTTAAAAAATAATTGAACTCAGAATTCATACTTTTTCTAAGGAATTTTCAATAAGCATTCATAAAAAGAAGTATTGCATGAATACCAATCATGTTATCGCAAAACCCTACCAACTTTTGTCACATGGTTTGATGTACTTGTTAACCAAATTTCATGCGTGTATGTAAATTTTTGTAGGGGAGGAGTAGCATTTTAAAATCACTTCCCAAAATTTAAGCTTTTTCCTTAAAAAATTAAATGGTTAGCCTTTTATGAAATTTTGAGTATAAAACCTGTTTTACATAGTATACGCACATTGGAGGCAACCAAAAAAAATTTAAAATTTTAGTGTAAATCGTACCATGTCCCCTTAAAAGGAAAAACTGATTATTTAGGAAATATTTTGAAATTTTAAAAACACTATTATAAACAAATGCATGAGGTATAATGTCATGCCTTTTTTTGAAAATCGAGGCATTTTTTTTGTCTGAAAATGTGCTCCGCATTAAGTTCACGCTCTTGTGCATATGGTGAAAACAGCATTAAGTAGAGAAATAGAGACCTATTTAATGGAGTTACCAACTGCAGAATCTCTAATCATGTCCTTTGGCTTTTTTTAATTGTTGATGAATTTTCGTAGGGTAGACGCTCTTATCAATGAAAAGAAGACTAAAAATTGCATGCTACGTCATATGGTTGAAACATGTTTATCTCGTGATGGTCGATCGTATTGCACAATTAAAGTATTGTCCTTTCAGGTTTGACAATCCAGCTGCAGTATCGGCCTCTCCCACTCGGCAGTTGACATATAATTATCTACTGGCTGTAAATGCCTGGCTTCTCCTCTTCCCCTGTCACCTGTGCTGCGATTGGACAATGTCCACTGTTCCCGTAGTGGAGAGTTTCTGGGATGCTAGGAACGTAGCAACGATCGTTCTCTACGGAGGACTTTTCTACCTTCTCAAGAATCTTAGTAGATTAGAAGAGGACGTCAAGATGACCGTTATTATGGTGAGTAGTTATGCATCGTTTATTTTCGTTACAGCTGTAGATGAAATTTCTTAATATTTTGGATAGAGACAGTATTAATTATATTTTAATTACAGCCCTAGACCTATGAATTCATTCTAAGAAAATGAGAAAAAACAAAATAAAAAATTCAATCTGCAGAAGCCCTAACATTAGTCTACCTGATAATCATTCAGAACAATGGTTTTCAAACTTGTTTAACCCATAGACCCATTTTTATAGTCAAAACTTTACCAGGGACCCTAAGTGAAAAAGATACATAAATACAAAGTATAAAAATTAAAAGTAAAATAAACACCTTTTTTCGAGGGTTTATTTATTTAAATTATATAACTTTTATTTAAAATTAAATTTAAAAAAAGTTAATGATTTGGATGAATTTGATGAGATGTTATGTGTGTATTTATGTCCTTCTCACTGTTTGTGAGTAGCAACCGCAAATCCCCACGAACACTAGTTTTTAGACGGTTTCTTTTGTGTGTGTGTGATGTGAGGTTTTTTACGGCATTGAATTGACGTTATATCAAATTGGAAGACAGGAAAGTAGTCAACAACTTCTATACAATAACTTATAATGCAGGATATAAAATTGGAATCCGTTTTCGTAACCAGAATTTGATGAATCTTTGTTCATACATTGGTTTAAGTCCCTCATTTGGGGATATTTCAATAAGAAGCTCCTTTATTAGTATGGAATCATCTGGGTTTGATATTTGAGTTAGTCCACGTGCAAAAGTGTTCAATACCCCCAGCCGGGATTATCTAAGTGAAGTATTGTTATTTTTTTTTAAATTTCAATACACACACAAATAAAAAAAATTATCATTTTTTTTATTTCATATTAAACCTTGCGCGGACTCTTTGACATTATTCAGGTACTCTTAAATCAATTTTAATTTTACACAGACCCCTGAATAATATTGGGGACCCTTGGGGTCCGCAGGGACCACTTTGGGAACTACTACTTAAGTGGCTAACTTAAATCAATTGATATTTGACGCAAAGTTTAAGCCATAATTAACCGAAGTAATGTATTTTAAATGATTTACTATACTCTTCTGATTTATCGCGCCAATGGATTGAGTTTTTGTAATGAATATCAGTTAATATTGACGAAAAATACAGGGGCTCCTCTAGCTTCTTGATACCTCTTTGAAGAGCTTATTTCCTCACAGGGAGAAGTCAACAACTTTCTTGTACAGTTCCCAACTTCGAACTGAATAACCCTGTGTTATAATATTGTTATATTTCCTTCAGTTTATCAGATATAAATGGGAAATAACCATAATATTCGATATGTAATGCACAACTAATAATTCCTAATATAAATATCTTAAATAATAAATCAAATTATTCTAGTTTGGTGACCTAACAAAAATTAAATTTCAACATGTTTTATTTCATGAAAATATCGAACTATTATACTCGTATCTTGTCAGAAATTAAAAATAATCGATTAAGTACTTCATTCAAAATATTAACCTTTAACACATTGCAATATTGTACGTATTAAGTATTTCTTATGTGGGTAAATTTTTAATTGTGAACATACGATGATGAAAAGTATATTCTGTTCAGTTTAAATAAAATAAACCTTTACCTATATAATATAAAACATTGTCTTTTTTTCATTAGGTATGTGATCCATACTCTTGCAAAGATTTTCCCTTACTATATAAACTCACACCATAAATTTAGAAAAAAAGATTTAGTTCTATTTTGGAACACAATGAGAGGCTCAGACGTGTCATTAATGTTCCTGCCCTTGAATGATACACTCATTCTCTCAATTCTCGATCAGATATGCATTCTTCCCACCTCATCATATGATAAAAAGTTCATTGGGAAAATACAAAACTAAATGTTCTCACGTTGATGCAATGTTAAGGTTTGAAGATTGGGTAGCAATTTATAAGTACCGTCGTGAGCACTTGTCCGAGTATCAAAATTAAAAAAATAAATCACCTTGAAATGTGTGGCTTGAGATTTCTGTACAATCTTAATTTTTTTATCTCCACCTATTCGTAGGTTTCTTCTGAATTACATCAAAAAATAAAAGCTCTTAAAAGTCATATTTTTATAACTTTTAAATATTTTATGATGCATCAGAAAAGAGAAACAAAATGTCAATTAAAAGAATCAGCTTATTTCATAAAGAAGCGAAGAAACTGGGTAAAAATAGAACAGGACAGCAATGAATACTATATAGTTTAGAAGTTATCAGATACTTGCATCGGCTTATATATTTAATTAATTATAAAAAAACAATATACGTTTATAACCTCATTATTAAGTAATTATTTTCTAAAAAATAGCATTATTTTAATTAAAAGAATTTAATTGATCTTAGGAATTAATTTTTTTGTCCTTCATCAAGGCATTTCAATTAATACATTCAGAGATAAAATTTCGATGTAAATTTAAATTCACATCTTCTCGATGTACACGAGATATAGTTTATTAATGATATTATGTCTGTTCTTTATCTTTTTATGTATGTTTTAATGTGTATTACATTTAAACATTAATGTATGTTGATATAAGGAAATAATTCGTGAAGGGATAAATATATATTAGCAACTATTTGTTAATTACTTAAAATATAATTATTAATTAATAATATATTGAAGTAGTATAATACTTAAATAATAATAATACTTAAATAAAAATAATACTTAATAATAATGCTTAAATTATAATATTAAAGTATTACATTTGTATGAGAAATATATCAGGAATAAAAACTGAAATTATAAAATTATTGATATAAATTCCATTAATTTAAAAATTTTACATGCGCACATTTTACAAAGAAAAAAATGATTGTATTGTATTTCCTCGGTAATATTCTGCTTTATATATAACACATTCTTTTTTTAATCTCTCTTATTATTTATCTTTATAAATTAATTTTTTTTTATCAAAACGCCTTTTTTTTTTTTTCTAAAAAGGTGGCGCGGCTGAATTGCCTAATTTGTTTTCAAATGAAGTTTTGTTCAATTTCTAACTTTCTGACACGCACAAGTGATATATCAATTGAAAGATAATAATGAAAAGGATAAGATTAAAGGAAAAAATGATATGTCTGTCATATTTGGGGTACCAAGTCCTCTTAAAGAGACGAAATGATAATATATTCACTCAGTATTTTGTTTAGCAATAATAGTAATAAGATTTTTAAACCTTTATATGTTTATTTAATGAAATTTTCAATCATATATAAAAAATTATAAGCAATACTATGTATTGCATATAAATTTATGTATGCCTTAATGTGTTTTGCATTAAGAAAGATTATTCTCTTAATAGAAAAATTCTTAATTCAAAATAAAGCATTTTTCTTTTAATCCAGTGGCTCTTAAACTTTCACTACTGGCGACCCAATTTTCAATCATAATTTTTATCGCGCCCCCCTTAAAAATAATATTGTATTAAATGCAATAATAATGCACCTTTTGGGGGGCACTAAAGCTACAATACGATCATAATTATAAACCGTACAAATTAACAAGGTAAGTATTAAATTTTGTATGCGTTACTTTTAGAAGTAATATATTATTATTATTATTTACTTTTTTGTTTAATTCACTATAAAAGCATGTTTTTTAGTTTGTTTTAAAACTATAATTTATTTTATAATTATTTTTACTATACACGAAAAAAATCACAAAAAATTCCAGTGAATAATTTAACTAAGAGAAAATATACTTACCTACTTTCAAGGACTTTCTTTGATAATTTCAGAAAAAAAATCCAATAAAACTAAAGAAAATGTTCCAAATGTACGTGTCCTTAATAAAGGACATAAATCACAGACACTTTTCGCTAACAATACAGGAACATTATTTTCCAGCAAAACTGTCATATTTTGTTCACGTTTTTGTAGTTTTGCTGTCGTTTGATGATCTACAAATAACATTTTGAACTTTTTCTTCCTTGTGTCTTTTTGACAAGGCGAAATCCTACCTTATGGCTTCATAGTTTTCTTCATAAAGATCTTTAGGCAGGATTTGAAAACTTCAAATCAACTCAAACGTTTCATGTCTAACGCTTTTCTCATATTTACTTTCTCTATCTTGATTAATATGCATTATTTCAGCTGGTTCTTTAATTGCTTAATCAGTTTCAACTTTCTTCAATAGGGATCACAGATGCCCATTTTTTTAATATTCTGCTCATTTACATTTATAAACTGTAATAAGTCGTACAACGCAGCAATTAAAACCATAATATTGTTCATGGAGAAAGTGTAGCATGTTCTAAAAAATAATTTTGTAAAACGTTTTTCATTATGCACTATACGTGTCAGAACACTCAGGAAAATACATCTTGGCCAAGTAATCCTTCAAAGTGTTCAATATGCTTATCCATATATCATAAAACTCATTCAGATGGGGGGGGGAGCAGCAGAAATATATTATTTGCAACTTTCCTAAATAAAACAGAGATAGAGTGAAACATTCCTGTAGGTTTGAAGATTAAATATATCGTAATTGAAAGTAGTATTTTAGGGGTTAAAAGAAACGTAATAAAAAAAATCTCTCATCATGGGATTAAAACAGCAAAGCAAAAAAAAAAAGTCTTTTTTTTATTTGGTTATAGGATCAAAGATAGCTAATGAGCTTTAGAGCTGGGATCTTTTAATTTTTATGATCACCAGTTGATACTTATAAATTATATTAGCGTAAATGTGTATTTTTATTATGTCAGAAAGCATTTTGTTTTTTACTTCATTCCAAAAAATTATTTTTAAGCCTTTTAATTTCAATATGCTTGCACCCCCCTCACAGGGTTACCGCACCCCCCCCAAGGGTGGCGCGCCCATAGTTTGAGAAGCACTGCTTTAATCAATTCCAAGTGGAAATATTAAATGAGAATTCAAATATTGCAATATATGTAACATGTAATGAAAAACTTCACAAATTACTTTTTAAAATTTAAATTAAACTCTATGATTTCAAACTACATCCTATATTTAACTTAAAACAGTGCTTCTCAAATTTTCGATATTTGCGACCCAATATTTAACCATTATTTTCATCATACCCCCCATACAATAACAATGTATTTAATTCAATTATACTATATTTTAACACTAAAGCTACAATACAACTTTTTCTTAAGTGCCACTGGCGTATATAAATGTCTCGCTCAGCCAAAGCCTTAACTGCTCTGAACGTATATATACGTCTTTCCGAAGTATCATCTTTACTGTGCACTGCAATCCATAAAATTTTTCCGAAGGCTTTGGAATGCAATGAATGGATCGTGAGAGTGATTACGAAGGATTTACTTATTTCAGAGGATTTATTCATTCCTTCTCCTCCAATACATCACATACTTTCGCCTACCTAGAGAACGGTGGCATTGAGGAGCGAATCGCGTAACTTTTAATCCGCAGTTAAGGGATAAATTATATATCGTGCACATTATCAAGATAAGTGTTAATTTTTGTATATAATTGTATGTATGACAAGTCCATGGAAAGGGGGAGAGTCACTGATAATTATTAAACTTGTTCTTAAATTGGTATTGTTAAATTAATTATAAAATACATTGAACAGCACTGATCCATTTATAAGTATATTATATCAGTGCAAATATTAATTTTATTTTTTATTATGTCAGAATGTGTTTTGTTTGTTTAATTTCCGTGAATTAATAATCTTTTAAACTCTTTTATTTTCGATTTTTCAATATGCTCGCGCGCCCCTTGCACAGTTATCACGCCCCCACAGTTTGAGAAACGCTGACTTAACCGTAACCTGTTTCATTCCGAGAAATTTTTGCTACGTTTCGTTTCAGAGCCTTGAAGCTCTCTATTATGTTGCAAAAATTAAAAACATTTTCAGTACTTTTTCAAAATGTTTATACTATTTTCATATTACATTTTGAGGATGCCTGTAAAGGTTATATTCTAGGTAATGTAGCCATTTAAGTAATATTTTAGCGTAAATTTATTTTCTAATTAGTGATAATCGAGAATAATGCACAACGATGCGTCATAGCCAATATTTTTATTTCAAAATTACATTAAATATATTACAATTTTACTGAGCCGTAGAGTTTACATTGCCAAAAAAAACTCGTTTCGAACTAACAGTAAGTCTTTCCAAACACATCATATTTTTAATTTTAAGGGAAACAAAATATATTGTAAACTGACCTACTTTATAATTGGGAAAGAATTCACAATCAAAAAGCAACAGTTGATTTAAATGAACGCACATATTGTAAACAATCAAGAAACATCTGTTTTTTAAAATTATTTAAAACAATTTCTTTCAATTTTTCCATCCCGTAGGCAGTAATTGCGCTTAAAGGGGAGAAAGTGAGAAAAAAACGCCATTACCCCAAAAGCTGAACTCTTTCATAACCCGACAATTCCTTCGTTATCAACTCTTCCCTAACGGCACCAATAAAGATGACGTCATTTCTGTTGACTCGGAATCTTTTCCAAACAAACCTAACGATGATTTGCATCGAATAGGGCCCCGAGCCAGTGGGACGAACGATTAATCAATATCAATATCATTTCATCGATTCCCTTCCTCTTAATGGGTTTCCGATATGACTCGGTGGGCGATATCGATAACTAATATCGTTCTGGAGTCGCGATAACAACTCGCATCATAAATTTCTACCCAGGGTTGGCAACAGCAACTGGTGCACGTCACGTGATAAGTTGTGCCTCGTCTTAATTATCCACGTCGGCTCTGCAACGGGAGGTAATGGTGTCTTTTAGTAGATATGAGCTCTTTCAATAAGTCGATGCTGACGCGGACATTTTTTCTTCCTCTTTTACCAATGATTTCTAAAATGGCTCCATCGTTCATTAATAGCCATTTTTATCAATATGGCGAATGAAACACTCTGACCTCTGACTAGCTTCAACTTTGAGAGATATAGATAAAAAAAAGTAACGAAAAAGAGTTCAGCATTTATTTTGGTTTTAAGGAAAAAGTAGAGTTGCGATTACTTGATGCTACATTATTGAAACGAACAGTGAAATTTATAGAATCTTTTTAATGCAGTGCTTCTAAAACTTTCAATATTGGTGACCCAATATCCAATCGTAATTTTCATCGCCTCTACCTCCATACAGTAACAATGTATTGAATTCAATAATACTATACTTTGAGGCTAAATCTACAATACGACTTTAAATTCTTAAGTGCCACCGGCGTATATAAATGTCTCACTCAGCCAGTTAATTGTCCTGGACGTATGTATACGTCTTTCCAAAGTACAATCTTTTGGGAAGGAGTGACTAATTTTAACCCTTCCCCCATACACCGTATACACTCGCCTACTTGTTAAATGGTGGGACTGGGGAGAGAATCGTCTCTATATATGTATAGATGCACTTTTTAATCAGCATTTAAAAGATCAATTATAAACCGTACAAATTATCAAGATGTGTTGATTTGTGCATAGAATTTGATATATGACAAGCCCATGGGGTCACTGGTAATTATTAAATTTGCCCTTAGTATTGTTAAATTAATTATTAAATACATTGTGCAGCGTATATATTTGTAAGTGTAAATTTGTAGTTGATTTTTTTATTGTGTCAGAATGTATTTTGTTCAGCAAATTAATAATTTTTTAATAATCCTTTGTTTTTGACTTTCAATATGCTCGCGCGCCCCTCGTACGATTATCACGGCCCCCAGGGGGACGCACCCCCCAGTTTGAGAAACACTGTTTTAAGGGGTATAATACAGTATCTGTATATTGATAGTTAATGTACTCCACCATAGCTTTGCATTTTTGCATACATATATTGTAAATAGAAAGTATGCCTTAAGGTTCTTAGATCAGTTTTAAAATTGATAGAAAAGAGTTTGGAAAAATATGTAGTCCTCCCCTTTGCACGGTATTATGTGAAAGTTTTGAATAGGGGATGTCAGATCAGATGCAAATATTTTTCCCTTGACCGTGGCTCAAAATTATGAGGTGTATCTCTAATTTCTTTTTGGAGGCTTGCCAGTGCAATAATAAGTATCAATCTGTTAATTAGATGTATCTTTTGTTAGTAAATGGTAATTAATAAATGGTACAGTTAATAAATCATATGTATATATGTTATATATATTAAACTTGTCGTCTTTTTGTGAAGAATGGCTATATTTATACAACTACAATTCAAATCTGTTTTTCTGTTCTTGCTCAAAAATCCTGATCGTCTAGATATTTTCGTTTCTTGTGATTTTTCATAGTCATGCATTTTATAATATTGGATATAATATTTGGATTTTGCTGCAAATTATTCTTCCATCTGGTAATTGTAGAATCCACCTGTAACATATCTGCCAAGAGGTAAAGTATGATTTTATTAAAAACTAGAACAATGACTTACACAGAAAACCAAATGCGAAAGATCTGACGATATGTTTTAGAATTTATTTTTCCTAAGTTGGTCTTCTCAAATTGTGGTTATCGCTCATATTTTATTATTTTACGTACTGTTTTGTTATTATTTTAACATTAAATATAGAAAATTTACCATCACAAATATTGGAAAATACTTTTTTTTTACATTTTAGTCTTACATTTTTGAATCTTTGGTAACTTTACGAGGAAGGACAGAATATGTATGAAATATACTTAGGAATACGGATTAAATCTAGATACGCATTTGTCACAATGTAGTTTCTTTTGCTCATTTTTATGGACATACTTTCCATTATGCATTTTAAATCATCGGCTGATAATAAATTCGAAGTGTTCTATTAATTTTTTTAAAAAAAGTAACTAAAGCTCAGATTTGAAACGAATTTTTGTGAAAATCCGGCACATTTTCAACGTCATCTACTTATTTCCATCACTATGTTGAAAATGTCACTATCTATATACATAAATCAATAACATAAGAATATTTTTTCTTAATTAAAATTTTTTTTTTGCAGAGCCTGTCCCTACTGATAGTCCCTTTCCTGCCAGCGACCAACCTCTTTTTTCCTGTGGGGTTTGTGGTAGCCGAGAGAGTACTCTACATCCCCAGCATGGGGTTCTGCATGCTCGTATCACAGGGGTGCAGCATACTTTACGAGAAAAGGTAAGTAATGTTCTGAGTGAAATAAGGATTACTTGATTGAGCATAATGTAATTTCTTGCATTAAGAATGCTTAAAATTTAATTAGTATGAGTTATTAGATTTTTGATTTCAATTTTTGGTACTATTCAGTTTGTCGGACGCAGGCGATAAGCTGCCATGTGCTGCTATATCAACTCCAGATGAAATATAAACAATTGTAAACTCTTTCCATCGTTCTCTTCGCATTTCTCAGAAAAGAGTACAACAGCATTAGTTACAAGATATAGCTTTTAGATGAGGATACATTTTGTGCGTCAAGGTCAATACTGTCCGCTTACTGAAATTTGGTCCCGACTAGCCCAAAATATACCAAACTATTGATTTACTTTTACTAAATCTGTTGAATTTATGAGAGTTTTAGCTTTTTTTCTTTATGAACACCAGTGGCTGAGTGGTAATGTATCACGCTTCCACACCATAGGTCTGGGGCTCAAATTCCGGGCTGGGCAAATCGAATCAGCCTTTTATCCCTTTAGTGGGTCGATAATTGAGTACCAAGCTTACTTGGGAACTGAACACTGTGAGTTTTTTTTTGCGCATCAGACTGGCCCCTTGACTGAAACATCTGCACATGCATCCCAGCGCCTATGGACAAGTAAACTGAGATAGGTCTTAGCCCTCATGGGCTCTTGCGCCACAAATTCCACCTCTTTATGAATGCAGTTTAGAGTTAAAAAATTCTCTCTTCGTCTAATATTAAAAAATAGAATTTGAATTTGAAACGGCTTTCAAAAGAATAGTTCTGCAAAGCAAATAAGATATACCTATCCAATAAAGAGCGGCTTATGTTCATATGTACTGCTCTGTTTTGTTTCAGTCAAGCCATTTTTAACTTATAGAAAAGTTTACAATGCCCTAATTACTGTGCTTTAAGAAAATCCCTGTGTCACAATTACAATTGTTACAATGAAAAAATTTCCTATTTATAGAATATTTCTTAAGTTTTAGAAATTTTTGCCTAAAAATTTTATGCTCTTTGTATTTTAATATCTTTGAAGAAGTTAAGGGCACTAACGCCCACACAGAAATTTTTCTATTAACGTCACGCTATACAGCAACACTAGAGAGTTTGTGAATATTAACGCCACACCATTCAGCTACACGTTAGCTATTGACGACAGACCTCGTAGTTTTGAACCATGATCAAGTGACGCGAATGACACCTGAGCTGACACCCCCCTCTGCTAACTACCACACCACACTAACGGAAGGACGTTTGAGCTCTCGACAAATTTAACGTGCATCGCACCCCTACACAGCGGGTGTACAGTAGTATTGGGCTCGAACTCGTGACAAGGCCAGCCACGATCCGGTACCTTGACCACTCGGCTACCGCAGCCGCAAAGCAAAACGAGGGTTATTGACAACGGAATTTTTGAGTTTGAAGATTGCATTTTGCAATTCGAATGTACATACAAAAAATAAAAATAACAAGATGCATTATTGAATAATATTTCATAAAGAACTTTTCTTACTCCCGTGGGAAACCAGCTTCCATTACTCATAACTGTTTTTCAGTTTACTAAAAATTGTTTTAACCCGGGAGAAAGTACTCGATATTAACGTTGGTGATGGAGTCATCCCAAACCTTTTTTTATAATTATTTTTGTTGCACACGATAAAAGTCATATTCCCAGTCGATAACTTAACTAAGAGAAAGTATACTTACCTGCTCTTAAGAACTTTCATTTCTCTTTGATAATTTGAGAAAAAATGTATTAAAAATGAACTAAAATATTTCAAATGTGCGTGACTTTAATCAGACACATGAATTAGAAACACATTTCGCTAACATTACAGGAATGACGTTTGCAGGAAAAACTGTTGTATTTTGTTCAAATTATTGTAATTGTATTGTCCTTTAAAGCTCGACCAATATCATGGGAAACCTTTTCTTGCTTGTGTATTTTTGACAGTAAGAAAATTGGCAGGGTGTCTTAAGGTACATGCGAGATTTCGCATCTTTCTTCATGGAGTTTTTTTAGGTAGCATTGAAAATTTTTTTCTTTCGACTCAAACATTTGATATACCCGTCGCTTTTCTCAAATTTACTTTCATTATCAAGATTAATATCCATTATTTCATAAGGTTCTTCTCTTGTTTGATCAGTTTCCAATTCATCCAATATAGATCACACAGATTGCCCAATTATTTCTTTAAACTCTGTTCATTTACATTTATAAAGCGTAATGAGTCGTACTACATAGCAATCAAAAATACTCAGTCACACTGGGAAAAAAAGTAACATGTTCATTGAACATGTTTTGGGACAAATGTGGTCAAGCGGGGAACTCAGTCACCCCAAGTACTTTAAGATTCTAAGAAAACGTTTTCCACTCCCAAAAATGAGGGAGATTTTAGTTCCATTTTAGATTTAGATTTTATAGTGACATTTTAGTTCCTATAAAAACTGTCTTATAGGAGGATACTGACAAGGGGATTGATTGGTAACAAATAAACAGTTTTCCGAGAATTAAATATTTCGTGATCTTGGGGTGATTATGTGCCTCGTTCAACATCTCCCGGGTTAAAAAAGGATTCCATGTATGGATATATTTATAGCCACTGTACACTTTTTCTGCCATGGTTACAGTTAAAAGGTGACCATGATAGCTATGGGGTCATGATGTTATTTCTGTCGAGCTTTGGCTTTGAATACTTGTACCAATAAAGACGCGCCTTGTAAAAGATTGATCCATGCTAAATGTATCGAAATTCGAAATCCTCTCTTTGGCGTTTGTGGAATCGAAGAAAGTGGGGTCTCAGTCCCCAGTGGGGTCACCTCAACCTCTCTTGACGAAGTTCAAATTTACGAGGTGTATTCCCAGTATCCATCAAGTAGCTTTAAAGTGTGACGTTATTTAACAAATATTTAATCCAATTGTTTGAGATTGGTAATAACATTTCGAAGTACGACTAAACTAAGATTACCCCCTTAACTGACGAGGAAAAGTTACGAATTTCACCCTCCAGAGCCATGGTTTTCACACAGGCCTGCGTTGTTACGCAGTTTTGTTGAGAGGGAAAAAATGTGTTTTTTCCCACTTAAATTTGTTTACTTTTACTTTAAAAAAACAAGAAAAGAAATGAATAAATAATAAAATGAAAATATGTAATCTCTAGAGTTGCAGCATAATAAAAAATAATTTGTAACTTATCTGTTGGGTAATATATCCTGAAACATAGTTGAACGCATGAACTAGTATCACATTCAATGGAAATAAATGGAAAAGCTCCTATCACACATGGTAAGCGAAAATCACAGCAGTTTAAAAATGAAAAAACTCTAAAATGAAAAAAAGAAAAAAAGTATTTTTAGCTATGAATTTTATCGTTCCTGGAATATACCCTTTAAAATTCCTTCCCCACCTCTTCTCGAAAATAAGTAAATTCTTTAGAATCGCTGTTAATGTCTCGTTATTGTATGCCAAAGCCGTGGGACTAGTCTTAAACAGAGAAGCTCAATACAAAAATCCTCCTTTGGAAGGACGAGTATACACGACCAGGGCACCAGCGCAGCAGGACGTGTATACACGCCCGCAGCCCTTAAGGGGTTAAAATAGGCTGCTGTAAATTTTTCATAATGCACCTATTTTAATTTTATTGAGTCATTTTCCATAATTACGAAACTGTGCTTTTGAGTTAAGTCAAGTTTTTATTTTAAATAGAACACTACTATTTCATTTAGATCGTTTCTGGATTACAAGGAACTAATGCTTACCAAAGTAACAGTTTAATATACCTCTATTTTAATTTAAATATGCCTCAATTTAATTTAACATGCCTCCATTCATCGTGTTACATTAAACTAAAATTTCAATTCAGCCCAGAACTTCATTTCGTCAGTTAAAATAGCGTTGTTAAACAGAGGTATAAATTTCCATTTAATCAATTCACAATAATTAATTTTAAAACAGAGAAAAAAATACAAAAATCCTGTTTGAACAAAAAGGCTGCATTGCCTTTCTTCTGTCTTAAAAAACAACTCCTTACAAATTTCGTATAGTTTTCAACTTAATTTACAATAGAATAGCAGGTATTGTTTTTCAGCACTTGTAGATTTAGTTCACCAATAATATTTTTCAGACATGTCTCTTTACTAATTAAATCCTTCAGACATCGAAGTAGAACAAAGAACAAACATGTTTGACTTTTGGTTTATAAAAATTTTGCTCAGTATAATAAGTTATTTTAAAATTTTTGTTCGCTTAAGAATCCATTTGACATGAACAATAGTTTTGACTTGTTTGCCTTCAATTTAATTAATCATTCCGTAATACTAGATTTAATGGTATGAAAAAAAGTACTGTAAATATGATGTTGTTTTTTCTTCCAAAGTTTGAAATAAAGATTGCTTTATAATAATAAAGACTTGTTTATTTTTGTTTTGAAAATAAATTTTTAGCTGCAATAAAAAAGTTTTCTGGGAACATTTCTGCATTTATAATGCTAAAAACATTTTTTTAAAAATTTTTATTGCTCTATATTCAAGTCGTAAACAAGGTGAATTAGCGCAAGATATTTTTCTTTAAGCTAATTAATTTGTTTTTTGTGACTATTTTTTTCATGCCCTATATTTAGTTACCTAACTGGGAAATTAGATTTAAAATAAGCAAAGCATTTTGTAAATTTGATTTATTTTAGATTTGAGATAATAATTATAATTTAATTAAGTAAAATAATTGATTGAAATTTTAGAACTTCTTTTACATTTAATGGAAATAATGAATAGGTGTTTTTTATAAATAATCATTTTTAACGCTATTAGTAGTGTTAAAATGGATTATTTATGAATTAATGGAATATTTATGATTAAATTGGATTAATTCACAATGGACAAGTTTTTATGAATTTACAACTTCTAAGTTGCATATAAGTGAAATGTTTTACAAAATACTTATATTTTTCTATATGTCTAATGATCTATAATATAATAATTGTTTTTACACAACAATACGAAGTAAAATATATCAATGGATCCCGTATTTACGTTTATTCAAAAATCAATAAAAGGATGAAGATGACTTCTGAATTAGTACATCCATCTCCACACTTCTATACCACATTAGCCGTGATCACTTTATAAATTAACAGATTTAACATGCATCAGATTCTTGTTACAAGATGGTGATTTTATAGAATCAACATGTAAACCTACGATTCGAGTGAAACCACATTTTGGCCACGAACTTACATACACGATTACTTATTTAATGAAGATATAGGGGAGACCTGGGTGAGATGAATATGTTAGGAATTTTTGTTGTTTATTAATTTATTTTTAAGAATAAACAAAATTAATTTTACATAAAAAAACAACGGGTAATTTTATTTTTTCATAACCTTACCATATTGTCATCTTACCCCTTGTACGGGGCAAGATAACAACCTGAATAAGGTTGAACATGTTCTATCTTTTGAATATGTTACATGGTTTAACAAATGATAACTGTGTTTTTACATGCTACAAAGTATCAGACTAAGAGTAATGCATTATAACATAATGTTGAAGTGTTTAGTTGTGCAGCTAACAATAGTCACAAATAAAAGTGCCATTTTCATAACTGGAACATTCCTCATGCTACCACTCTTGGCATTTACACCACTGGATTCATTCTTCTGTTGGATGGTCACAATATTCCTCTTTACAAGCAGGACATCTCATAACACCATTCTTTGAAGTTGATGCAATTGGACTGTTTGGCCTAAATTTTATAGACTTAGGCCTACAGGAACTTAATTTGATTTCTTTACTCCCTTTTTAGCTTCACGAGCTTCTCTTCTCTGTTTTCTTAAAGTGCTTTCGGTTCTTCCTTCTGCTATTTCCTTTGTTCTGACATTTCTTTAATGGGTGTGCTTGTAAGAATGTTTGAGCTCACTGTTTTGTTTTTTCCTCATATTTTGCTGCCTTAGGCAATAATTTGAAATAAAAAAAACACTAACATGCTTCTTTGATGCATCGGAATCAGCATTTGCCATAAAATCTGATTCTTCTGGAGGGCTTATATTTTGGTTTTCTACTACCACGGTCTGAGGATTAAACCTATTGTTTTATATTTTTAAAACCACCCTCATTGTGGGTGTAGCGCGCAACTTCGTAAAGTGCTACGAAAGCGAAACCCAATCGAACGGTATCGGTCGTGAAGGAATCGCATTGTTAGAATCGAAGATATTGAGGTATTTCCTTTTTTGAGTCTTATAGGGTTTTTCTTTAGGGGGCTAAGTGGATGACAAAGATGTTCTCCACTGTTAGCCCCTTTCGAACGACACATTCTCCGATCCAATGCACCCCTAAAACCCAGAGGAGATAGAAGTGCAAGGTCGAGCAAAAAAAACTCACAAACAAACAAGCGTTTACAGGATTTAATAAAATGGACAAAACGTAGTTAGTTGAATAAATTCCGAAACACACGAGGCTAGATGGTGAGCTCGTCATCTTGCCCCGTGTTTCGAATCGTCATCTTGCCCTGGGCTGTCTGCTTAAAAATATTCGTTTTCATTGCCATGAAGGAAGGCGATTAATAGACTTTTGTTCATGCTAATAGGTAGTATTTATATACTAAGTTACTCATAAATATATGAAAGATAAATGATATATCTTGCCTGTATCCGTAGCAGAGCTTATTTAAACATGCATACAAGTTATATCGTGGCAGCTGTAAACAATCAAAGCTTCACAACTAACACAAAAATTCAGCTAACACGATTTCAGCTTCTCTATACTATTGTTTAACGAACGGCCAATCTGAAAATCTGTAGTATCTAGTTGATCCTTCCACCTAGTGGAAAACGGAGAAATTGAGACATTCGTCATCTTGCACCGCTCTTCATCTTGCCCCGGTCTCCCTTATCTATATTTAGAGTATTCATATCTATCTATATATATATATTTAAAATTCTATGTCTGTCTTATAAGAAAATGAATTGCATATTTTAAAAGGTTTTAATATACAATAAGTCGGGGCCATAGTGGAAATCTCGGTAATGATAGAGCGGACTATTTGGCCTAAGAGGCAACTTGCCAAGATATGAACTTTTCTATATCTGTACCATTGCTCCATTAGAAGCATTTAGCTTGGAAGCCCGCCTGAAACACCGAATTCTTCACTTCATCTAAAGCTTTGTGGACTAAAAAGTTTTTTCCACCATGTATCAATTACTAAAATGTAAGAAATTTGTAACTGGTTTTAAGTTATCCCAGATTTTAACAGGACATGAACATTTTAAGAGCTATTTGTCTAGGTTTAATTTAATTGGTAATATTTGTTATGATCTGGATGTTGAAACTGCGGAACATGTCTTGTTGTGTGGTCATATACATTTTTGTAAAAGAGAAAATTTTTAAAAGGAGTTGAAATGTTTCGGTATTTCCTGGCCACCTATTTGCTTATGTTGGTCAATTTTACTGAAAGTCTTAATGTCTTAAGAAAATTTGTTTATTTATAGTTTTTTTAAAGTTTTATAGGTACCTACCTGTCTTTATAATTGTGCATTTCTCCCTAACTTTTATTTATATTTGTCTCTTAAATGTATTTTTAATTTTATTTTAAATTTTAGAGTGATGTTACCACTTACATCTGTAAGCCTCATGTTATGCAATATGGAGCATGAGGAGTTTTGCAAATAGATTTATTTAAAAAATAATCACACATGAAATGGTAACTGACTATATTTTCTACAATTTTTTTAAAATATGGAAAACAAACATTATTTAATAACAAGCAATCCATATAATGTGCACTCGTCACAAGCCATGACATGCTAACAGTCTATATTTTCCACATCTTTAAAACATGGAAACCAAACAGAATTTAATATCAACAATCCACATAATATTGTGCACTTGTCACAAGTCATGCCATGCTACCTGACTATATTTTCCACATTTTTTAAAACATGGAAACAAAATAAAATTTAATATCAATAAAGCCATATAATATTGTGGACTCGTCACAAATCAGGACATGCTAACTGTCTATATTTTTCATATTTTTTTAAAAAAGCATGGAAACGAAAAAAAAATTAACATTAAGCAATCCATATAATATTATGAACTCGTCATTGTGCACTTAGAGTAATCGGGATATTTTTGAACCCTCACCTTGAGCTAATCGTTGTCTACCTTAAAACTCTCATAACTTTAAGAAATGGACAATAGCAGCGATTATCAAACTGTCGGGCGAGCATATCGAAAATTTGAAAATAAAAGATTAATTTAATAAAATGAAGCAAAAATAAATAAATATGTTCTGACGTAATAAATATAAAATACACGTTGCAAATTTATTGCAACATGCTCTAATTTAAAAATTAGAGTAGAAAAAGAATATAATACTTATCATATTTCTTAAAAGTTACTTAAAAAACACAAAATTTAATAATTATCTCTATACTTTATACGATTTATAATTAAAGTCGTATTATTATAGCTTTAGCGTCCAAGTGCATTATTATTGCATTCAATACATATATATTGTTTGGGGTGGTGAAAATTACGATTGCCAATTGGGTCGCAAATATTGAAAGTTTGTTAAGCTACAGTAAATTTGTTCATTTTTTTATTGATTACATCTTTATACTTTTATACTTCATTTTCGTCATTTTATTACTTATTTATTCTTCCCGTTAACTATAATCCCATGAATATTCCTGAAACTTTAATTTAAATAATAAGTAAAATGCATGGAAAACCCTCCTTTTTCTTTTAATGACCGAGATAGAGTTTAGCAACGTCGTACTATAAAGCGATGTTGATAAACTCTTCTTATAAACTGAGTTTCTGGTTACTGACCGCGTCATTTGAAACCACGGTCAACCGACGATGAGATAACGCGAGCTGGAAATCATCTCTCCAATCACCCTCACTACATCAACGTGCGGATTTTTAGCCATGACACATTTAACGTGAATTTGTCCTCTACATCAGTGTTTCTCAAACTGTGGGGCGCGCCCCCCTGGAGGGCGCGAGCATATCGAAAATAAAAGATTTAAAAGATAATTAGTTTACTGGAATGAATTAAAACAAAATACTTTCAGACATAATAAAAAATGCACTTTTACTGTGATATAATTTATAGGCGCGCGATATTAAGTCAGTAGAAATAAAAACTTCTTCAATACCTAATTAGCTATCTTTGATCCTATAACCAAATAAAAAAACTTTTGTTTGATTTGCTGTAATCCCATGATGAGAGATTTTTTATTATGCTTTTTTTTAAATTTAACATACTACTCTTTCAGAGAAAAAACAGATCCCAGACCCAGAATCGAAAAAATTTAGGAACATAAAAAATTCATCACTGTCATTATTTTTTAAATACTGCGCATTATAGCTGTAATCTGTTTGATCTTCTAAGTTATTGGTACAGTTAGTTATGACCCCTCTATTATGTGTTCTCTGTTGCGCTCTTTTCCATGCAAAAGAGTTTTATGATATTTGGAAAACCACGGAGAGAGAGAGAGAGAGAGCACACACACAAGCAAATGAAGGATTACTTGGCCAAGACACATTTTTATAAATATTCTCAACATATAAAGCATAACGAAAATCGTTTCACACAATTTTTTTAGCAGTAACATGCATATTATCATAATGAATATACTTTTTACCCGGAAGTGATCGCGCGGGATACACAGATTACGAAATCGTTAATTCTGGCAAAACTGTTTATTTATTACCAATTAAAATTGAAAAGTCCTTGAAAGTAGGTGAGTAAACTTTCTCTTAGTTAAATTATTCACTGAAATTATGATTTGTATCGTTTACAATAAAATAATTATAAAAAAAAAAGGATTGGGGTGACTCAATAACCCCGGACCGTATCTAGTGCGCGCCTGCTCCCGGGTTAAAACATGTTGAAGTCTTTTCGCTTTAAATATTAAAAATAATACAATTATTCTTCATCGATATTTTATATTTTTGATCATTATTTAACATCAGTGGCGCACACAAGGAGGGGGTCCGGACCCCCCCAAAGCCCTTGATTTTTTTCCGATTTATTATAATTCTAAGTTTATAGTACACAAAATTTAATTAAGTATTTGTTATTAATGATTATTTTTATTAATTAATGCTAATTATTTATTCAAGAATTAGTTTTTTACTGTGTTTTGTTCCCTAAAATCGAAAAAATCAAAAGGAACCTGATACAAGTTTGGTGAACTTTCGACCCCGGCCCCCACCTTGAAAAATTCCTTTGTGCGCTACTGTTTAACATCAATTATAAATGCTAATTCTGTGAGGCTTATAATTACAATTCGCTTAAATTTAGCGTCAAAGTGCATTATTATTGCATTCAGTACATTATTAATGTATAAAGGGGGGCGAAAAAAATTGTGATTGAGAAGGGGGGCGTTTGAGAAGCATTGCTCGACATCAGTGTTTCTCAAACTGTGGGGTGCGCCCCCCTTGGAGGGCGGGGTAATTCTACGAGGGGGGCGAGCATATCGAAAAGTCGAAAACAAAAGATTATTTTCAAAAATTACTAAATTACTGAAAGTAAACATACAAAATACATTCTGACATAATAAAAAATAGACATTTACACTGATATTATACACTTATAAATGTATCAGCACTGCACAGTATTTTCATGATTAATTTAACATTACTGAGTTAAGAACCAGTTTAATAATTACCAGCGACCCATAGGCTTGTCGTACATAAAATATGCAAAAACTAACACTTATCTTGATAATTAATCCCTTAACTGTCGATCAAAAATTACGCGATTCGCTCCACAATGCCACCGTTTCCACGTAGGCACGCGTGTGTGATGTAAGGGGAGGGGATTAAATAGGCAATTCCTCTGAAATGAGTTAAATCCTTCGCTAACGGCGTCAAGTTCCTTTTATTACATTCTAAAGCCTTTGGAATAATTTTATGGATAGCAATGCACAGAAAAGATCGTGGTTCGAAAAGGCGTATATATACGTCCGGGGCAATTTAAGCTTTGGCTGAGTGAGACGTTTATCTACATCGGTGGCACTTAAGAGGTTTAAGTCGTATTGAAGTTGTAGCATCAAAGTATAGTATTATTGAATTCAATGCATCATTATTGTATAAAGGGGGCGATGAAAATTACGATTGAATATTGGGTCGCCAATATTGAAAGTTTGAGAAGCACTGCTCTACATGAATGATTTTCAGTCGTACTAGGGTTCTAACTCGTGATCTAACGGACTAGAATTCGTGATTATCACCACAAGGCTACCGTTTCTATTTCGTTTTTTTTAAGTAAATTTTCTTAATGAGTTAATGTGTGAATTTCAAAATCCGTAAAAACACTAAAAAAAAACTCTTAACCTGTAAGAACTATTGATTCTACTTTCTATCACGAGTAGAACGTGTCATATTGAATTAATTATTCTGAAATTTAGAGTGTCATGGATTTGGATGCCTTAAACTGACGAGTAGAAGAAAAATATCTATAATACGATAAAATAAATTACATAATAATTTTTGGGGAACAATGCAAGAATGATTCTCATGCCAAATCTTTCTTAAATATCAAAATAAATACGAATAATATGTAAATTCCTTACATAGAAAAAATAATATGAATGACAACTATCAAAATTGTTATTATTTTCTACTTTCGGATGAAATGTTGTAGATTGCCACTTCTAGTTTACATTTTCCAGAATAAATGTGCACCGTAACAAACGGTCAGGTTAACAACCACAGCATTCTGAGACTTAATTGTCTTTTTTATTTCAACTAATGTATTTAAAAGTCTCACAATACCTGAAAAACTAACAAGAAAAGCAAAACATATACTTTTATTTTAATCAACCATATTTCAAATCTCGCAGAAATTGCCATGAATGATAATTGCAAGTTTTATTTGAAGGAAACAGATAATTTTAAATCTGACCAGGGGAAAAAAGATGCAAGAGTTAAGGACCACTAGATTTAAATCTCCCTCTTAATGTCATAGATCTTACACATCTAAGTGAGCATGGCAGCCTAGTGGACATGGTCTCGAAAACTTGGCCGGTGTGCAACGATTTCGAACCATAGTGCCACTAAAGACCCTCCATTTTCAGGGATTTATGCATGAAGGAAGACTAGAACTGTGCTCCTTCTGATCCGAAAACGAGTATCTTAGCCACCATGCCAAAACGATCGTCATCGCATGGAGACTATTACTGGGTTAAAAAATATCAGACCGCCCCACTACCCCCTTACTAGTGATTCGGTAAATTGACGAATGAATAATGCCATATTCGTCGCGAGCGTGTTAGCAATTGCGTCACTTTGAGTGCGATGCTTTGTAGGTTGCGTCATTCAGGCATGACGGCTTTGTGAGTTGCATCATTGTGTGTGATGGCTTTGTTGGTTGCGTCATCATGTGTGACTGTTTAATTACGTCATGTGTCTGACGGCTTGGTTGAACTTGTCGTGGATAGAACAGGCCACGGCCGCTGCAGTTCTTTCTTCACGGCCAGGGTTACCAATGAAGGAAGATGAGAAATGGGCACCTTTCCATGCAAAAACGAGTATATTAGCCAACATGCCAAAATGATCGTCATCACATGGAGGCTATTATTGGTTTATATAGATATCACACGACCACATTAAATCTGCCGAAGAGCACAGTCCTCTTGTTGTTCTAGTGTGATAATTTGGAGAGAGAGTGTGGTGTAATTTCGGTCACTTGGCCGTGGTTTAAAATTACGAGGATCATCCACAACAGCTCTTGTGATGTCTTACATTACGACGTTAATAGGCCTTCACCCAATGACACACACACACACACACACACACACACACACACACACACATATATATATATATATATATATATCTTATTATCTTATATATCCTATCTTATTCATAACTCCTACACGCGATTTCAATTCTACTCTACTCTAGTCTCTCTGTGACTCTGGCCATATTTTATTTTGACAGCTAAGAGAGGAAGCATTAAGGTATCCGACTACGTTCGGAACCGTGATTTTAAAAAAGCGCATAAATGGATAATTTTCATAATATTTAGTGTCACTCAGATTAGAATACATGCATAAAATTGTCTTAAGGACACATTTTGACAATAAAAATTTTATTTAAGTACAATATTTTGTCAAAAAATTAACTTAGAATAATCTTTTTTTCCAAATGTTCTCCTTTTGTGAAAAATGGTTCTATTATAATAATATTTTGCTGTATATAGCTCAGAACTCTCTACAGAGGCTCAACTAGAATTTTTGGAAAATTCACATTATTTTCAGAGTTAGCACCAATTGAAATAATTATTCGCGTTTTTTTCTTAAAATTTCTCCCTTCTGTTGTCGTAAAATATGAATAAACCCACTTCTAAGTTATATGTTTCAAAAATTCTAGTTGAGCCTCTGAACAGAGGTCTTAGTTATACAGGCAAAATGTTATTACAATGAAACCATTTTTCACAAAATGATAACATTTGGAAAAAAGATTATTCTAAGTTAATTTTTTGCCAAAATATTGTATTTAAATAAAGTTTTTATTTTCAAAATGTCCTTAAAACAATTTTATGAATATATTCTAATCTAAGTGACACTAAATATCATGAAAACTATCCATTTATGCACTTTTGAAAATCACTGTTCCGAGCGTAGTTGGATACCTTAAAAAAGAAAAATTACGGTTTAAAAAAAAACTAAAAGACACGCTTTTATAGTAAATCGAACTAAAAAGTAAAAAAAAATCTTAATATAAGAGTAAAATGATTAATGAGAAAATTAATGTCATTTGGGATAAAAGCGTGGGGTGCTCTTTATTCATTGTTATAATTTCTTACTACCGAAATGCTGATTTAGTGTAAAAATTTAATACAAAGCATACCCGAAGCTTTTGCTACAATGACATTAATTTTCTCGTGAATCATTTATTCTTATATTAAGAATTTTTTTTTTACTTTTAGTTCGATTCACTATAAAAAGTTTTTTTAAAAAAATTTTAAAAACTATAATTTATTTTTCCTTTTTTTTAGTTCGATCTACAATAAAAGCCTGTTTTTCTAGTTTTTGAAAACTCTATCATTTATTCTTTATTGAATTTATCTTTGAGTTTGATATTTGGGACCATAATTATGTGGCTGCTGGAATTAGTCTTGTTCTTTAATGGATCTGAAGGGTATTTATTCTCTCCGTTAACGGGGCCTCGGATTACTATAATGTTAATTCGTATAATCACTTCTAAACGTATTGTTTTATAACAATAAAAAATATTTAGCAGTTAGAACATAAATTATTTTTATTAACATGCACGAGTCTTTTTTTAAATTTCCATTTTCAGAAAAACTACGCACCCACCCACCCTACATTTTTTTACATAAAGAACACTTTTTTTGTTTTATTTTTTACTAACCAGAAGCCTATTTTGTGGTTTTAGGGTTGCACCTTAATCTGTAGTTGCTAAATCTGGAATTATTCGCCAAATCTAGGAATGGATTTTACAATTAGTCGCCAAATCTGAAAATGGTTTTTGCAATTAGTCACCAAATCTAGGAACGATATAATGAATTAGTCACCAAAACTCGTAAATCTTTAATTATTAAAATCCTGATCAGGACAATGAATTAAAATTATGAAATTATTGTATTGGCATGGGCAGTGGCACACACAAGGGGGGGAGGTCCTGGGGTCCGGACCCCCCCAAAGACCTTGATTTTTTTTCCCGATTGATTATAATTCTATGTATATAGTACGTAAAATTTAATTAATTACTTGCTATTAATGATTAATTTTATTAATTAATGATAATTATTTATACAAAAACTAGTTTTTTGCTGTGTTTTGTTCCCGAAAATCGACAAAATCAAACGGAGCATTCCATTACATACAAGTGAAACTTATAAAAACGTGTTATAAAAGAAGCTGTGGCTGCCTTTATTAATTACATATTTGCATAAACTTCAAGAAATGAACATAAAATCACGGAGATAAGCAAAATCAATAGACTAGGATAAAATGATACTCTCACACAAATTGGTAAAATAAAAACTAAAATAAACCTCATATAGTCATCAGCAATTCTCCTTGACGGTTTCTTATATATATGCATGGTTCTTATCATTGTTTTAAAACTTTATCTTTAGGTTTTATTTTATTCTATTTTTCCCAATTGGATTTCATGGTATTTTTATTATTGAAGACCTAGTACATTTCCCAGGAGCTGCTATCACTTTTTTTGCGGCATCATATAGGTGACTCTAATTGCCGCAGGTAAATTTGAAGCACAGTTTCCTCCCCAGAGGGAGGCTCTGACGATATGCAAATTTGTTCTAGAAATTTAATTTTGCTGAGAGCACCCACACCAAACAGGCACTCAAGGGAGATTTTACAGGCTGCATAATCATACGACACTGAAGATGTCAATTTTCTGCATCATGAAAATCACCGACATAGGCTAGGTTTGAAACGGAATCTTTGGGTACAGAGGGCTAGCGATAAAGCAACTATGCCGCCCAGCGGGTGAAGGTTTAGATTTTTAGATTTTAGGTCTATAGTTTTTATAAAATTTTAAGTATAATTATTTTTTCTCTGCAAGAAAAAAAGGATTTAGAACCACGTCGTTAAAAAGGACTTTTTGTAAAGCTGTTCTTTTTTATTAGTAAAACAATTATATTATAACAACATATTTCATAGTTATTATATAATCTCAGCTATTACCACATTATCTCGCATCTGAATACACCAGAAAACCTTTCTAGAATCATTTCTGCAGCAGAAATCGGGTTAAAAATGATCCCCACGTTTTCATCGGGGTATCGACCGATCCAAGAAGAATCTTTTCTATGACAGGTATGGCGGGCGTTAGTTATTGACTCTGTGTCAGCCTGCCGGACATTTCCTTGTCCCCGGACGCCGGATAATTATTGGATGGACGACGAGTATCGGGGATGTGATTAGAGACATCTTGGTCAAAGGAAGATTGAATAAAGTGGATGAAAATTGAATGCAGGGCTTTCTCCCGCTAGAAGAGACTGTTAAGTGTTTGTATCTAATTAAGAATTTAATATTCCAAAAGTATCGCAGTTTAAATTTTGAGTTTTTCGGTAAATAATATTATTTTTATAATCCTTTGAACTTTAAAAGTTAAAGGTTACATGGTAAACTAATTGTATCAATTATGATAAAAAATATATACCAAATTTATTTTTTTTTTATTCTTAGAGCAACTTTTTGAAATTTGTACTTCTTTTATAATAGTTGGGTCTTTTTAAAACTTGTAATGGAGATTAAAAAAGAAATACTCGTATATTCAGTCACTTTTTCACTTTTTTTTTTTGCTATGTGAGCTTAAGGGGTCCAATAGGTATAATCCGAAACAAGTAAACAATGAAGGCATTTTCTACTAGGTGGGGCGGGGGGAGGGATGGGTGCATCCAAAGGAACGGCGATGTACTCATGTGATAATGGTCGTAATGGCCGAAGGTAAATAATTCCTTCATAAAAGGTGCATGATATGTTTTTTTTAACTTTCTTTGTTTTTCGACTTTAAAATAAACATTTTTTCAGGCTTTTATTTTTCTTATTTTGCGGCTACTGCATTCTATTTTTTTCATGAGTATATTTTGTCTGACAGGTGTCATGATGGAAAAAAAATGACATTATAGTGTTAGAAACCCCCTCTCTAGATTCAGTTTACAGAGGGATTATGCTTGTTCCCAAGCGCAGTTAGTACTCGAGACACGAATACCCCTATTCCCCCTACTATTGTTCAGAACTAAAGATAACGATGCTGTTTCTGTGTTCATGATTGCAGGCGGTCCAGTTTGATGTCCACTTTACTGCTAACAACTGTAATACTGTTTATATGACGCTAGTTGGCCCCTTTTAGTCCCCTCCACATGGTTAAAGTACTCGAAAACTACCCGATATAAATACAAGTGCGAGGACTATCAGTGCAATATTGACACTGGTATATGCTTATTACAAACAATAAGCATACACCAGTGCCAACAGTAATTCCACTACGGAAACTATAGTTGATAAAACAAGCCGTATCACGGAAGATCAACAGCGCTCGAAGAGGACGTCCCTGCATATATGGACAGTCAAAAGCTTGTCTGTTTAGGTATTAGCCGAGAAGCTTTGATTTGATCATCAAAACTTTTATAAAGAGCTATGCAGTTTCGCTAATTGGATTCTTGTTCGATACGTACTTATTTCGTTTCTGACATCGTAATCAGCATTAAGGTTTATAACGATGGTTCTTTACTTTTATGTGTTAATTATCTTTATGTAAACATACAGTTCTAATGTTTCCGCTGTAATCTTAAAACTCTTTGAGAAATGGGGTTTCCCATGGTAGCCTAGTGGTAATGATCATGAACTCATGACCGGCTTGTCGCGGGTTTCAGTCATGGAGCGACTGAAAACCCGCCATATAGAGGGGACTGATGCACGTTACAATTTGTTGAGCTCAAAGTACTCCCATTGGTATATAAGGGTAGTCCGCGATACGAATTGTAATGAAATTAATCCACTATCAATTACCCTGTGACACTCAAGAACCATTACATGAAAGTCTGAACAATTTTATAAACATTAAATTAATGAACATTCAAACAAACAGTCAAATTCCGAAACCTAAACATATTTAACATTCGATCGTGCAAACATCTTAAGAAATAGTCATAACAATAATCCCTCAAATAAGCAGGTGACGTGCTCTTATATATTAAGGAAAGAAGATTATACAAAGATTTATGCAAATTAGATGTAGCACGTTCCATAGTGGTATGGTTAAGTAGCTTTACGATCTACCTATAATTCCCTTCGGGAAAAATCCAGGTCAGATAGAAAATAAAGGTAGGTTATAGGTTTATTTCCAACATTTTGGAGAGTGGTGAACCAACTCAGGTGTCATCATCATAACTGACCTTAGTCAATCCCCAGTTGCTCTCGTATTGCTTTACAGTCTCTCTCTAAGAATTGAGAGGGGGGGGGAGTAACTAGAGACTTATTTAATAATTTATTTTATAAATAAACACTTTTTTGAATTAATGTGAAAAGAACTAAGGAGTTTTTGTGTGTTTTCTATCTCGTTATTAACACATTCGAAATTTATAATATATGACTGCACAAAAGTTTTTGATTACATACAAACTTCCAAACTGTAAAATCGAATGAAAAGAATCCACTTAAATATACATAGTAATTCTCAATCATTAAGAGGATCACCTCCTCCCCCCACCAATAGCCCTCGTATGGGACATTTATAAACAATCAACTTGAATCATTATCTTTTTTTTCAGGAGTAAGACATTGGCTGTTGTTGGCATTCTTTTCTTACTGACAGCACAGGCATTAAAGACCATCTCTAGAAATAATGACTGGTAAGTTGTGCTTCTTCATTTTGAGTTAAAATTGTTTGTTTGTTTCTTTTTTTTTTACAAACTTAAAATTTGTATCTTAGAATTGTTAGATATAATGTGTATTTCAATTTACTTTACATGTAGTGTAAAATTTATTAATTGCTTAAAAGGGTACAAGAAACATAAAAGGCCAAATAGCTTTGAAGTTTTGTATATTTTTCATTTAACTGAGCGCAAATACTTCTTAATATGCATTTATACCTATACATAGTCTTGTTTGAAAAAATATTCATCCACTTCTTGAGTAACTAAAATAGATCTCTTCTTTAAAAATGTACATATATATATATATATCCTTGTGATTTAAAATGTCTTCATAAAACTTCTTTGAAAACTTAGTCATGAAATAAAGAATTAAAAGCACGGGAATCGAAAAAGAGCATAACAACACACGATTTAAATATTTTTAAAAATTTTCTTTAAAATTTTCTTTAAAAATTTTCACTTAAAAAATTTTTTTCAATATGCGAAAAATTCAAATAATCAAATTTTAATTCAAAATTATTGTTTTAACAACATAATATAAAAAGAAGCATTTTTAGAACGTTAGGATTTTAAGAGAAACTTAATCACACTCATGAAATATTTCGAGTGTGAAACATTTAATTCAGAAAAACATGGAATTAAAATGAAGCCTTATTACATTCGTATTGCTTCCATTGCTTTAAAAGCTGTTTTGTCCCTTTAAAATAAAAAAAAAGTCCACTACATAACTTAACGTTTGATTAAAATATTATTTATTTTTGATTATATAGTAATAACTTATATAATTTTTTAATGGTATAACTTTTCAAAAGAATAGCGTTTTGTGTCTAATGTGTTACAAAAAATTCAATTGCATCCAAAAATATGTTTTGCTGTAGAAACGTTTCTTTTTATTTATTTTAAAGTGTAATTTCCTATTTATATATTTTTTTTGCAAATCTGTTAGCAATGTTTTGACAAAATACACAAAAATAATGCCATTGTTATTTTAATCGTATAAAATTACTCAGTTAGTTGCACTATATGTGCAGAAAGTCTTTCCTTTTAAAAATGTCTTTTTTTTTTTTTTTGTCAATGAAAACCTGA
The DNA here is from genome assembly GCA_019973935.1 of Trichonephila clavipes. Classification (NCBI taxonomy): domain Eukaryota; kingdom Metazoa; phylum Arthropoda; class Arachnida; order Araneae; family Nephilidae; genus Trichonephila; species Trichonephila clavipes. The sequence continues at coordinate 404,254 of BMAU01000374.1, read as the reverse complement.
AGTTTCTGAAATACAAGACCGCGTCTCTCCAAAATTAACTGGGTGAAAATAAATTTTCTTTAAAATTAATGAATTGAAAGTTTAAAATAAGTCTAATGCATTATTTGCTGAAAATGTGTAATACTTTTGTGTGTTTTATTTTTCTCAAATTAATTATAGATTTTACTATGTGGAAGAATTATGTGGAAATAAGTAAATAGCCTCTAAAATACAATATCTGAATAAGATATGCCACAGATTGAATTCTAACAAGAAATTATTAACACACACATGCATAATAAACCAAAATACATAACTTCAATGTTCACACAAATATTGAACACATTCATTTCGTAGTCCTAATATTGAATGAAACCTCAAATCACTGTTTCCTTCACTGATGCTGCCCTGCTTCGTTTTTATGAAGGTTGGGTAGCTTGTTTAGTGGGTTCTAGAGTTATCTCATCAAATAATCATCCTAGCCATCTAGGGGTTTATCGAAAGGTATTTATTTTTGTCACCAATTCTGTCGCCACCACTTTTGCTCTCTTATTCACTTTATTAACTTCCCCGGTAAACTATCTTTCCAGCCATAATACTCTTTCAGCAGAAAAGCGAACGAGAGATTCCAACTTTCTACTTGTATGCATTCCAGCAATATATATCTGTATGTACACACAGTAGAACGGTGTTTATCCGACTGAACTGGGACCAGCCACCGTTCGGATAGTCGAAAACCGAATGCGATCCATGCAGGATATGAAACCGGATATATACGAATATTGAAAATCATCAAATAGGTGCAAAAAGTCACAATTTTACCTTTTTTGTGGAAAATAATCACTTATTTTTCGCTGTGCTATTGTACACCTTCGTTTTTTCGCTGCAAGGTCTCTGATTCTCTTGAGCAGCAGTAGTTGAGTAAGGACAGCACTCTGATTGTTGTTCGTACCACTCCATAGCTATCTCAAATGCGGGAAAAAGCGTCAGCATTGGATGGACCCTTGCTACTTCCATTGTTGTTGTCCTCGTCTTCATCCACTTCATCGTCGACAGGTTCTTCTTGCCCGGAAGTCACAGTTTCCTCATCATTTAGCATTTGTAATCCACAATTTTCTGCATCGCACGCCATCCAGGATTCTACATCCTTTTCATCGCATTCTTGAAATCCTGAGATTAATTGGACAAAGTCGGTAAACTCCCCCCTGTGATCGTCATTGAAGTCCTTTTCGCAATCTATATCTGCACTTCTAAATATGCATTGCACTGTTCGAAAACGTATTCATATACAGTACATGTAGTTGACAAAAAAAACTGCTCCGGATAATAAACGTTCAGATAAATGACGTTCTACTGTACACTGGTGTGCAAAAATTAAGGACGAAGTCGAAAAATTAGCATATCAGCTGAACGAAGAGGCAGAGCGTACAGAAAGACCAATCAGGAGATTAAGTAAGGTGATGTGCGGTAGCACATGCGCAGATATGCAGGTAGACGTAATGGAGGAGTGCCTGAGTAGTATAAAGCATGTTGTTGGTGTAAGATCAGTATTTCTGGCAAAGAGATTGCATGCCGTAAAGCAGTTAAAAATCACACCGAGTTGCTGCCTCAGCGAGAAATGGCGAATAATCAATCTGTTAGACGACATCTGGATGCTTTACCCGAGGTCGAATCATTGGGAAGTTGGAGGAAGGCCGCAGTGTGACAAGTGTGGCTGCAGAGTTCGGAATTGCTCACAGCATCGTTTCACGACTTTGGAGACAATTTCAAACTACAGGAACAGCTATCCAGGGGTTCAGTAGTGGTCTTCCACGAGGAACCACACCCGCAGATGACCGGTACATTGTCTTACAGGCCAGAAGAAACAGGCGGCAGACAGCGGGAGAAATCGCTAGACACACGACACAGGCGACTGGACGACCGATATCGCGTTTTACCGTGGCCAGAAGACTGCACGGTGGTGGTCTGTTTGCACGACGCCCTGTACGGTATGTACCTTTAACGCCTGCCCATCTGAGAAGGCGTTCTCTGTGGTGCTGGGAACACCGGAATTGGAGAGACAATAAATGGGGACGAGTACTCTTTACAGATGAGAGCAGATTCAGTTTGAGTAGCGATTCTCATCGCATACTCATCTGGAGAGTACGGGGAAGCCGCAATCATCCCTCGAACATCATTGAAAGGGACAGGTATGGAGGTCGCGGTGTTCTCGTTTGGGGAGGCATCATGCTTGGTAGTCGTACAGACCTTCACATCTTCGACGCAGGTTCAGTCAACGGGACCCGTTATTAAAACGAGATTCTTCTTCCATTTGTGCGTCTTTTTAGAGGGGCTATGGGTCTGCAGTTCCTTTTCATGGACGACAATGCACTATGTCATCGCACAGTAGCTGCCGAACAGCTCTTAGAGAGTGAGGATATTGAACGTATGGATTGGCCCGGCACGATCTCCGGATCTCAATCCCATCGAGCATGTATGGGTTTTCTAGGCGACGCTTGGCAGCTCGTACCCCCTTACCACCAGTAACGATTCGGGAGCTTCGATTGGCGCTACAAGACGAATGGGCAGCAATGCCTCAACAACACATTGACACCCTCATTCTCAGCATGGGCAGACGCTGTGAAACCTGTCTAGCAGTCAGGGAGATCATATCTCCTACTAAATACCGGATGTTTCTTGCTGGACACCCATCACAGGGATGTTTCGGCCTTGAGTCGCATTGCGCTCCATGCTACTTTTTCAATCAAGCTTCTTTTTATCCCTCTTATTTCTCTTTTAGTAAGTGTTGCTTACATATTACACATGTCCTTACGTATTGGGGATCTTACGGTATTAAATGTGTTGATTTGGAAAGCTTTTGTACAAAGTTATATTGAAAAACCCGTCTCGTCCTTAATTTTTGCACACCAGTATATATATATATATATATATATAAAACATTTTACTATTTAAATAATCAATTTTGAAAATTAAAAAATAACTATTAATTTGATTCAACGTCAGCAGAATTGTATGATATGACATTTTAATTTGTTGTAGAATCGATTCATGGACTCAAGTCACTCGTGGCTGACATGACGTGGGTTTGAGTTCTGGTGCCACCAAAGACTCTCCGAGAGGAAGGTCTGTAAAGGAGGCTAATGCACGTGAATCAATCGAACTCAAATTTTCTCGTTTGGAGAGGTAGTTAGAAGAGTGTGTGTCAGCTCAGGAATCGTCCTCGGTCAAGACTCAAAATTACGAGATTCGTGACCAATAGCCGTCGTGTTGATTTATAGTCTGACATAAATATAACTCTCTCCCATAGGCTTAAGCCCGGGTGACATCGAATAATGATATACAGCACTGTTTAAATTACCCAGAATTTCAAATTCTTTAAAGCAGGGGCACTCAACCTTTTTTTCCTAGCAGGCCGCATACATATGCCAATTATTTCATGCGGGCTGCAACATAAGGATAATGGAAAAGCACACTGTAAGACTAAAGCAACATTGACAAACAAAATGGTAAAAAGCATTAAAACTCAGTATTGGCTTTTATTTGAATATGGTACTAACTTTTATTTCAAACACACACTCACAAAAACATTTATTTTTAGGATTTTTTTTCTGTGAGTTATGGAATAATTTCTATTTTCTTTCATCTATGACCAAGCCTCTTGATTATTAAAAAAATCTATTATTAAAAAAACAAATTTATAGCAAAATTGATTCATGTGATTGCTTGATTGATAGGATTTCCTGTTAAATTTTTTTTTGTACATTGTTCACCAATAATTGAATTTCTTAGTGCAATGGGCCATGACCGGGCCACTGAAGAAAGGATGGCGGCCCACATACGGGCCGCAGTTTGGGTTTCACTGCTTTAAAGTGTGTAAGCATTTTCTTAGCGAAACATAAGCAGATACCGTGGTTCGAAATCGTAGAAGAAATCTTAAACGCCGTATGAACTGCTTGTGAACCATTCGTGGCAGATGGAATTCTGTTTGTTTTTTGACGAGTTCATTGTCCTCTTTGGGATGCAGCCGTGTATGAATGATTTTTCTTTTCTGCTTGAGAGCCTCCTTCACACACTGGTAGTTGACAAACGGTTGGTGGTGTTTCGCGATTGGCTCGTTCCTTTCCCACGGATCGCAGGAAGATCTTTGTTATAAAAAAGGCAACCTGTAAGTAAAAATATATATATATAAATTGGTTCAATATAAAATAATATCTGCAATACGCTGCGGTAAATGATGGGGAAGTTTGTAGTAAAGACTATATATCACCTTGGATTCGGTTTCTGATTCATGATCAAATATCTAATTTACAAGCTTTAAAGAATTTAAACACTTTATTCAATTACATTACAACTTCTTTTCTATTGAAAAGTAATTAAGTAAAAACGTATTAAATATTACTTGCATTTAATTTAATTTCATTTATTAGTACAATATACAAATTGAATATTTTAATCAATAATTAATAAGATATGCTACTTCTAGTATTTTTCAGACAATTACGAATATTTTTTCTCTTTATCTTTTAACGAATAACCAAATTTCATAGTTTACGGCAAAGTTCAGAATTGTGCGCAACAAATGACTATTTCCCAAATAACTTCCTGTAACAAACAACCAATGAAATATTAAAATATAGGTATATTAAAATCTTGTTAGAATTTTATCACATTTTAAAACAGCGTTTTAGATTAAACAAACGAAGAATAAAAACCATAAAATTTGGTTTTTTTTTAACTTTTAATTCATTTCTTAAATAATTCATAGCCGGCAAGATTTTCTTATGAATAGGCGTTCATTGTAATCTTAGTGTGATGCACATTCATATAAATCCCTTCAATTCATTCAGAAAGGTTAATATAAAGACAATATTTCTGAAATTAATCAGGAGGATGAAATAAGACGAAAAACTATCAAATTGTTTGCAAGTTAAGTAAATTTAAGTATTAAAAATGAAACATGTGTGTGCTTAACGAGAAAAAAAGAAGAAATCAAACTATCTTACTTATTACTGTGGGAAATTATTTAATAACCTTTGAAAGGTAACCCTATTAGCATACAGCCCAAATAAATGATTTTCAATATACATAGGATTTTTCAGTAAATAATTGTTCCGCATTTATGTAAAAAAGAAGTTTAATAAAAATCCACATACTAAACCTGTTTTTCTGAAATATTGATAATTATGTAAATAGCATATTCCAAATAAATTTAATTGCGTAAATAGTTATTATTTTGACAACTTCCCTTATTGCGCCTTTTCCTTTTATGGAATGAGAACTCCGTATCAGCTGTCGTCAGCATCGATCGTCTGTAGGAACACATTCCTCTCCACCCCCTGACGCCCCAGCTGCCCGACCCCTCTGTCACGCAAGCCCCTTGTTCGCTAATTGCCCCGAGACACGCAGCGGTGTTTTGTCGCAGACGAAACATTCCGTGCGACATAACTTCTCCAAACATCCCCTATGCCATTCTCATCACAAAGGGATCGTCTGTGGCACGCATATACATATCATCGTCGCTCGGAAGATGTGTTGACTCGCGAGTCAGTCCTTTAAACAGCGAATGATATTCCCATTTGTTTCCTATTACTTATTCATGGAAGGTTCCTTTTTGTTTAAAGAATGTATTTGGCGTCAAATATAAATATTTGCTCAAAATATAGAATCGAATTTATTTTTTATTTGCTATGACGTCATTAATTAACTAAATCAAACATGAAACATAAACACATTCACACTTTTCATGTTTGTTGAAGAATTACGACTCAAGCCCCTTATAAAAAGTTTTGTGGGCGTTTATTGATAGAATCGTGACTTGAATCTGTAATTTAAAAGTATTGTATACTGCTGCATGGTAAATAGGGCGTCTTTACATTTTCTTGTAGCGCGTGTGGAGTGTCAAGTGAGGAATAAAATTAAGTGGCATATTCTGAAGTGTTCAAAACAATGAAGTCAATTCCTATAGCCATTTATGTAGCTTTGTGAAATTGTTTCATCTACTATGAGAGTTAATTATTATAGATAAGAGATCGCTGTAATATATAACAAATCAAAATACATTCGCATTATATAGCATGAAGTAGCGGCCTATCTCGCGAAGTTTCTTCTGAAAAGAAGCATAAGGTAATATTATTCACAGTTTTGCTGACGTCACTTGCTTAAGGTGGAAGCAGAATTTGAAGATGATCTCTAAAGTATAAAAGTTAGTGAAGGAGATAGATAAGTTTAAGTATAGGAAGCTCAATATAGCTGATTTGTTCAGAAATTAGCTGTTAGAAGAGTGGAAATTTTGTTACGTTTGAGAATTAAATTCATCAACCGGCAATGTCTTGTTTAGCAATGTCTTGCCTAAACTCAGGCACATATTAGCTTTGAAATAGAATTCCATTTCGGAAAGTTTGAAGATAAATCTTTTTGATCGTTGGATACGAGTTTCCAATGTAAACACGGAGCTGCCATTTTGTGGGAAATACCTTTCTGAGTATCTGCAAGCGTTATAGATAAGTGGAGTTTTGATAATGTTTGTATTAGACCTTCCATATAAATCATAACTAGTTGCAGTACTCTAATGAATTCATTAACTTCCTTGTGGTTATTCTCTATATTTTCGTGTCACGGTTACTAACTCTATTGTAAGATCGAGTTCGAGTCACAATTTCTCGGGTATGGGACCCTTATAGTTTGGTAAACAAATTTTGTGTCACCGTTTCTAGTAAATACGATATTAGCAACCCCATGGTACCCGAATGATCTTTATTTTTCTCCACTTTTTCTCTCTGTCATACGGAGTTAACAGTATTTGATTTAAACAAATAATAATAAACGCTCAGATCACCTGGGATACTCTGGTGGCCCTTTTCTAATTTTAACCCTGTATTTTTTTCAAAAAAGAGATAGATATATCTTTATCTTCCCGCTTTCTTTCTACTTTTATGTTCAAATCATACTCACGAGACGAAATGGACGAATGTTTGACGCAGCTAGGTCACCAACAGCCCTTAATCAATATAAAACATTCCAAATCATATTCTGAGCAAAGAGAAAATAAAATCTTGCCTGTTGTTTTATTTATGTTCAATGTTACGCATTTTATGCAATGTTTGTTTGATACTCGTCTTTTATCAATGGTAGAATATTTACATTATTTAAGGGGAATATTTTTGTAAATAGAATAATATTCAATAAAATAAACTCATTTATGTATTCATTTGAATATATTTTGTAACCTATAATAGAGAGATAGAGTGCTTAGAGTTTGGGTTCTATTCTGCAACATTGAGTAAAGTTAACCTTTTTGAAGTAATTCATTTTGTGTGAATTGTTTGACTATTTAATGATTTACATGCTCTTCAACGGAATTCTATGAAATAAATGCAATTTATTGATAAACATAAGAATGGAAAGAGATAATAATTAATAATCCTTTATAGTCCCCTAAATTCAACAAATGCTCCCAAAATACGAAAATTATATGGTTATATACATATATTTTTAATTTATCGGGATGAAATTGATTTATAATTTCACGTAGACTTAATCATTCTAATCCAAACAAATAAAAAACATAATGGACTTCATTTATCTGACGTCACATTTATGTGATTGTTATGTAAACAAATGTAATATATGTTATTTATACCGGTGATAAAAGTATAACAAAACTGAGAATAAAATCTTTAAACTAGCACGTTATTTTTTACTTGTTTTCATATCCATCACGATATTTGAAACTAGACCATTAAAGTCTTAACAATTAAACGCGTCAGCTCTCAAGCAAACATAGTTTTGAAAGCATGCATAACTGTCACGTGATGATGAATCGAATCCATCGTAAGGATTAGTTAATCCTAGAACTTTTCGTAGTAGTAATATAAGTTGTGGAATGAGAAAACGACTCATGTATCGATTTCGTCACTTAGTCAATGGTTTGAAATCACGATGCTCATAACAATAGTTCTAGTTTGTCATTAATAAGGCTGGATAAAGTAGATGTTATGCAAGAATGAATTGATCACAATTTCTGAAATGTATTTTTATTCCATTCATAATGATGTTACTATACATTTCTCTAACATGATTAGCAACAAAATATAAATTTAACAACTATATGAAATAATACATCAATGTTACGGCACAAACAGTTACCATTTAAAATAATTCGTCGCAAATGTTTTAGTAAAAATTCTTCAAGACATACTACATGTATTCAAAATAATTTAAAGTTTTTTCTTCTAAATTCATTCCATAACATTCAGTTCGAAATTTAAATTCTCAATTTCTTTAGAATAGACGAATATTGTTTAAAATAATCTTTTATTTATGTTTCAAATAATTATTACTAAAAATTCCTTAAAAGTTATTCGTAACCTCTTCTTAATTAGCAGAAAAAAATCAAAACATACTATTTTTATTTAAGATAGTTCCAAGTAACTTCTTCAAAATTCGTTCCGTAAAATTCAGTTCTTCAAAATTAAAATTCACATGTTCTTCAGAACAGACAATTATTTAAAATAATTCTTTGTAAATTCTTCACAATTCATTCTTTTTAATTCGATTCTTCCAGGTGGATGCAAATGCTTTAAAATAAATATTTTAATATCCTATTCAGCTATTTTCGCTTTTTTTTTCTACTCAAAAGAATTTTCTTCCATATTTTCAACTTACGAGTCTTCAAACGAATTACGATACGAGCCTCTTCATAAAATAAATGTACATCTCCATTTTTGGATACTTTTATTGCATTTCGCCGTCGGGAATCGTTGCCAACTTCATTTGCATAAGGATATTATTCTCGGCAGATGAAGTAAACATGCATTATCGATTTAAAAGCTCTCCTCGGCATTCTTATTTTTTTATGCACTCTCACATAATTTTGCAACCATTTCTGGCAACATCAGTTAATTTCCCTGATCGGAGGCCGTAAAACAGACCTGGATTGGATAGGAGGGAAAAACTTCGGAAGAATTATTATCCAATAAAAATGCGGCCTCCGAACCAAATAAATATAGATCTGAACCAATTGTCTTACTTGAAGAAAAAAAATTGCCTTTCATTTAGTTAAACGCCACCAAATGAAAAGAAACTCAAATCAAGTAGTTTATTGGACTCTTGGGCTTTCATATGCGATTCATCCCCTCATTTTTATTGCTTAATATATCAAGAGAGAAAGGAAGTTTGTTTTGTTTTTTCCTTGTGCTCTGTGATGCACTGCGAGCTATTCTTTGCGCAGTCATTGACGTGATAGAAATGAGCAAATCTCAGAAATCGTTGCAGTAGTCCCTGGTCAATCGATTTCTTTTATTTATATATATATAATAATATTGACGATGTGTTTGTTGTGCTATTTTTTTGTTGTCTATTTATATTAAGAGAACATGACTCATCTTTTTTTAGGAGTTTCGCTAATAGAAATATGATGCAGAATTAATTACGCATTCCAACATATACAGGGATATCCCGAATTCATAGTACAATTTTTTAGTATAGGTACCGGACATTGTAATTGTTTTATTGTACAGAAGTATATGGGCGCAAGTGACTCGGAGAGGCACAGGCAGCAAAAATAAGAGACGAAAGGAAATACAAAGTATTTATTGAAAGCGCCGTTGAGAAGAGTAAAAATTACAATAACTGTTCAAAACTGCGACCACAAGTAGCGATATATCCTTGACAGCGTTGTAGGGGTGACTTGCGTTCGTTCGCTTTCAAAGATGTCGGGTATTTCGTGCTCATGTGCTGCAGCTTCGAATATTCAAGCAATGAGATCATCATCTAGAGTCGAGTGGAGTCGCATGAAGAAGATTCTTCAGATGTCCCCATGAAAAGTAACGAAAGGTAGGGGTGGTCAAGGGATTGATTGGCCCTCACTGGCAGAAGCTCAGGAGGAGAGGACAACCTGTCGGATTTACAGCCTGCATTTGCTGAAAATGGAAGGGGTGTAAGCAATCTGATGACTCACACTTACGTGATGACCAACAGCTCCTGTACTTGACACGGGTCTATCAGCCATAGCGTTCAAGACACTTTCCTCCAGGCATGGACTGCGGGCAGGTCTTCGTCGACCAGTATCACATCTAATGACGTAGAATGAACCTGTTTCACAAAGTTGATGATGTAACTGCTGAAAAACACGATCAGGAAACTGCGCGTGATACATTCGTAGCGCAGCTCTGACGTTATTATTTGCACGTTAGTATATGTAATCCATGTCTGCTTTTTCAGCATACGTAAAGAATCTTATCGTATACTGAGATACGTCATGTTGTGTGGCGGTTAGACATCTACTGCCTCCTACCGGTAAAACAAGCACAACCAATAACTCAATTTCTCTTTTCTTTTATTTCCTCTGTTTATGCCATTACATTCCTATACAATAAATTATTCTGACAATGTCCTGTATCTACCCTTAAAGTTTGTAGCATGAATTCGGGACCACCCAAATACAAATGATACAAAATCGCGGAATGAACTATGATTGATTAAATTGTTTGATAGCATCTCCCTTCGAAGAACCACGATGACTAAAGAGTCAAACTTTGATGGGTCGTACTTCTAATACATATTTTGATTAGTATTATATTGGGGAGAAATGACACATTGAGGCACAGCACAAAAAATAAGATATGGGAGCACATTATCTATAATAATCACATCATTGCGTTACTGCGAAATGCTTCTTCAGCAATGAAAACCACTAAGAGTAATATCAACAATGATAATAACGAGGAAATAGCTCATATACAACTGGTTAAAATACTTTGTGAATGGTGGTGTGATATTTCATCAATCGATTTCCAACTCATGTGCTATTCACATACAAAAACTTGCTCTTTAAAACGAAAGCGTTATTTAAATTGAATATGGAAATACTTGATGGCATTTTGGTCATGCTACTTGAGTATATGATCGCTTATGGGCTCCATCCAATTTATTCAAAGGAATCTGCCGACCTGAAAGAAACCTTCACATCTTAATTGCCCAGCAAAAGTCCCTCGGATAACGTATGATTAGTGTTACTTATATTAAGTATAAATATAAGTATTTTACTTATTTTAGTATATAATCTATTTAGTATATAATCATTTAACTCCAAATCAAACAGCTTTTTGGGGTGGAATGGGATATAGAGAAAGAGTTTTTTTTTGCCTTCCCAATGACTGTAATGTGCGGTTCTTCTAAAGTTCTATTAAGGTATCTGAGCTGTGTAACTTTATCACTTACTTAAACATTTATATTCAATGCGCAAAAGCACATATCACACATATTTATATAAAACAGATATTTTTTAAAAAAATGAATATTTTTTAAGATTAGAAAAGGTAAACTTGTGTGTGTGTGTGGTGGTGTGTGTGTGTGTGTGTGGTGGTGTGTGTGTGTGTGTGTGTGTGTATGTGTGTGTGTGTGTGTGCTTCCCCTGTCTTCTGAAAAGTTTACTCCTCTCTATTACATTTGTTATGATGCGATCTTGTTCAATTTTAGTTTTCATAAAAAGGGGTACTACTAGAAAAAAAGGATGATTATTTTGAACTGCATTTGGCTTAAGTTCAAAAAGCATCCAAAGTTTTCAAAAATGCCAAAAGAAAGTTATTTCTAATGTCAAATGAAAATTGTCATGAATGTTCAAAAGCTTTCCGAGTGTTTAAAGCTGTCCCCAACTATCGTCTTTGAATTGAAATTTTGGCACATTCATCTCAACAGTTAATACTTTTTTGTGTTTGAAGTAGTATTTTCTTCTTTACCAGGCAATCGGAGCATAGCCTGTACAGTTCTGCTTTAGCCGTGAACCAGAGAAATGGTAAGCTGTACAACAACATGGGGAAAGTTCTAGAGAGCATTGACAGATTCGATGAAGCATTGCTACACTACAGGAGAGCCATTGAGTAAGTATGACAGAAATGTAAAAAGTTAAATAAACACTGAAAAATTAACTTTTAAAAACTAAACATTTTTCTCGTAATAACTGATTAAAGGTAAAACATTCTTGAAAAGTCGTTCAATTGAAACACAGACTGGTGCCTAGAAAGCTTCAGATACTTAGTGGAAAAGGAACACTACTATAATAGGGAACAATAATGAGGCTTCGACCGAGTCAACGCAGAATCTTCCTTTTTACTTAGACAGCTGTTTAGCGTTCTGCAAACTTTTCAATAGTTTCCACATAAAAAAGGGGGGAAAAACTGATGATGCAACCGTTGTTCCACCACATCTTGACCCTCTTCATTGCAAGCAAAGTGTTAACAATTCAGTGCCTTTTTTTAAGAGACCACACGTGTGATAATCATTCGTTGCGGAAGTATCGAGGTACTTATTGAGCACAAACTTTCCAATACTCAAGATTTTTGCGCATGGTTGTGTGTATGGATTCAAAGCTAATATCGATAACATTTAATAGGGCACTAGTAGTTAAGCAACAATTGTTTTCTTTCACTAGCACGTTCCCATGACTAGTCTTTTGTGTTTTATTTCTATTTTTTTCTCCACGTGGAAGATCAAGCTCACCCAACAAGGGCTTAGAACTATGTACACTGGTCTCCTAGGAGGACCTGTACTCCAGCAGGCACCAGTCTACGCTGTGGACAGCTTTAGTTAAACTTAAAAGAAGATATGTCTAATTATACGTATTAAACTTTTTTTTACCAATGGGTATGCCTCTTAGCAACTTTGCCTTTGCAGACATGGCAAGTCCCTCAAACCTGAGAGCCATTTCATGGTGGCCTCGTTACCAAATATGGACGCTTGATTATTATTTTTAAATTCAAGCTATCCGTGTGAATGCTAAATATTCCCTTGATTAAAACTTTCCGAGAGTCCCAGAGCCAAATTGATACTCAAGGGATCTTTTACATGCCACGTAATCAAATGACAGGCGTGTCTACAATTTTCTCATCCAGAAAATCTATCGACTCTAGCTGGGGCTTACGAAGCGGGCATGCTATATCTAAGCCTCCGGAGCCGACCACATATTAAAAATAAAATCTGTTGAAGATTAAAATTAACATTAATATGTAGATTTACAGATGCATTGTTTGAAACTCACTTCCTCACACACTGCTTCTTGTTTTTGTTAACTAATTTCACTAGCCGTCACATTTCTCTTGTCCAAATTTTGCAAATAGTTGTACGTCATGAGCCACCCCATGAAACGTACACACTTTTTTCACAATGCCGACTTTGTAACGTGTCCATCTGGAGACAAATATTCCTGAATTATCGGATTTGTATGTTTTATTTGAACGACTCGTATAGGTTGACTACCTTTGTAAGTGATTTTATTGATTCTATGGATTACGACGAACAATATTAATTTTCTACTAATTCATTTTTGTAACTTTACCTCTTGAGTATAATACATATAAAGGACTTTATTATTTTCTTATTCTATTTCATAAATTCTCCCTTAATAAAATTGTTATGTGTAGATTTAAGGATTTTGTTGATAAGTATGTTCTAAATCAGTGGCGCACACATGAATTTTTCAAGGGTTGGGGGGTCCGGGATCGAAAGTTCACCATTCTTGTATCAAGCTAATTTTGATTTTGTCGACTTTCGGGAACAAAATTCAGTAAAACACTAATTATTGAATAAATAATTAGCATTCATTAATAAAATTAATCATTAATAACAAATTCTTAATTAAATTTTACGTACTATGTACTTAGAATTATAATCAATGGGGAAAAAAATCAATGGCTTTAGGGGGGTCCGGAACCCGAGGATCCCCCCTTGTGTGCGCCACTGTTCTAAATCCTTGAGTATGTTATTTTGTATTTAATTTGACGTTAAGATAATTTGTTCTTAAATAGACAAATAGCAAAATCATTCCAACGCTTTAATTACTTAAGCTTTAATAGAAGCTTAAAAACATACTAAAAATATTGGCTCCTATATTTTGTTAATTTTTAAAATCAATTTTGTGGCTTTTAACTTTTTTTCTCTGCAATCCTTTAAGCTATTCACATTATGAATTTGAATTCAAGAAAGAATATACATAAAAAACGTTCCGAAAATTAGCCAAATATTATCTAATGAATATTCAATTCATTAGAAATTTTAAGAAGCATTCAATTTACGAATAAAGTAAACAGGTTATAAATTAAATTTCTTCATCAATCTCAGGAAATAGTTTTAAATATTTCTCATATCTAAAATATATATGTAACATAATGCACTGATAAATATGGTATTTTACAAACGATGTTAAATTACAACTTTAAGCATATAAATCTTCCTCAAAAACCTTAAATTTAATTCTTATTTTTTTATATCAGGAAGTTAAAAAGGGAATAAAGTAAGAAAAAAACGCAAAGAAATTATAGCTAAATATATCGATGTGATTAATAAAATATAATTTAGAGTAGGGGTGAAAAAACTTTTCAGGGTACTAGCAACTTTTAATTTGTTCAACATGTTGCGGTTTACCCATTAGCGTAGGTGTGGTGAGTTAAGCAAAAAGGAGTACAATATTTGTTATAACTTAATAATAAATACGATACATGTACTTACCTAAATACTTAATTTAAAAAAAGCTAACATTTTTGATACCGTGTTTCAAGAAAAAAACGCAAGATACACAAACATAAAAATGTCAGGTGATGCATTTGTTACGAAATAGTGCAAAATTCGTGAAAACATAAACTATTTTCATCTAAAATTAATGCTCTTAGTAACAGTCTGGAATAGCGATACTCCACCCGCGGCCTGGCCATGACCCATTGCTCTAAGAAATCCACTTATTTAAAAACAATATATTAAAAATTTGGTGGGAAATTCTTTGACACCGGAAATCAAATATATCAATTTTGCTTTTTTGCTGTCGATGTCGAACTGCGAATTGATATTCTTTTTCTATTTGTAACGGTTATGGTTAGTGATAACAGACAACAGTAGATTAGAGATAATTTCATGGGTGGAAATATTTTTTAACAATCTTTCATACCTTGAAAGTGAAAAGTATTCGAACGATTTCGATGTTGACTGTTTTGCAGAGATCAGTGCATGTTTGATTTATAACGAAAGTGCTGTATTTGAAAATACCAGTAAACAGAAATCACAGTCAATGACACGTTTCCTCCAAGATCTCTTTCAAGAGATATAAAAAGGGTTTATTGAATATTCTTTGCAACAGTAACAAAGTGTTTTGTCTGTGGTAATAACACAGCAGTAATAATGACATCCTATGCAGTTTCTTATATTATTGGTAATCATATGAAGCCTTTTACTGTTACAGAAATTGTGATGGAGCGTTTCTTAAATTCTTTTAATTTAGTATTAGTGACAAAAATAAAAAAAAATTTAAAAAGTAAAACATGAATTAAAATATTTTGATCAATTTTCCACATTTTAAATTTCCAATGTCATCTTGGTATTAAAGCACCCCCCTCCCCGGTTAACTTCATGTTGTGGCCCGCACGAAATAGCTAACATATATATGCGGCTCGCGTGTAATGTCTGACATATGCATGCGGCACAGAAGAAAACAAAAGTTAAATACTCCTGGTCTAGAACATTTAGTTTGTATAATAGATATATATATATATATTATACAAATATATATAATATATATATATATATATTATACAAATATATATATATATATATATATATATTATACAAATATATATCTAAATTATATATATATATTATACAAAATATATATATATATATATATATATATATATATATTATACAATTATATATATATATTATACAAATATATATATATATATATATATATATATATATACTGCCAGCCAATTTTGGTATATAATAACTAACTGCTAATCTTCAGGCGGTCCACCGGTCGCTTGCGATCGATTTAATGCCCGTTCCTCATCTAGAGTAAAATGCATATGTAATTATATTTTTACAGTATATACATGTTCAAAAAATATGTTTCTTGAATACTAATTAATTTTTTTTTATCATCAACAGAATCCAACCCGAGGACGTGCGTAGCTACATCAACGTGGGTCGTGTTCTTACTAATCTACGTCGCTACAAAGATGCAGAAGATATTTACAGAAAGGTAGGATCTTCCCTACAGTGCTCTTATAAATCGAAAATATATGGTATGCTACTAATCTCTCCATGAGATTTTTAATTCAAAAAATTTACATCTTGAACCGAAAGAATTTTTTTTACAGTTAAAAAATCTAATGCAAAAACAGTGTAAATTTTTCAATTTGATGCCAATTGCCTATCTTTTACTTTGCCCTAATTCTTGAAAATACCAAAAGAAATCAGAGTACAAATAATTTCCTTATTATTTACACATAAAATATTTTTTATTGTATGCAGTAATAATTAGAATTAGACGTGAATAACTGTTTTATTCTCTTACTGTAAAAAACAAAACTATGGTAGTCAACTTATCACGGTGTGACGTTTGAGAAAATTAATGGTTAGTAAATACAATACACTGCTGGCCACCGTAAATGCAACATCCTGAAGGAAGCATGCAAATAACATGGAATTTACAGCATGCATTAGCTCAGGTGAGATACGTAAATGATTAGAATTTCATCGCAGACACACATCACGCGCGCCTGTGACGCCACCTCAAAGCGCTATTAAAGGCTTGGAGATTCCGACGATTTAAAGTTCGGAAATTGTGTTTTTCTTGTGGTTTTTTTCAAGAAACGATCTGTTAAGTCTCGTAGAAAACAGCAATCTGCTTTTGATCAAGTATCAGAGTTCGACAGAGGAAGGATAATGGCCTATCGAGATTGTGGATTATCTTTCAGGGAAATCGGTAGTCGTGTTGGACAAAACCAAACTACTTTATTGCGGATATGTGACCGTCGGATGCAGGAGGTTACGACGGACCGACGTGTGGTCGATCGCATCCAACTCAGTGCACCACTTCACGTGAGGACAGGCAAATTGTGTGCATGGCAGTGACGAATCACTCAGTCCCATCACGAACCTTAGCTCAGCACATTGAGTCTGTAGCGCATCAATCAGTGTCTGCGCCGTTCGACGCCGATAGCAGAGTAGTCTAACCGCAAGACGTCCATTGCTTGGTCTACCCTTGACGCAGAATCACACACGTCTTCGCCACCAATGATGCGATGAAAAAAGGATGTTGGTGGCGGAATGAAGTTGTCTTTACTGACGAGTCACGCATCTGTCTGCAACACCACGGTGGTTGGTATCGAGTCTGGAGACACCGTGGAGAGAGGATGCTGAACAGCTTCGTTATGCACCGCCACACTTATCCTGCACCGGGTATTATGGTATGGGGTGGTATTGGTTATTGCTCTCGTATTCCTCCAGTACGCATTGCCGGTACTTTAAACAGCCAGCTCTACATCTCCGAGGTGTTGGAGCAAGTTGTCCTTCCTTACCTTCAGGGCTTGTCCACAGCCATATTTCAACAGGATAATGCACTACCACTCGTGGCACGCGTTGTTCAAAAGTTCTTCGTCAATCACCAGATTGAATTGCTTCCCTGGCCACCTTGCTCTTCGGTTCTTTCACCGATAGAAAACATGTGGTCCATGGTTGCTCAACGATTAATTCAGATTACACCCCCAGCTGCCACACCAGATTGACTTTGACAATGTGGGGAAGTTGCTTGGTCTGCTGTACCCCAATAACACATCCAAAGTCTCTTTGAATCAATGCCGAGGCGTGTGGCAGTGGTGATCTCCAACAATGGCGGCTACTCTGGCTACTGTTTCTGGCAGGAACCACACTTCACAGAAGTCTGTAAGTCTAATCAGTTCATACTTGGTCAACATGTTATCTACAAAATAAATTTTGTTGAGCTATCTCTTGTCTTTCTCGGTGTTGCAGTGTATTTAGTGTATTTACGTCATGGCTATTAATTACAGTATATACAATTACACTGAAGTTATTCATAAGATTAAATATTTCATTAGTGTTTTGAATATGTTATTTGTTGGGAAGGAGACAGCATAAACTATTTTTTCGGTGTTTCCCTCAGAATCTCCTTAAACTCTATGGTTTTGGGATGAGAGTGGTTTTTTTTCGGACACCTCGAATTACACTTGGAGTTCCTGGCTCGCAGGAAGGGCTGTGATAGTCCAGTGGCCAAAGTATTGGATCATGGATGGCATGTCATGAGTTCGAGCCCAGTACCACTAAAGTTCTGAAATGAAGGGGAGCGATGGACGTTAAATATGTACAAAGCAAAAACGTCCTCCCATTAGTGTGGTGTGGTAGTTATAAAAGTGGAGGTGCCAGCTTAGGTGTCGTCCTCGTCTCTTGACCATGGTTCAAAATTACGAGGTCCGTTGCCAAAAGCACTCGTGTAGCTGAACAGTGCGGCGTTAATATTCACTCACTCATTTATTCCGGCTCGCATGTGTACAGTCGATGGATTTTCTGACGGTCATAGGTTGTCGGGGCGATGTCGGATTACAAGATCCCGCAATATTTAGGGGAGCATATGTGCTTAGGAACGGTGTTATCATATCCACAAAAAGAAGCCGATTTTTCAGCTTTGTAATGCGAAAACTTCACAATGAGCACCAAATCATGACAAATATTATTCAAGTTTACCAGTGAGTCCGAGCCCAAATTCACTTAAGTCCCATCGTACAAAATAATGCGAAAAGGATTCATACTACATAGAACTGAGTCTCAAAAATCTCCCTTGAGAGTGTACTATAGAATGTTTGGTAAGGTTGTATCAGTTTGAGTGATCATCTCATCATTTTTACTGGTTGATTGATTGATTGAATATTAACGTCGCACTGTTCAGCTACACGAGGGCTTTGTCATCATTTTTACTGGAAATAAAAACAATGAAATTTACGTTTTTATAAATTGTATGCCGCACACATTTTAAAGTATTGTGGTAATTGTGTTTGCAAACCTTGTTGTTGATACTTGGCCCTTATCTTGGAGCTTCCATCTTCTCATGTGTTCCTAAAACATATTACGATCAGTTACCATTCTAAGAAAACCAAACATAGACATTTAAAATTGTATTAGATGGCAAGAGTTAAAAAAACATATTAAGTTTGTGAAAGTAGTTTGGTTCCTTTCTTTTCTCAACTCAGATTTGTTACAAAATTCATATTTAAAAATGCATAAATTGTTATCCAGCGAACCCAACCGTCTCTTAAATATATGCAATATACGAATGTCTCGCGTTTAATAAAAATTTCGTTTTTGAATCTACGAAAGAAATTTTGAATATAAAACTATAACCGAAGCTTAAAGTTTCAAGTAACAGACCTTATTCTTCCTAGACATTATGATCAATAGAAATTTCTTAAAAAGCTATTCATTTTAGAAATATATAGAATTTAAAATAAATTAACAATGAAATTTATACACTCAGGAACATTGAAAATAGCGACCGAAGAAGAAAGCATCGGATTGAAATGAAATTTAATACACATAATGACACAGGTGAGAGATTCACTTGATCTCAAAAACAAGACATTTAAACGAATACTGGGTGTGCAACGACACAAATACTGGGCAACTTCAATAGCGCGTTGGACGAACTCCAGCTGCAATACATGCCGCCACACGGTCCGGCATTGAGTTGATTAGCCACCTTATGTTGTCCTGAGGCAGATGGGCCCACAAATCTTGAACAGCCAACTCTAAATCATGTACAGAGTGACACGATGGCATCTGTCGTTTTAGCGGATCCCACACGTGCTCTACAGGGGACAAATTGGGGGAGCGGGCCGGCCATGGAAGAGTCTGAAAATGACGTAGGAAGTCTTGAGCAACTCTTGATGTATGCGGATGAGCATTATTTTAGTAGAAATTTTTGCCCCTGGAGACCATTTAGGAAAGGTCCTACATGGGGTCGAAGAATATCATCAAAGTAACGTTGCCCCGTTAAGGTTCCACGCATCACAATTAGCTACCAGCTATCAATTAGGACCAGCTATCACAGGCTATGGTCTCCCCCCCGAACCATTACACAAGCTGTACTGGCAGTGTGACGTAGAACAGTGTGGGGGGAATTGTACCGCTCACCAGGGCGCCTCCACACCCGTACACGGTTATCATCTGTCCCCAAACATAACCGGGATTCATCACTAAACACAACCTTTTTCCAATCTGTGACATTCCACGTTGATCTGGCTTGGCACCACAGTAGACGCATTTGCTGATGTTCCGGTGTTAAAGGGAGTGCACAGAAAGGGCGCTTGGATTTAAGATTTGCTTCTGCAAGGTGTTTGGAAATTGTTTCTGGAACAATTGCTACTCCTACGTCTGCTCGCATCGTTGAACGAGTCACTCTAGGGTCCACAACTGCTTTGCCGCACGATCATTCGATCCTATCTCCTCGTGGTCTTCCTGGTCGCTCCAGACCCGGTTTTCGACGCGTGGGTTCCTTCTCGTGTCCACTGCTCCCAACAAATTCTAACGGCACACTCCGAACGATCCACCTGGCCAGCAACATGGCGTGTCGACCAGCCAGCAGTTTTCATCCCGATGATCAGGCCTCTCTAAAAATCGCTTAACTGTGAGAAATGTCTTCTAGCACGTTTACCGGGCATGTTTCGCTTACAAAAGTCTTCCTACAATCGGCGGGTAATCGTCACGTTTATGAATCTTCGAATTCGCACTGGCTTATATAGCACTCTCTTCCTGATTGTAGCGCCACCTCGGCGTGTATGAGCATGCGTATTGGCAAAAAACTTGGATCATTTGCATATCACATTACGCTGTACTTGCAAAGTTTCGCGATTGTACTTAGCTTCCGTCTTGGGTCGCTATTTTCAATGTTCCTGAGTGTATTAAATTATCTAATATCGTTTATTTAAGACAGATGTTTTGCTCTTTGCTTTGTAAAATGATGCAATACATTTAATATGAACAAAAATTTGTTTTCGTATCGTTCCCTGGTAGAGTGAGAGTTAGATGAACATCGCACTACAGAACTGCGCGAGGGCAGTTGGCAACGGATCTCGTAATATTGAACTATGTTCAAGATAATGGGACGACACCTAAGCTGGCACCCCCTCTTAACTTACACACCGCACCAACGGGAGGACCTATGGACCTCGACATATTTAACGTGCTTCGACCCCTTCTACACGGAGGATCTGCAGTAGTCCTATGCTCGAGCACATAACACGCTACCAACAAGTCAATGACTTTGACTACTAGGTTACCATGGCTATCGTTTTTTGGAGAAAGCGTAAATTTAAAAATACGCATATACACGAAAACCATAATTTAAATATATCTGTTCTGGATTCAGTGTTGAGGTGAAAATCAATCGCAGTAATTAAAACTTCAATTATATCCTGAAGTCCATTATATACAAAAGAAAGTGTGTGTGTATGTTTCCCAAATCAATATTCAAGATATAGCATGTATTAATGTTCTTTATGAATTAATATTACGCTCATCAATACACTTGGCATTTTTACTTTCAAGTTATGCTCACCAGATTGAAAACAAAATCCCCGCTCCCCATTTTTATGGTAGAGCTCAAAAGATCATCCGACTCCCCAGGCATTTTTAAAATAAAAAAGTGTTGCTACCTAGCTGTGCAGGTCGACACTTTTAACAGAGGGCCTGGGGTTTCTCAATGCTACAATTGTAACTTGTTTAACCACTCGTCGAAAAATTGTCATATGCACACTAGGTGTTTAAAATGCGGTGAACCACACCGAACTAATGACTGCCCAATCAAAGAGAAAATAGCTAACCCCATATGCATTAATTGCAATAAGACAGGACATATGGTAAACTGGAGCCAGTGCGAAGAATTCTCCAAAATTAAACAGAAAAAAGGTGAAGCGGCCATCAATCGTAATACTGTTAAGAGAACTGAAGTTAATAAAACCTTCAAACCGGTCACGTCAGATCTCGCTTTTTCAGCCGCTCTTATGGGCGCTCAAAAGGAAAATAAAAAACGCGGGACTTCGGTCCTCACCGAAGAAACCCATCAAATCAATGAAAATAATAGCAATTAAAATTATTTTGGTTTCAAAACGCGATCATCGAGTTAAGAAAATCCTTCCTCGATTACCCTTTCCTCTTGGAAATGGGAAGACAGTTTACGAATGCAAAAGGCGACGAGAGGATTGATATTTTTATCAACACCTTATTAACAGTTACGATCGAAAGACCTAAGATTTCATCTCAGGTCCCCAAATTCTAAATGATTTCTTAAACAACTCAAGATATTCTTAATTCCGTTCGTGTCAGATTTTTGTTTTTCTCTCTGCCAACTCCCCCTTTTCTTCCGAGCGACTCGTTCTCCCAATGGGAGACGAGTATCCCGATCAATGGGGAGAGTTCCTCTCCCGCCTCAGATTGCATTTCTTCCCTGCACTTCACAATCCCAAGACAAGTCGAAAGCTCCCTTGCCCATTGGCCGAGAAACCTCGGCCATTGGTCGATCGAGTCACTCTGAGAGATCCTCGGTCATCTCGACGGCCCCGCTGATTTAGCAATCCAGTACGTATTTCTTATTACTCTAAATTTTAACAAGGGCAAGTAAAGAATTTCAATGCTATTCCCCAAGTGTTCTGATAGGAGATTAAGATATCTTCGGAGATCACAGGAGCTCCGATGGAAATGTATCAACATCACTTTCAAGCTATTTAGTAAATGCATTAATACTTCTTTTCAGGCGAAGACTCTCTTTCCCGAGTCCGGGGTGCAGGAGGTGCACGTGTCTCCCAGCCACTTGCAACTCTTCCTCAGCCTGGCGTTCCTAATCTCTCAGAATGAAAGTCGTCTCGAAGAAGCGGATGCGGTGAGTCTTTTAGCATATTACCACTCATACATGCCAATGCTCTTAGGATAGAATAATCTTTGTCTAGACAAGTATCATACTCTTGACTGAAAATAGTGTCGTCAGAGATGCCACTTATATTCAGTGCAAGCGAAGAATATATCTTTTTTTTGGAATCAGTGTTTTTGGGTTGCTCTATATTCTGGCAAGGCCACAAAGTACAATACTAGGTATGAAAGTTAAGTAAAATAATATTTTTTTTTGCCTAAGCTATAAGAGACTCATAGTTAACAGATCGATTCAAATTCTCTTTCTACTAAACATCGTCCATGGAATTTGAAAGCATGAAACAAATATTGAACAAAAAAAGCTCCTGAAATTTACTTAAAATTTAGCTTCCTAGCCAAAGGGATGCAGTTTCAGGTACCTTCCTTCCTAAATATGAAGCCTGAAAACGGAATGGATGCAAAAAACACACTTTCCTTCAAGAGCTTATCCTCTGTAGGTAAATAGAGCAAATAAGCACGATATCAAAATGATTTTTTCTGTTTCTCATTGGGTCTACACTGTCAGATATACACATGCTTTATATATATATATATATATATATATATATATATATATATATATATATATATATATAACAATTTTCCCTTATTTCACTCAAGCAATTTCTTTTTTTGACCAATCCATACTTATGTTATAACTTCTTTTGATTTCTTAGTTGTAATATAATTGCATATAAAAACCTTAAAAATATTCCGTTTCAGCAGTGATTCTTTCAATTGATTAGAATGTATGAAATTCATAATATTTTATGAAATATTGCTAATTGAGTTCGTGCATAAGTAAATAGAGTATTCCTTAAGGAAATTTGAATTTTTTGTAATGAATATATAAATCAGTCTTTATTTTTCCAGCTATACCGGGAAGCTCTCACTCTGAGATCGGACTTCACCAACGCCTACCTCAACCGAGGCGACGTCCTTCTCAAGATGAATAGGTGAGTCATCGCCTTAGAGAAATCTAACATCTCAGTCTTTTTCAAGAATACATTACAATATACAGACATGTGTTACATGACTGTCTTGACAAGAGGGCGTTTTATAAAGTTGTGTAAAGTAAAGAAGTTAAGAAGTCTCAGGGGTGTTAACTTTCTCTTGAGGATTGAAAATATAAACAATATTCATAAACATATAACTCTTTGAAATTAAATAATTCGAATCTTTTACACATTTCTTATAAAGGTATGGGGCTTCAGAAAAGTATAAAATGTTTAAAATATAGTCATAATTTTAAAAATTTATAAGAATATGAAAATAAGAAACATTTCTATAAGAAATATTAATTAAGTTTTACGTTGCGCATGCTGTTTTCTAAAACAGTAGCTTTAATTACTAGCAATAAAATGATTTATAAAGTTACATGTATTCTTATTACACTGCAGTAATTTTATATTAGTAGAATAATAAATTATATTTTTTAAAAAATAAAAATATTACAGTTTCAAATTTTTTTAAAATTTTTCAATATTTCTCAAACTTTTTGAAACACAAAAGATATATTATTCTTAAATGATGTATGTATTAAAGAGTATGATACACATTTAATAATTCTATAAAGTGTTATACATCATAGGGGCTACTGTTATGGAAAATAGCGTACACAACGCAAAAAATATTTCATATTTATTACATATTTTCACGTGCTTATAATTTTCAAAATTATGATTATATTTCAAGCATTTTGTACTTTTTTGGAGCCATAACCCTTTGTAAATAATGTGTAATTTATTCGAATTGTTTTATTTGAATTTAAAAGAATTATACCTGTTTGAAAATTGTTTATATTTTTAACCCTGGGGACAAAGTTAACAACCCTGAGTCCTCTTAAATAAATGATAATGAAATCTAGATGGCAGTTTTAGTCATAGTTGATAACTTACGGTGTTTATGCCGACTAGTACTGTGACGTCTTACGCGTCTTTTCTTTAACAAGTCCTTTGGGTTCTTTGGGCCAGAATTAATGGCAACTCTTTTCCATCCAAATCCAAGAAACGAGATGGGAAGAAGAAATGCAAATAAACCGACTGTAAATATAGGATCTTAGAGCAAGCGGAATGGCAATGCAAAGGAATGTTAGACAATTGATGTGCGTTGTGGCAGTTGATGATTATTGCAGTTCGTGGTGTAAGATTAAGTTCTACTTGCCGTGGATAAACACACACACATATTGGTGTTCGACTAGAAGTTAACCGTCGAGCTACATACCATTGCAGATAAAGACAAGTAGCATTACGGAAATATATAAGGTAGGATTGATTATACTTTATTAGAATTGAGGATTAGGCGGTTCGATTATTGAGATTGGTCTGAATAAGAATTGATCATATTATAAATATAAATATATATGTTGTGTGTTGCGTATTGCGTCATCGTAGATTCCCTCATATTAATTATTATAATTATATTTGTTAAAAGTTTAAGCTGAATATCTCAATAAAGTCATATTAAGATAATGTTTGATCTGAGTTCTTTCGCTAACCCTACACTTCTAGCTCACGCTGATACTTCGAGGGATGTACTTTCAAGAGGAGGTACATCACAGTACATTTGAGAATTCTCGTGGTACAAAGCGCTCGCTGTGTAGAGGAAATAAAAACTATATGTGAAAGTTGTAGAGATTCCAAATCTTTCGAGCCCATTCACACGAGTCAACATGTGTCGTACATAACAGAAAGTGTGACAGTCGAGAGTTAGTTTTGAATATAAATCGCTTATGTTCTGCAGCGACGCCTCCTTCAACAAGTTGCAAATATTAAATGACAGGAATATTATTTGACCTTGAATGCAGTGTCATTGGGTTCACAGTGAGTTATACTAAAATCGTTGCGTCTAAGTGTTTCATCTCATAGCATTAGCATATCTGCTCATAGCATAAATTCCATTCGATTTTTCGACCCTTGTGCAGAGCAGACAGACACCCTGAAACGATGACTCGTAGAAATAGTCTAAGCCGTGATGAAGTTACTGCTTTATTGCGAGAGCTTTCTGTGAATGAATCGGAGGGTGGCTAGCTGTCTCTTGCTTTAATTTAGATTCCGATGAAGACATACAATTGAGTTAAATCTGTCTTGCTTTAATTTAGATTCCGATGAAGACATACAATTGAGTTAAAGCTGTCTTGCTTTAATTTAGATTCCGATGAAGACATACAATTGAGTTAAATCTGTCTTGCTTTAATTTAGATTCCGATGAAGACATACAATTGAGTTAAAGCTGTCTTGCTTTAATTTAGATTCCGATGAAGACATACAATTGAGTTAAAGCTGTCTTGCTTTAATTTAGATTCCGATGAAGACATACAATTGAGTTAAAGCTGTCTTGCTTTAATTTAGATTCCGATGAAGACATACAATTGAGTTAAAGCTGTCTTGCTTTAATTTAGATTCCGATGAAGACATACAATTTAGTTAAATCTGTCTTGCTTTAATTTAGATTCCGATGAAGACATACAATTGAGTTAAAGCTGTCTTGCTTTAATTTAGATTCCGATGAAGACATACAATTGAGTTAAATCTGTCTTGCTTTAATTTAGATTCCGATGAAGACATACAATTGAGTTAAATCTGTCTTGCTTTAATTTAGATTCCGATGAAGACATACAATTGAGTTAAAGCTGTCTTGCTTTAATTTAGATTCCGATGAAGACATACAATTTAGTTAAATCTGTCTTGCTTTAATTTAGATTCCGATGAAGACATACAATTGAGTTAAATCTGTCTTGCTTTAATTTAGATTCCGATGAAGACATACAATTGAGTTAAATCTGTCTTGCTTTAATTTAGATTCCGATGAAGACATACAATTGAGTTAAATCTGTCTTGATTTAATTTAGATTCCGATGAAGACATACAATTGAGTTAAATCTGTCTTGCTTTAATTTAGATTCCGATGAAGACATACAATTGAGTTAAAGCTGTCTTGCTTTAATTTAGATTCCGATGAAGACATACAATTGAGTTAAAGCTGTCTTTGCTTTAATTTAGATTCCGATGAAGAAATACGATTGAGTTAAAGTGCCTGCGAATTTAGTCAAAAGAATACAATTGAGTTAAATCGTAATTGATAATATTCCAGTGAACCCTGATATATATGTTTTGACTTGAAATGTTTTGCGCAAAGCAGCGGTCCAACAAGCTTCGCGAAACATAAATTCAATCTCTTTTTTATGATATATAGGGTCATAAAGTGTGATAACTACATGCAATAATTTTAAGAAGTCTTAAGACTAAACCCTACTGAGCAGTAGTCCTGCAATTATTCAGTTTTTAAAATAGTTTATATATTTTTTTATCGCGGCGTTGAAACAACACCAGTGGACGTCTAGAGGTAGCCGAATTCCTGGACGTTCTAATGTTAAGCTCATAAAATATGTCTTTTCTTTTAAATAAACAGTATTTCAATGCATGTAGAAGTCTTTTTTTTTGTTGCTCTTTTTTTTTTTTTAAAGCTGGCATTTTTATACCCAACGTATAATGCGCACCCGTAAATATTGATCTTATTTTTAGTCTTAAATGGGCGCGTTACACACCGGATAATACGGTAATAATTCTTTTATAGTACAAATAATCTTTTAGTATTTAGTTTTTTGAAGCATTTCGGTCTGCATAATGTGACATTTATTAAATTAAAATCAAACAATATACCACACAGCTATAGACTGGTTAGAGCCATTTTAATTTAAAATTTAAAACAGTGTTTTCTTTTGGGTTACAAGAACAATTTTTTTATCTTACTTTTAGAAATTTATGTTTATCTTTAAATCACAGAACAAGTTATTTGTATCTTTTAAATTTATATCTCTAGAGCAAAAACAAATATTTATTTTTTCCACATATTTAAGAGTTGAATAATCTAGATTTATATTAATTGATTATTTAATATAAATATTAACATCCTCAATAACTAATTAATTAAAATAAATCTTATTTTCATATAAATTGGTAATAATTCATGAGCTTATAATTATATTTGGATACAAAAACAAACCCACTATATATTGCATTAAAAACTCAATTCCTTAAAAAAACACGTTTAAAATATCTTCCGTACAATAAGAGAATAACAAACAAAACAAAAACTAATTCCATATTTTTTGTCATTTATTTTTCTACTGATCAAACAAACGAAACACAGACCGTAACTGCATTTATTTTGTAGAAAAAAATGTACGTTTGCAGAAAAGAAAAAAAATCGCCTTTTTAATTTTTTTCCAAAAAAAAATAAAGGAGAAAAAGACATTTGTGAGAAAGCCTAAGTGACAACTCAGTTCATAATAATAAACAAAAAGAATGCAAATCCTTTCATTCGGCAATTAAAGAAATTACCAAAAAAAACTAAACACCGTATTTTAGCAGCTGTGAACCTAGAAAGGAAAGAAATAAAGCTACTTATTCGAAAAAAGGCAGTAATAGATTTTTAATGATTTGGCAGATATACTTGTAAATGTTAAAAAAAGATTTTTAGTTTTTTTTACTTAACTCAACAATTTAAGCAATTTTTCACATCACTGACTGTTTATTTAGCAAAAGGTCTTAATTTGATGTAAGTGGCATTTGATAATTTGTAGTGTTTGTAAATTAGATTAATTAAACCTCTCATAGGGCTCTGGTTTTTTACGTCGTCAGTTTCCTTTTTATGCTTTTATGTCAATATGTTTAAAAAAAACATTTTTGAAATGTCAATTACGTTTTCCCCTTTTGATATAATAATAATGTTTATTTACAAACACAGAGGAGTGGAAATTTGATAATCAAACGACACGCTTGTTCTTTTTCAATACTTATTCAAAATTGTTAAAGTTGAACATGACGTCTAAAGACAAAAGCATATTAGTAAGCAAGATGTTAAAAAAGTAATGTAAGTTTATACTTATTTATTGAATTTATATTACAAAACGAATTGTGCATACATCAGACTGGTTGTAATTTTAATCAAAAAAGTTAGCCAAATTCTACATGCCACTCAACGATTCATCGTGTAGAGTAGTGATCTTGAAATATCTTCTGTGGCCGCGGTAGCTAAAGTGGCCAAGATAACAAACTCATGGCCGATATGTCATAAATTTGAGCCTAGTATCGTTAAAGACCAACCGTATAGAGGGGAACGATGCAATTTAAATCTACTGAAGTTTAAACGTCCTCCCATTAGTGTGATATGGAAGTTAAAAGAAGATGTGTCGTTTTTGTAACTTGACCATAATTCATTGCATCTCAAACTTTGTATACTTGCGAACCATTTAATCATAATTTTCATCATCCTCAATTAATAACAATAATTAATTAAAATAAATCAATAATCATATACTTTGACGTAAGGCTATATAAACAATTTCGACTTTAATTATAAACCGCACAAATTATCAAGATATGTATTAAATTTTGTATATAGTTTTATGACTATCCATAGGGTCACTGGTAATTATAAACTTGTTCTTATATATAGCTCAGTACTGTTAAATTAATATAAAAACAAAACAAAAACTGATTCTTTTTTAAGTGTCATTTATTTTTCTACGATCCCACCCGCTTCACTCGGTATTTAACGATGTTGTAAAAATATACTGTTAACATAAAATTAATTATTGATATCTAGCATTAAGAATTTTTTTTATTAAAAAAAAGATATTTATAGCTGTGACAACTCACCCCTTGAAATAAAAAGAAAACAAATTATAATATCTAATTTCAATTTATATCTAAAAAACTAGAAGGAGAATTTTAGAGGTTGAATCCTAGGAGGACCCACTTTTGGTCACCAAAGATTTTTTGTCGCCAAATTTTGAGCGAAAATGTTAAAATATTTTAACCTTTCCATTTCATCGAAAAATTTGGCATTTTCAAATCACCGAAAAAAAGGCAACCCTAAAAAAAGTGCAACATTTTTCGCCTTTTGAAAAAAAACGTCATTTTGACATTTGACTTCGCTGGAGGTTGTTAGAATGTTATGAAGAATGTTAAATGAATGAAGAATGGCGTGTGAAATGTCAAATTACTTTAAAATGAGGCTAATATAGGTTTATTTGTGATCCTGGGCACATAGGGGAAATTTGATAATCAAACGACGTTAGAATGGTGTTGAAAGCTAATTTAAAATTGCTTAAAGTTATGAATGTTCGAGGTGTAAAAAAAAGCATATGCGTTTGCAAAAGCGAAATGGAACGGTTGACGGCTACGAATTTATATTGCCGCAAAACGAAAGATAATCGCCAGACGTCGTTCGTAGTGTGAATCAAAAAACTTGGTTTAGCGAAAGCAAACTTGCCATAACTATTATCTTGCGTTTGACGAGATATTGGTTTGGCAAGAGCATGAATGAGTTCATGATGAATGACTTGAAACTTAATAAGAATATGACAAATTAATGAAGACATGTGGCGGCGATCTTACGATCACAACCGTTGGTGAATGAGAATTTTCAAATTCCTTGCATCCATCCCATTAGTGTGTATCCACCAAAGATCATAACGAAATGCAAGCGTAAGGTAAGTGCTTTTTAACATTTTTTAAAATTGATTTCATGTATTTCTTCGATTTTATCTTTGCTAAACGCCCCTTTCGTCCTTTTTAAAAATGTAAATCAATAATTGTACACACTGGTTTTAGAATACTTTTTAAAACGAATTTCAAGATATGTATTTCTCCGTATATTTTTCTTTATATAATGATTTATTTAATGTATTTATTCAATTTCATCTTTGCAAACGCCCATTTCATAGCCCCCTCCCCTCCTCTGACGATGTTGTATTCCCAATAGTTTTTCGTCATTTACGCCTTTTTAAAATCTTCAATTTGGCGCTATTTTATAGCGAAAACTTTTGGCACCAAAAACAAAAGAACAGTGGATCCTATCTAATTTCTATTTTACCGGAGAAAGATTTTTCGCTCACTTAACCTAATAATCAAGTGGATTTCTACCAAAGCAACTTTCAGTGGATCTCTACTCCATAAAATAAACATGCGTGCTAAATTTCAAATCCAAATCTAACAGAGCAAAAACGGAATTTTTCATCATCAATACCTCGTTGAGAGCACTCTTAGCGGATTCCAATTCAACAAAAGAAGCATACAAAATGAATTTAATTATTATAGTCTTAGCAGTTCAATACGGGAATTTTGTCTATCAATACGCCCCAATAACTCTCCCTGTTTCCCCCTGGAGATGATTTCCGTAAAATCCATTCTTAGTGGAACTCTATTCAACTAAAGAAAAAAGTGCTCAACAAATTTCAAGTAAATGAGTTAAATTCAAAAACAGGAATTTTTCTATAACACGCCTTAATCCCTTGCAACCCCACTCTATTGGGGGTCCGTTTTCGCAAAAATCTTTGTAAAAGGAACTTTATTCCATGAACGGAACATACCTTCTAATTTTCAAGCAGGTGGTTCTATTAGTTAAAACTCGGAAATATTTATCTATTACGCCTCTTAATTATCCTCAGTGACCCTTGGGGATCAATTTCCCCCAAAACTATTTTGTAGCGGATTTCTACACCATGAAAGGAATTCGCTTATATACCAATTTTAAAGACTGTACGTCTAATAGTTTAAAAATGGAAATAATTATCTATAACGCCCCTTAAGCCTCCGAAACGCTACTTAGGAAACGATTTTTACAAAACCCATCTTATGACAGATCTCTACTCAGTGAAGGGAATCTGCTTACTCAATTTCAATAATTGCCTATAACGCCACTTAATTCTCTAGAACGCCACTGGGGAGTCGATTTTCACAAAACTCATTCTGTAGGGGATCTGTACTCTATGAAAGGAATCTGCTTACTAAATTTGAAGACTGTACGTCTAATAGGTTAAAAATGGAAATATTTATGTATAACGCCCCTCAACGCCCCTTAGAGGTCAATTTTCGTAAATATCATTATGTAGGGAATCTCTACTTTTTGTGTAAAAAATCTGTGTACCAAGTTTCACGACTGTACATCTAATAGTTTAGTACTGGAAATAATTATTTATAACGCCCATTAAACCCCCGTAACGCCCCTTGGGTTTCGAACTTTGCAAAATCCGTTCTTATCTAACGTCTACTTCATGAAGGGAACCTCCCTACCAAATTTTAAGTCTGTAGGTTTAATAATTCCGGAGATATCGTGATTATTCAGTGAGTCCGTTTGTTAGTGAGTCAGTCAGTCAGTGAGTTGCTTTTCTCCTTTATATATATATATAGATTATATCAGTGTAAATGTGCATTTTATTTTTATTATGTCAAAATGTATTTTTCTTTGCTTCCTTTCAGTAAATTACTAAATTTTTAAAAATAATCTTTTGTTTTCGACTTTTCGATATACTCGCGCCCCCCCTTGTATGGTTAGCACCCCACCCAAAGGGGGCGCGCCCCACAGTTTGAAAAACACTGCCGTAATTCAAAATGATGGTCGGCCACCAAAAGCCCTCGAGAAGCTAATAGTACGGCGTTAATATTCACTCCCTTGTTCAAAAAAGGATGCAAAAAGGAGAAAGCTAAGGAAGGAAGCATGGTTCTGGTGTAATGATTGTGGATTTGGTTTGTGCAGAACCAAAATTACGAGTTTGGTCACCAATGGAACTTTATTGCAACATAAATCCGAGTTTAACTTATATGAAGAAATATCTTCGGTAATTTTAATTCTCGTTTATCGAGTTGGCTCGGTGGCTGTAAGGTAGAGTGCCCTCTTCTTAAACCTAAGGTTGCGGGTTCGATCCCAGCTGGAGTCGATCGATTTTCTGGATGTGAAAATTGGAGGCACGCAAGTCATATGATTATGTGGCATATGAAAGATCTCTTGAGAATCAATTTGGCTCTTGGTACTTATGGCAATATTTGACATCCAACGAGAGCTTGAATTAACATTAATTCAAGTGCCAAAATTTGGTAGGGAATGTCGTCACTAGATGGTGCCACCATAAAAAGGCTTTCACAATTGAGGACTTGTCATTTCTGCAAATGCTTAGTTGCCAGTATGCAGCCCAGTAGAAGGGAAACCAATCTTATATTAGCGTGCGAGTTTTTATTAAAGTAGAACTATAAGGCAATGCGATGGCCACTGGAGAGAATTAATGTCCGCGCAATTTAGAGCCAAAGTCAAGTAGGTCATGGAAATTCATTTCCCCTCTACGCAAACGTGAGAATTTTAAGCCACGGCATAAATGACGCGCATCAGCCCCTCTATTCGGCAGGACTTCGATAGGGACTTTATGGCTGCAACTCAAGACAAGTCCTCCACGTATTTATGACCATGACCACTAGGCTATTGTGTCCCCTTGACCATCGTTTAATAAACTACCAGGTTCAACTAAGGATGCATGCCAGCTCAGGTGTCATCCACGTCACTTGACCATGGTTCAAAATTACGTGGTCCGTCGCCAAAAGCCCTCGTGTAGCTGAAAAGTACGACGTTAATATTCACTCAACGAAGGATGCAGAAGATCGGAAAAATCGAACAGGGATGGATTTGAATTAAGGTAAAGTTTTACATTCCCATGAATTTTCCATATTGTGAAATCTGTAAAAGGAAATTCTGAAATTCCTGAAAATATTCGCTTTTTTTAGAATTTAAATGGTAGGGAATTTTTATACTTATTTTATTATAAATTGCGAATCATAAAAATTCATTCGAATCGACTCTAAATCCCTTTTTCTTATGCCTGGTCTATAGAAGAATTATTTCTGCAATCCCTTTCATAAAAAAAGTTGGCTTTGCTTGCCTGTTATACATAACTCTTCCTTTCCGTCTCTAGTACGCGACTAAAGTAGTGAAGGAGATTTCTTCTTATTTGCCTCAAAAGAAAAAAAAGTCCATGTTTATGGCACTCATTTTTGTATTAGGGGAAGTCCCGGATGTAAAAGCCTTCATCAACCTTTCATGAGTTCCATCAGAAAGAATCAAATATGCTCGGATAGAAGTTTTTACTCTTAGATCGGATTTGGCGGGCTCTTGGTGACGTCCCTCACTACTCTTGCATAGTGAATAAATCGGAATATTCCAATATTTCTCCTGTTTACCTTGTTAATCGTCTAATGTCCGAAGTACAGATCTTTATTCCTTTTGCCCATTTTTTTTTCTTTCGAGTTATGCACACAATATTTACAAGGCATGATGTTTACAATATTGGTTACTTGTCATTAGTGTATTTTCAGTAAAATATATTAAAGTCATTATTAGTGCACATTGACTAAATTTATTAGCATACTAAATTAACGAAATAGTAAAATAAAATACCAAACATGGTGTGCACTTTATAAGTTATATAACAATTTTATTCTTGACGAATTTTAGTAGATAGGTTAAATTAAGTAGAATTAAT
This sequence comes from Trichonephila clavipes, assembly GCA_019973935.1. NCBI lineage: Eukaryota > Metazoa > Arthropoda > Arachnida > Araneae > Nephilidae > Trichonephila > Trichonephila clavipes. The sequence goes on along the minus strand of BMAU01000374.1, from coordinate 370,224 downwards.
TTAGTAGAACGTTAATATTCACTCACTCACTCAAAATTTTGAATCATGGTGAGGTGACGAAATGACACCTGAGCTGGCACTTCTCTCTCCTAACTTCAATTCCACACAAAAAGGATGCTTTTGAGCCTCGACAGATTTAATGTGCATCGGTCACGCTACCTGGTGGGTTTTCATTGGTTCAAGATTCGAAATCAGGACTTGGCATCCATAAATCCGTGACCTAAACCACTATTCTATGGGAGCCACCTGGAACGTCTTAAAACTTCTTGAGGTCCTGGACCCCTATGAAAAACTAGGCGACAAATGTGACCCTTAAAAGTAGACATTGTATAGTATATGATGTTATTTACTCATACAAACGGTAATCTAAAACAAGCAAATAATCACACGCATTACTTAGAATCACTCAAATCTTCTCAACCAGCTGCCGTCTTTCGATTAAATGAGTAATGGTGGTGTATGGTGGTAGGTCTTGGCAGACACGGACGATGGTCATCACATAATAATACAGTCTTGAAGCTGTTGCTAGTCCTTATATAATTTGAAATTCCCAGTTTTTCGAAGAATATGTCCAGAAATGATATTTGGATATAAAAGTTATTTGTGTACGGTACAAATAAATAGTGGCAATAATATACAAATAAATAGTACAAATTGTACCGTCCTCTTATTGAGATCGAGTTGAGAACTAGATGAAACCTCGAGACTAGGCACAGTTGACCCATGCTTTTGATGTCTTTGGCCGCTGAAGTTTTAAACACTAACGTTCATTATCTCTTTACGATTTTCCAGCAGTTTATTAGATTCACAATAACCACACGTCTCTGCAGCACTCCAAAGAATTATAACACATATCAGAATATGATATTTAATAATTCAACGATTAGACGAGGTTCCCACTGAGGCCGAAGCTCTGGAAATAATCTAAGTTTTTCCATGCCTTAAGAATGTTCGTTGCTGCAGCTCACCTTAGCAGAAGCAGAATTTGTATTTTTTGTCGATCTAGGATTCGCAGAATTACTAAATACGTATGTAGAGCTAATGCAGAAATCCTATTGGAGGAGAGCTTCGTCGAAGAGGGCAAAATGTTAATTTTTACCTTCTTACCAATGTATTATTGTTTTTACTTCGTAGCTTGTAAGTCGAATCATTAGTAGTAGAGTTACGTTGATTTAAATTTAATTATCTAAAGTTAAAATGCGATGCTGAGTAGTACGATAATAATTTTGATCTTAAGGGGATACAGTCGGCGGAAATTGGTCAATAAAATTATACTAAAAAATTTTTAGCCTATTTTTTTTATATGATATTTTCTATAATCTCGCAAAATTTGAAACTCATAAGATAAAAAAATTCAGAGTTATATGATGTTCGTTTTTGTTCACATGCCAATGACAAATAAAAACTTTAAATTGATTTATTGGTGAAAGATAAAATAATTCATTTATCTTCATTTAAGCTAAGGATTTGTTTTCTATTATGCCTAATGTTTTGAATTCTTTTGTACCTATCTGTGTGTGTTTGTGCTAATAGTACATATAATAAATTTGGTATGCATTACTTATGTATCAAAGCAATTTTAACAAGTGCATACTTATTTTCTTAAAAAAAGTTGAATATAGAATTTACATATTTTTTAAGGAATTTTCAATAAGCATTCAGAAAAAAAAAATATATATTGCAAATGTAAATCATAATAGCAGTAAACCCATAAAATATTTAGTTATATAAAGCTTGACTTATTTGTAAATCAAATTTCATGAGTGTACGTCAACTATTGCAGGAGGAGCAAATTTAGTTTTTTTCTTAAAAAAATCTAAATAAGTAGAATTTAAAAACAAAGTAGAATTTAAAACAAAATCTGTTTTGCGTAATCTGTATACATTGGTTACAAATAAAAAAATTATAAAAACCATTAAATCGAAGATTGTTGTTTTTTAATCTCATACCTTATACCCTTAAAAAAAATTTTATATTTACAAAACACGATTTTTTGAGTTCTAAAAGCCGCTTTTCAGGTAAAGCCGATTTTTCGGCAGTGTATCCATTCATAAAGTGTTGAAACATAATGCTGCAGCTTACAAATCAATGTAATAATAAAATGTTTCCTAAAAATTGTATCTGTGAACAATGAAATCTGAGAAGTCGTAATTTCTATTATGTTTGTTTTCATTTACTAGACGAGACTTCATTTGCATTCCACTTTTAACGCCTTGAGTAAATCTTTCTCTCCGTATAAATTAAGAATGAATATTCTTAAAAGAATTGTTATGAAGTGCGCGGTGTATGTTCTAAGACCCTTTCGGATGGTATTACCCTCGTCTTTCAGTTACAGTTAAGAGACGCTTCTGTTTTAAAATATTCACTCAACTCCGCATCGTACGCCAGCTGCTTAATTTATTCAGAGGGAAATAGTCTGAAAGGTCCTGTGTTTCATCTTTGAGGTGCATCTGTACTTAAAAAGGCGGAACATATTTTCGTAGGCTTGAAAGGCAACTGCGATGAAAGCGAGTTGAGTTGTATTTAAATGACTCGATGTGTAACATTCTTGACGAAAGAAGACCAGTTAAAACGGCATTTCATTACGAATTAAACGAAGCATTTTCATGCCTGTCGACGAACTTTAATGTGCGTCCTCTTGATACACGGTATTAATCCGAGAACCGTTTATGTTAGAAAAATAATGAGAGATGAATGTTTTTGACGGAAGGTAATCAGATTTAACGAACCGGTTTGTGTTAAATAGGCATACGTTTTCCAAATAGTAAACAAGATCTTTTCAGGAATAAACATATTTTCTCTTTTTATTATATTCTATTGCTTTCATTTTAAAGCTTGTGATACCCCGCACGCTGGGGCTATCATCTCGTCACCATCCACGTGACCTATGTTTGAGGGAATGAATGTGATCGGCCACTAAACTCTGCCATAATAAAATTAGTTTATTATGATCTTAATATATCTCTCTCTATGTATATACTAGCTGCATGACCCGCTTTTGCACGGGCTTTCTCTTTCCCTCGTAACGCCAGCAATTATGTGTGTTTGTAGGCACGCAATGTGAGGGATTTCTAAAATTATTTCATTAAATTTCCCTTTTTCGAAATTTGTTCCACATATTTTCGACAGGTTTTTCCCCCTCCCTCTAGCCCGGCATAACACGGTTTTTTAGTGTAAAATTACTGTTTCCTCTTCCCTTCCCCCTCACAGATAAAATATAGCTTCAAATTTCGATCTATGAATTTTAAAAAACAATATTGCATTAGTTAAAAAATTATTAATGTGAAGCAATAAAAAGAAAATGATTCTTTAGTTAGCTTAAAAATGTCTCTGAAATATATTTTTATCCAAAATAATAGACAATGTACTTTTTTAATTAACAAATAATTAATTTAGTAATGAATTAATAGAAATACTTTTAAAAAACATATAAGTTATAAAAAAACAGTATGGGGGAAGCGTAGATATATATTTACATGTACTGAAAAAAACATTCAAAAAGAAAAAAAATAAATTTTAAAAACATTTTGATATTTTATCTTAATTTCATAGTTTTCCTTCCACTGTCATAGTTACAAATTTTGTGTAACGAACGCTTAAAATAGTGTAAATAATTTGTATTTATTTTATGTTAAAATCTTGCCAACACCTCTCCCTTTTATTATGACGACACTGATGAAGGGAATCAATGAAAATCGAAAGTGCACTGAGGTATGGCGTAGACAAAACAGAAGGGAAAAAAAGATAGATGAATATTGTCAGTGGCTTTTTTGCAAATGGCAGAATTTGTTCCTACTTTCTTAACAATTGTCGTTATATTTTGAAAACTTCTCACAATATCTTTATAAATTTTAACCTATGTTTTATTCTGATTTATAAGCTATATTACTGTAAAGTTTCATTAAAATCCATTCAGTTGTTTTTGCGTGAAAGATCCACAAAGATACTCACAAACTTTCGCATTTATAATATATATTAGATAGAAGAAAAGCGACTCACTGACTAATCACGATATCTCCGGAACTATTAAACCTACAGATTTGAAATTTGGTATGTAGGTTCCCTTCATGGAGTAGACGTCAGCTAAGAACGGATTTTGCAAAGATCGAACCCCAAGGGGCGTTATAGATAATTATTTCCATTATTAAACAATTAGATGTACAGTCTTGAAACTTGGTACACAGATTTTTCTTTCATAGAGATTCCCTGTATAATGATGTATACGAAATTTGACCTCCAAAAGGCGTTGAGGGCGCATAAGGGGCGTTATGCATAAATTTTCCATTTTTAAACTGTTAGACGTACAGTCTTGAAATTTGGTATAAGCGGATTCCTTTCATAGGGTAGAGATCCGCTACAAAATGAGTTTTGTCCAAATCGTCTCCCAAGTGGAGTTGTAGAGAATTAAGGGGTGTTATAGGCAATAAATTCCTTTTTTAAACTATTAGACGTAAAATCCTGAAATTGAGTAATCTGATTCCATTCATTAAGTAGAGATCCGCTATAAGATGGGTTTTGTGAAAATCGCTTCCTAAGTGGCGTTGTGGGGGCTTAAGGGGCGTTATAGATAATTATTTCCATTTTTTAAACTATTAGACTACAGTCTTAAAATTTGGTAAGCGGATTCCTTTCATGGTGTAGAGATCCGCTACCAAATAGTTTTGGGGAAAATTGATCCCCAAGGGTCACTGAGGAGGATTAAGGGACGTAATAGATAAATATTGCTGCTTTTCAACTTATAGACCCACTTGCTTGAAAATTAGAAGGTATGTTAGAGTTCCTTTTACAAAGAGTCTTTCGAAAACGGACCCCCAAAGGAGTGGGGTCACAAGGGATTAAGGCGTGTTATAGAAAAATTCTTGTTTTTGAATTTAACCTATTTACTTGAAATTTGTTGAGCACGTTTCTTTAATTTAAATAGTTCCACTAAGATTGAATTTTACGAAAATCAACTCCAGGGGGAAGCGGGGAGAGTTATTGGGGCGTATTGATAGACAAAATTCCCGTGTTCGAACTGCTAAGACTATAATAATAAAATTTGGTTTGCATGCTTCTTTTGCTGAATCGCAATCCGCTAAGAATGCTCTCAACGAGGTATTGATGATAAAAATTCCGTTTTTGCTCTGTTAGATTTAGACTTGAAAATTAGCCCGCATATTTATTTTATGGAGTAGAAATCCACTAAAAGTTGCTTTTTTTGGAAATCAACTTGATTATTAGATTAAGTAAGCGCAAAAAATCTTTCTACTTCTATTTTAGTTATAAATAGAATTTAGATTTTTTAATTTATGTCCTTTTTATATCAAGAGGAGAGAGTTACAGCTATAAATATATTTTTCAATACAATCAAACTCTTAATGCTAGATATCAATAATCCATATACTATATGTAAACAGTATAAATTTATACAACATCGTGAAATACCCAATGAAGCGGGTGGGTAACGGCTAGTATTCAATAAAACAATACTAGACTAGGAGGCTTATGATCAAGAGTGCTGCGACGTAAACCGTGATTATAATAAATAGCGCAATAAACCACTGTATCTATATTTATAGCTGATTTTCTAACTTATTAGAATCCGCTCTAGTCTTAAAGCTTAATAAAACTGTCTTACCGCTATTTCCTCGGCGGACAGCTGCGGTCCTTATATCTTCAATTTATTCTTCGATCCAACTTGATCCGGCTAAGGGGAAACTCTTCTGGTCACGGACCCTCTTATTAATCAGATACGATGGCACTATTAAACCGACTCATAGAATACACTAAGACTCTTCTCCTAGCACTTTGTCTAGAACTTTACCTCGCTTTACTTAGCGCCGCTCGCGAATACTAACGTTCCAATATATACAATTCCTTATCTGCATAACCACGCGCTCTTCTTGGGTTGGTTGGAGAGAATTGTCATTCTGGCCCCAAATATATCCTAAGAGGATTATTAGAAGAAGTACTGATAAAGCCCCGTCACAAGCTTTCACGATACAAAAATTCTCTCAACTTTTTGAATAAATAGATAGGTTAAGAATTGCTTATTAACCCGTTCATGACCATGATCACATATATGTAATTGCGCGTTTCTCCCTCCACGGTCCAAGGTTTCATATATGTGATTGAGCTTTCCCTGCTCGTAGGACTATGATCACATGGGTGTGATCAGTGTTAGGAACATGTTTATATAAATTTTTACAAGCACTAGATGTTGGTTAAATACCGTTTATTTTTTCGAATATTGTTTCACAAAACTTTGAACTTGAATATGTGCTTTCGGCTCCATGTTCTTTTTTTAATTATATTCGAGATATTTATGAATATAAACAACTGCAGATGTTTAGACTTTTCCAGAGAATAGAATATTTAAAGGTTCGTGATCTCTGTGGATTTCTGTTTAGATCTTGAATAAGTTGGTTTAGTTTTCTAATATTTTATATATTATCGCTACAAATGTATGGGATTTTTGCCAATTTTTTCGAAAGTGTATGTAATTTTTTTATTAAAATGAAAACGTTTTCTTTAAAATTCGCGCGCGCAATTGTTTTTTTTAAATATAGTGAAAATTTTTATATTCTATGTTCAGATATTATCAGTGATAGTAAATAGTAAATGTTCGCGTATTTTTGATTGCATTTAAAACTTAATATGGATTTTTAAATGAAATTAGGCTTAGCAGAGAAATTCGCCCGGTCCTGTGCATGCGTATCCTCTCCGAACGTACTGGGGAAGCGCTTCCTTCTCCTTCTGCTGGTCCTGAAGGGGTTACAGTTACATTCTAAAGTATGAGGGCTATTTGTGATGAACGCTTAGCATTTCGGTCAAGTGGTGAAGACGACACTAGTTCTAGAATTCATTCTCCAAACTTCCCCTCTATGCTAACGTGAGGGCCTTGAGCCCCAATATATTAAGCGTCCATCTGTCTTTGCACATGTTAGATCTTTAGTGTTGCACCAGGCTTGAAAACCACCTTAAGAGAAATAAATAAGACCACGTTTGCGGGATTATGTCCGTCTGTTATATTGCACCAACTTTTCGTTGGTATACAGTAGTGATTCCCAATGTGGTATATATTGCCCCCATGGGTCTATGATGACTTGCAAGGGAGAGGGGGAGGCTCCACGACAGCGAAAAAATAGTTTGGGGCTCCATGAGGTGTAAATGAAGGCTTACGATCACATATCTCATTAAACCTGATCGCGACTTTAATTTTAAAAGGAAATTTAATCAAATGGAAATGAGATTTTACCTATTTAACGGATTTATTTACTAAATTTAATGAGGTTAATTTGCAGTTACAATGTGGCTTCTTAAATTGTTTTAAAACAAGGACCATCATTTCAGCCTTCCTTGCCTGAATTAAGCTAAAGGAGTATAAAATTGGGCGTCGCGAATTTTCCTAGTTTCTCAATCGACAACAGACTGTCAGCCAGGAAAGAACGTTCTAACCTATGTTCTACATTTAAATGCCCTTAATTCAGATTTTGAAACTTGGTTTGAGAATGTTTTGACTATGGTAATACCAAATTAGGCAATGAATTCATATGGTAACATTGAAAAGAAGAACAAATTAGAGATTAGGCACTACGGAGATCTTAAAGTTTATAAATGGAGATTAGCAATTTTGGCTTTAAAAAGACATACCTGATATTTATTCCGAATTCTGGAGTGGAGTATTGTGAGAAAGTTTCTAGATGCTTTTCTTAGTGAGGAGTGTTAGCGCTGTTGCCTATCTTCAAAACAAAAAAACAAAGAAAGAAATACTGGGCATTACTAACCGTGAAGATTTAAGGTTGAATCTGACAACATTGATTCGAAATGTTGAAAAATAGTTAGAAATTTGAATCTTTTAAAGTAAAGAACTCTATAGCAGTCAAAAAGTCCTTTAAATGGATCAAGTTACAAAAATTCAATATTAGGTACGCATAAGTCAACCCCAAACCGAAAATACATGGCAAGGAATCTATGAGACAAAAAGTTTGGGAACCTCTGGTATACAGGCTCTAACTCTAGGTTTTACATAAACAAATCTAGGTTTGCTGTTTTGTTTGGTTAGTTAATAAATTGTACTGGCCCTAGATTCAATTTCTTAATGATGTAATTTGCAAGTCAAATTTAATACGTATAAATCGCTCAGCTATAGCGAATTTGTTGATGAATATTTACTAATGAGCAGATCTATTGATTGGGTGTTCATTAACGTCCCACTTTGAAAGTTCATGAGGGTTATTGTCGATGGACGTCGTAATTTTGAATGTTGATCAGATGATGAGGACGATATAGTCTGGCAACCCATTCCCCAATCTTCTACACCAAGCTAACGTAAAGACTGAATGTATATCAACCCTCCCCCCATGTGGGGATCTGTAAATACTTAGGACTTGATCCCACGATTCGACACAAGAAACAGTAGCCAAATTAGCAACCATAATGGAGGACTATTGAGAAATTGAAATTGTTAAGAAAACTGATTCTCTACACTATACAGGGCGATTCTTAAAGAATCATACACTTTCCAGGTGCTATAAAAAATGATTGGTTCAACCCCAGCGAATCGTAAGGTGGATGTACTCTTAGTTTGTGTCTAGACCATGATGGAAGTGACGAAAGCAAAGTGAGCATGTTCATGTGACTAGTCAGTCAAAATGGCTGTGACTGTAGTGCAGATTCTCGTGTAGTTGAATTCAATGGAATCAGCAACGACATTTTTGATCGAGATTTGGAGAGCAGCCTCCAACTAGAAAAATATATCTAACAATGATAGGGAACTTAAAAACCGCAGGCTGTTTGTGCAAAAGTGAAAGTCCTGAATGAAGCTGAGATAGCTCATATCATAGCTGCTATCAATGGACTTGATACATCAACATGCGTTTGGGTGAAAATGAAGTAACTTCTTGATGTGTGTCGTTTGACTATAGCTTCACAAATAGCACATGTGTGACTGTTTCCAACTAAACTTAAAATATTCTCATACAATTCTGTTATAGACGGCATATAACATCTTACATTGTTTGTAGTGCATTGAAACTGTATACTTCTCTGTATGAATCACCCTTGATTTTGATTCGTCCTTGAAATTAGATTTTTTACTATATTACTGGGATAATAATCCATTTGAGTTTTAATTAATTCTAATTATTAATTTTTTATACATGAATCTTTTAAAAATATTAATGCAGACTATATGCACTTTAAGTCTAACCTTCAGCTGTTGTTGCCTGATTTGATGGATATCCTCTACCCATAAGCATTCCTTCCACCATTATCCCTTGTTCTCCAAACGAAATTGCATCTTTAAAATTCTTAGGAAGTAAAATCTAAAGCAGTTAATTTTATCTTTCTCTTTTTGCGAGGTATTTTAGATCAAGGAAGTTCTGTGACGGAATCCATAATTTTTAAAACTAATATAATTATCTAAGCTACTAGAATGAATATTCTCTCTCTGATTCCTTTACTAATTAATTACCATTATCTTTTGTGTGAAGATAATTAAAATTAATGAATGTTAGAAAATAAGTGTTTACAAAATAATAAATACTGTAAAATATCTGCAATAATGCATTCCTTCTTTTAAAAAAATTTGCCTCCACTTTGATTTTAATTCAGTTTGTTTTATTTCCTCAAGTGCACTAATTTGGCAAAACAGTGGCAAACATTCGTTAATTACAGGGAAAAAACCCCACGTATCTTACCTCAGAAAATATATCTTTCAATGAAAGAAATTAAAACAAATGTAATTAAATTACAAAAATTATCAAAAATAGGGACGTATTACTTAAATATTCCAGAGAGCTCGTCATCCAGTATGAAACAATCATGCCCAATGGGCAGGAAGCAAAACCACACCTGGGGCTCATAAATCGCACAATTCAGGAAATAGCTAATTATATTCAGGGTAATTAAAAAGAATTAGAATTATATTTAGGGATATTTTCTACTATTATTATGCTATAATTAAAACCAATAATTGAAAAACTTAGCGACATCTTCTTATATTCCTTAATTGTAACATCCATCACTAAAATATCATTCAGTATTTTTAAACACATCATTTTACCATTAGAATGCAAATAAAGAATTCTTTCAAGATGAGTTATTTTAATATTTAATCGAGAAATATTTGTTTCTCATAAGGGTTTGACTCCTAATGCAATTCTTTGAGTAGGTGGGGCTGTCTTTTGTTGATTTTTTTTCTGTTGGTTGATCAATATGCATTTTATCAAGGAAATAGGCAAATTGATGTGTCAAAAAAGTATATTACTATCTTATAAAGTTATAAATAAACGATGTTCTCTGTTTCTATAACACTCTTTTATAAGCTTAACCTGTATATAACGAAATATTCGCACTCGATTTTTATCCACTTCAAAATGTCAAATTAATTTCAAATCTTGCAAACTTGTCAAGGACCAATTATAATACAGTAATTTTATAATTTTATTCCAATAATTAGGATTAACGATTTCCTACTTCCAGGTTTGGCGACTAAAAGATTAAGTTACAATCCTAAAGTGAAAGCACCCACGTCTGCAATTTCTTACCATTGTATAAACAATTGATCAGTTTTTCTGAAAATGGAAATATAAACAAATGATAGTTTAAAAAACTAAAAAACACACTTTTATAGTTAATCGAACTAAAAGGAAAAAAAAATATAAGAATACACACTCGATTAACGAGAAAATGAATATCATTGTGGTTAATCATGAATGGCATGAATAGCATTTTTACGCTAACTCTGATTTCGGAATAGAACTAATAAGAAATTATAGCAATTGATATCAAGCACACCCACGCTTTTACTACAATGACATTAATTTACTCGTCAATCATTTTATTCTTATATTAATTTTCCCTTTCATGTGTTATGATGTATTTCTCTTCTTTTCATTACATCATTCGTTCTAATAAATTTAGTTGGATTTATTTTTCTTAAAGTATCAGACTACGTTTGGAACTGTTGTTTTGCAAAAGCGTACAAATGGATAATTTTTATGATATTTAACGTCGCTTAAATTAGAATACATGTATAAAATTGTTTTAAGGATATTATTAGAATAAAAAATTATTTAAATGCAATATTTTGGCAAATAATTAACATAGAATGACTTATTTTTAAAGCAATCTCCTTTTATGGGAAATGCTTTTATAATAGAATATTTTGCTTATAAATAGCTCAGATCTGTGTACAAAACCTGAACTATATTTTGAGATATTTAACTTAGAAGAGGATTTATCCATATTTTAATACAATATAGAGTGGAAAAAATTGTAAGGAAAAACACCAATAATTATTTCAGCAGGTAATAGCTCTGAAAGTAATGGGAATTTTTCAAAAATCCTTGTTCAGGCCCTCTGGAGAAATCTTTGTTTTATATAAACAAAATATTATTATTATAGAAGCTTTTTTCATCAAATGAGAATGTTTTGAAAATAGGTAGCTCTAAGTTCCTTTTTCGCCTAAATATTGCATCTAAATAATTTTTATTCTAATAATATTCTTAAGACTGCCGGATTGGTGGCGTGGTTGGTTTGTCGCTGGCCTTCTGCACCCAATGTTGCGGGTTCGATCCCGACCCAAGTCGGTGGATTTTCATAATGCAGAAAATCGACAGCGGTCATGTCGAATGATTATAAGACGTGTAAAAGATCCCTAGAGTGTCTGTTTTGCTTGGATGCTCTCGGAAAAATTAATTCCTGGTACAGGTTCGCATCGTCAGAGCTCAAGTGCCTCCCTCTAGGGAGGAAACTGGGCTTCAAAATTAGTCGTGGCGATTGGTATCCGCCTACAGGACACCACACTAAAAAGTGATACCAGCTTCCGGTGGATATAGTAGGTCTGCAAAGGTTAATGATCAATTCGCAGCCCAATGAAAATATAAAAAAAATATTATTAAAACAATGTTATACATATATTCTAATCCAAATGGCACTAAATATGGAAATTATCCATTTGTACGCCTTTTTTAAATCCCCGTTCCGAACGTAGTCGGATAGCTTAATGCTTTTGAAACTGGAGACATGAATTCCCGTCTTTTATTTTTCAACAGATGGCAAAGGGGATTGACAGAGACGTCGACAATAATGGAATATATTAATCACATTTGTAAACAGTAATTTTGTCTGAGTTAAACGTATGAAGCGGTCATTGTCTTGGAAAAAATATGTAAAAAGTACTTTTCTTTTTTTGAAAAAATAAGTAAAACATGGCATATTGGTTGGAATCTCTCAAAGTAGCAGGAATGTCCATCACTCGTCGCCAACAGTCACCAAGAAATAAAAGACGGAAAAACCACCTATCTGGACTTCAGTGTTAAATATTTACCAGAAAATATGCGGAAATTCAAGCTACATAACTGAATACCATCTTCGATCTGTTAAAATACTGCTTTACTCTGTCATTTCTCTCTCACCATCAACATTGAAATATAAATTTAATTATCTTTAAATAGAATAAAAGTTAATGGTATAAGAGTCAACTAAATTAAAAATTCTCATAAGATAAGGCTCATTAATTAAGCTGGGTAAACGAGAAACTAGCTCAAAGCTTTTGTGTCTAATATTTCTCGATAATGATAATTGATTTTAGAATATCTTACAATTAGCTCAGTATATTGACCTAATGATACAATAAATGAAAAATTTTTATAACCTTTTTTAATGTCATGTGGGTAGTATGCTTACCACCAAATTCATTGATTTTTAAATATCGATGGGAAGCTATCCCCCCCGTATGATTTCTACTGTCAGTACTTCGGCTACCGCAACATTTGTAAACATTTTGGTCTAGATTTGTAAGTCATAAACGTAAAGGACATCCTCTAAGATTCCTGGGAAGCAAGAAAACTGTTCCAGATGATGTACAATCGGCTTAAATTGGTGACCACATGCCAACTTAAAAAAAATTAGAATCGTTGCCATTTGTGCGCTACTAAAGCACATGAGAAGGGAACAAATACATTTCTACAGATGGCAATGTCCCACTGTGAGTTGATCTATGCCTTCTGAAATTTCATGGAAAGTACCGTAAAATGCGTCGTATAACGCGCACCTATACTTTTAAGCTGAATTTTTTTAATTGTTAGGTATATTCGCCGTATGACACGCAGATTTCGAAGAAATCTGAAATATTAGTATACATTGCTTTTATGTTTCGAAATGATTTATTAGAGGTATTATCCCAGACTTTTTTTTTGACACACAATATAGTTTTCTTCTAGAATTGCAACTCTATTAGTTCGTAAGGCAAGTCATTTTTTTTAAATAAACAGTATTTCGATAGATATAGCAGTAAAAAATATTTTTGTGCTCATCTCTTTTGTTATATTTGAAGCTATTGTTTTTATACCCGGCGTATATAACGCACACCCTTAAGTTTCGATCTTATTTTTTTGTGTTCAAAGTGCGCGTTATACGCCGAATTTTACGGTAATAAGTAAATTTTTTTAAAGTTTTTAACTCAATTTGAAGCCCAGTGGCTAAACGCGGTTGTGTTTAACACTTCCCCACCACAGGTACGGGGTTGAAATACCGGGCTGGACAAGGTCGATTCAACCTTTTATTCCTTCAGTGGGTGGATAAATAAGTACCAAGCTTGCTTGGGAACTAAACTCTGGAGATTTCACGTCAGATCGCCACCTGATCAGAACATTTGCTCATACACCTCAGTGCCAAAGGGGTAATGAAATCAGAGATGGGCACAGTAGACCTTGTCCCTCATGGGCTGTTGCGCCTCTAAGTTTAGTTTAGTTTCCTCAAAACATGCCTAATTATAATTTCTTTTAAATATTTTAGTATTTAAAGTTATATTTTATACACATCACATGAGGGTGAGATATAAAGGAAAATACAAAACGTAGGATGGTTTAGTAGTATTTTTGAATAACTTCCAATGGGCAAAAACGTACTTTCCATCAAAAAAGATGGTTTTAAAATAAAATTAATTTCATGTAATAAACTAAATGAGATCTATAAATTAAAGTCAATCCCAAAAATTACTTTATTACCACATTACTTGAAAGAAATAACGTAAAAAATAATTAAGTAATTCCTACTTAGATCACCAAAGAAAATTTTTATTTTAGTTACTTTTTATTAAATAGTTGCAATTAATATAAATATATTTTCTTTTTGACAGAATCACAACATTTTGTGGTAGTTTATTTTTTATTAATTATCATTAAAGTATCGTATTGCCATCCAAAACAATCATGCATATAAAATTTCAGTTCAACTGAATGATTTAAAACGTGAGAAAAAAAACTTTACAAATTTTGACACGTCACCAAAAATGATGCCAACGTGGCTGTATTTGTAATTCTTTAAATAATTTTTATTAATTATAATTAAATTACGGTATTGTCATCCAAAATAAGCATCTATATAAAATTTCAGCTCAATGTATCGCTTTCAAATGTATTTTATTAACGATTAAAAATTCCACAAAGATAAATAAATAAATGTATAGAGAGTGTGAGCTAATAGCAGGAATTTAAAAACAGCCCCATAAAAGGGTAACTGTACGACTTTATCTACAATTTCCAAAATATTAAGCGAGAAAATATCGACAATCTCGCATTTACTAAGACAATTCAATCTCTTAGTATAGTAGAATCTAAGAATTTTGACCAGATTTAGCTATGATTCGCCATTTCAAGAAAAAGAAGGAAAAAAACGCCACTTGCATCCAAGACAAACACTCACGCCGATGGAGAAATTCGGATGAAGCCAATTCCGATGGGAAAATGCAAAATAAATATTCCGATGCATCTCTCTCGCGAAAGGGCACTAAAAATCGATACGCAAAGGAAGGAAGATAGAGAGAGAAAAAAAAGCATCTTTCATCTCCCATCTGTTTCCATATTTGTATCATTCCGAGAGGAATTATTTTCTTCTCTTCCAATCAATAATCTTGCTCTGATTTATTCATTTCTCTCACTCCAGGTCGAAGGAGGCTGAGACCATGTATCAGCGCGCCATACAGCACGACGAGGAGAATCCTGACCTGCATTTTAACGTGAGTTTTTTTTCCTTTTCTTGTGTTTTTTTAGTGGTGTGACCTTCTTCCTGATTCGATTTCGTAAAATATTTAAGACGAAACAAAATGTTCCCTTTTTCTCTCTCTCCTGACTGTAAAGGGGGCAGATGCAAATTGAAAAACTTGATTTCTTGGTGAACATGTTTGGATATCTTATGTTTGCTTAAATTTTTCGGGGATGAATAATTGATATTTAACCCTTTATCTAACGACGGTACTTATAAGAACCACTCATTTAAAATAACATAGAATAACGATTTTTACGAATACTCTGACGATACTTAGCAGGAATATTCTTTAAAATCCACTCTTCCAAGATATGTGACAGTACGGGTTCTATAATTAGTATTTTATCGGGGAAGGCAAATGGTTTTATAGAATAAATTACGTTTTCACAGCTGACGGTGATTTCAGCGGATTGCGAAGGTTGCCATTTTTGTTCCGAAAAAATAGTTAATTTCAACAGATTAGCGTCTTATTTTTTTGTGTAATAATGACGACCTTAGAAAACGATTTGACTATTTATTTTTAGTAAACAGTGAATATAATTAATTTTACAGTTGAATATCTTTAATTAATTAATTAGCTCTAACGGATTTAAATTTCCCACAGTTGAGAGTACCTTGTTTATGAATATCCCTCAATTTTTAATGTATTGATTCCAAAAAAAATCATGAAAAGAACTGCAGGAAATCATAATGTGGTAGATAAAGGATTAAACCAAAAGGAATCGGTTCAAAAATCTATCAATGAATCATTGTTCTTTTGCCTGCTTTCTGAACAAGATTCGATCTTTCAAGTCTTGTAAACGTCACTCAATTGACCCCGTAATGCTATTCTTTATTTAAATTACGACAAAACTATTAAAGATTTTGACGACGATCTTTCAGTTATATCTTCAGGTTAACTCGTAAGCTATTATTAATAATCACCAATATGAATTTGTAATACATTAATTTGCCATAAACTAAACTAGGGATTTTTTGAGAAAATCAGAGTAATGTTCTTGAGATGTTCAACATCGAGCCTTAAAATCTATAAAAAATTAATTCATTATCGGAAAGGACATTTTGATGGTGTATGTATTTTTATATGAATATAATTATAAATTTTCCTTGAGATTCTTACATACCATAAAAATGGAATTCATACTTTTAAAGCATTATTCCATTTATATTGTGCATACTCTCTTTTGATTCTATATATTTTAGTTATAATAAAGATCAAACTGAGAAGTTATTTTGTAGAACATTCCATTTTAATTTATAAAAACACAATTTATAAAATAAAATGTATTTATATGTCAGTTAATTTCAAATGAAAAATGTTCGATCTATTTTGATGACGAAAATGCTTCTAGATAATTTATTGAAAATTTTAATATATATAGATGCCAATATTATATTAATTTCATAATTTAATTAAGTTTGCCTTTTTCATTATTCTAAGCTTATATTTATAAATATTATTTATTCGAATTACAGCAAAACATAATTACAAGAACCAAAACAATTTAGTATATTATTAAATAATATAATTATATTATAAAGTCGCATTCTTGGGAACAACATTTATAAAATGAATATCAAATTTACGAAACTCTAACGAGTGTGATCAAAATATTTAAATCTTTATTCAATATTTTACTCTATAGCAGAACAGCTTGCTTATGAATTATAAGTTTTATTACAGTAGATATTTAATATAATGCCATTTGAAGATAGAATCAACTTTTTGCATTTAGAAATGTTAGACATTTTACTTTATCCATGCAGAAATAATATTTATAAGCAGTAAGAGCTTCTTTTATGTATATGAAGTAATCGTATTTTCTTTTTTTTAATGCAATTAACTGTATTATTTAAATCTTTGATATTTGTAATGTTAATATAAGAGTCTTGTCTTTCTATAAAATATCTGTTTTGAAACATAATTTTAATTATTTATAGCTTTAATTTTTTTTAATAAGTATGTCAGTTTACTGAGAATAAGTTTAAAGAAAAAAAACGTTGGAGGAATAATTTATCAAAATAAAATAAAATAAAATAAAATTTGATTAATCAAACAGGTTTTTACTTCGATGTCAATAGTTTGATCTAATCAAGCGAATTTTATATAGTAAGCAGAACTTTGAAAACTAGTCTGAAATTTTTAACCAATTAAAATAATATTAAAGCTTTTTCCTAAATTGAAAATTTTTTATATAATGAAAAGTATTTATTTTTCATGCATATTTTTAATTACTGTCAATTTTTTCTCAATCAATCTCATGAAATTTAAATTCCAGTTAGGGATAGTTCTCATGGATCAGGGTCGTAACAGTGAAGCTCTAGAAGAGTTTAATAAAGCGTTGGACATTGAACCGGATCATGAAGTGAGTTTTTTTCTTTGATATTTATAGAATGTTTAATTAACAAGAAGTACGCATGCGCTCATTTAACATTTTTGCATGTTTGAAACAAAAGTAAAATCGATGAAGATATTTTTTTTAGTTTAAAATGTTTTTATTTTCTATGATTATGAGAATTTTTGGGTCTTGAATTAAATTTACTCATAATTTTGAAAAACAAAAAGAAATTTATTTGACATTTATTGAGACAAAATTTTCATATAAAAAGATTATTGAACCATGGTTTCAAAGATTAAGAGCAGCTAATAATTAATACTTAATAAAATGTTCTTAATCTTGAGTATTGGTACAATGTGCAGAGGAATGAAAAAATTTTACATCCATATTTTCCATTTTAGAAATTTACATCGATAATGTATTAACATATCCTATTTTTATACTTTGACTATATGAGTATATCCATATCAAATGCTTTATAACTGCAAGAATTTTAATAGTTTTGAATCAAATTTATTGTTTTCTTTAATAAAAAAGCTATAAGAAGTGTTATTGAAAAGAAAGAAGTGCACGAAATTTTTTTTTTAAGTTTTCAGTTAAAGTTTATGTAAGAAAAAAATTAACCTCTTTCATGAAGACATTTCAGATGTTCGTCGTTTTGATAGCCTTTAACATCGTAACATTTTCCTCCTCTAAAGACAGGAATTTATTTTGAAAATATTAAAAGTAGTTGATATTAGATAAGAAACTATACATTATTTGTAAAACATAAAATGCAATTTTGTTAAATCTCCTTAAATATAATTTATAAATATATGGAACTACAACTTTTTTTCTGTTATTATTACAGCGAGCCTTAGAGTTGTCTGCCCTACTAATGCAAGAATCCAGCGCCCAAACCACAAGCATTTAGCTAGAGTTCGGTAAGATATATTTACGATTCTTATAACACTTGCCTTTTTTCTATTACGCCAAATGTAAAACTTATACAAACTTTCCTTTATTAAAAATAGAAAAACATAGAAACACTATCATTTATAATAAAAAAAAAGTATTGTTATGAAGCAGAGCTCATCGTGATAGTAGAGTTTTTTGGACAGAAGTACTTTTAAGTGACATTTGTAAATTCATGGAATCCACACATTAGAAAATACACAATGCAATTGAACACAGAGAAACAAAGTTAGTTTTCGACGCTTTTTTTTAAAAAAATTCGATTCACATAATTAAAAAATTAATTTTACTTCAGCAATGATTCAGAATTTAATTATAAAAAATGAATTTAAATTGTGAAAAATATTATTTATTGATTAATTTCATCTTTAATGAAATGGAGGGGAGGCTGGCTGGTCACCTTACTTGTGAAGAACTGGGGCGCAACTGATGCCTTTCGCCAAACAACCTTGTGTTCTCGCCAACAAAGGGCTGCTCCATAATTCAACCATAATGCAGGTTGTGACGCGTTGTGCCCAAAGTGTGAATCCTTCCCTTAAGAAACTATCATTCATTTTGTTAAGTTGTAGCAAATAAAGAGTGTTTTTTTTTCAGGTATAGAAGTTTAAGTTGGCATTACTTTCCAAGATGGCGACCGATTTAACAGCTCTCAAGTGATTTATTCTCAGTTTAGTTTGGCAATTCATCAAAATGATCATCAAGCAAGACGTCGATTCGTCGAATGGGCCCAAAACGAGATTGCCGTTGTTCCCGATTTTCATAAGCGAATTTTGTTTAGCGATGAAGCGCACTTCTGGTTGAATGGCTACGTCAACAATCAAAACTGCCGCATTTGGAGTGAAGCTAATCCACAAGTGTATGTCGAAACACCGTAACATCCAGAAAAACTGACTGTTTGGAGCGCTTTATGGGCTGGTGGAATCCTTCTTCAAAAACGATGAAGGCCACAACGTTACATTCAATGGTGATCGGTATAGAGCCATGATTACTAACTTTTTCATTCCTGAATTGAACAATCATGATGTCCAGGAGCTGTGGTTCCAACAAGACGGCGCAATATGTGACACAGCTTGTGCCACAATCGATTTATTGAAAGACACGTTTGGTGACCGCCTAATTTCACGTTTTGGACCTGTGAATTGGCCTCCAAGATCTTGTGATTTAACACCGCAAGACTATTTTTTGTGGGGCTATGTAAACTCATTGGTCTATGCGTATAAGCCACAAACACTCGACCATTTGGAAGACAACATTCGCCGTGTTATTGCACATATACGGCCACAAATGTTGGAAAAAGTCATCGAAAATTGGACGTCCAGATTGGACTACATCCGAGCCAGCCGTGGCAGTCATATGTCAGAAATCATATTTAAAATGTAATGCCACAAGATTATCTTTCGAATAAAAAACAATTAATGTCAATCGAATAATACATCGTTGTTTTATTGCAATTTAAATTTCTATACCTCTAAAAAAACACCCTTTATTATAGACAGAAAACTTAAAATTTATTGGTCTGCTTTTGTTTGGGCACTTGTTATAGACCGAGCGAGAAGCGAAACAAACCCCAGTATGTTCAAGACAATATGCCAAGCATATGGTCTTTAGGTTCCCAGCTCGAATAAAGAGGTTAGTAAAAATATAAAATGTCAAAAATATGTTCTATTTTTAATTTTTTTTCCAGATTGGAGCGAATTGTGGATCGGGGAAAAGAAACAGAGAGAGTTTATATTAACTTAGGTCTAGTCGCAGTAGAAAACAGGAATTTCCAAAGTGCTGAGAAGTGCTTCAGAAAAGCTCTCATGGTAAATACTAACAACAATTCAGTGTTCCATTCTAAATTATATAATATTTTGAGCATAGTTCAACATTGTTAGGGTATTTAAGGGTTTATTCCAAAATATTATCGCTTCTTCTGCGTCTACTATTGACTTTTGATTTCCATTATACAGTTTCATTTTTATAAAATATTTGTTTAACATATTCTATTTTTCTGCGTGAAGTTTCACTCTTTTATTCACAGGTAAACCCACTACAAAGTGGTAGGAATATTTCTTAAATATGAACAGTAAAGCAGCAGAAATCACGTTTTAAATTTATCTATATCTATATCTCTCTATATGTATGAAAAAAATATAATGCACTCATCACGAAATATCTGGAACGTTTAGACTTAGATTAGAAATTTTGCAACGTACCATCTGCTGAGTGGATATTCGGTAATAATGGGTTAAAAAAATTGCGTCTCCCCTAAAGTGGGATTGCGAAGAGTTATGGGATCATTATGCTTAAAAAAATCCCATTTTTAAACTATTCTGTTGAATAGAGATCCACTGAGAGAAATCCCAATTTTGACTCAAGATATCGATTTCTAAGAGATGCGTTATCGATAAAAAAAATTCCTCTTCTGATCTGCTCATTTTACAGACTTCAAATTCATTCAGCATGTTTCCTTTTTTTGAGTAAATAACTGCTAAAAACGGGTTTTTGCAGAAATCAACTTCAAAAAGGGGTTGCAGCATATTAAAGGGGTAAGATGGTTTTAAAAAATCTCGTTTTTGAACCATTAAGCCTATAAACTTGAAATTCTGCAAGCATGTTTTTTGTTGAGTCGTGACCTGTAAAATTGAGGTTATCACAGTGATTCTCAGTGTCCATATTCGCGACTCAATATTCAATCATTATTTTCATCGCGTCCCCCTCATACAATAACAATGTATTGAATTCAATAATAACATACTTTGACGCTGAAACTACGATACGACTTTTATCTCTTAAGTGCCAACGCATATATAAACGTCTCGCTAAGCCAACGTCCGAACGTATGTAAACGTATTTCCAAAGAATGGTCTTTTCTGCGCACTGCTAACCATAAAATTTTTCCGAAGGCTTTGGAATGCAATAAAAGGACCTTGAAATATTTGCGAAGTATTTACTTGTTTCAAATTATTGCTTCTTTATTATTTCCCTCACCTCTCAATGCATCACATACGTACGCCTACGTGGAAAGCTGTTGGCATTGTGAAGCGAACTGCGTAACTTTCAATCGACAGTTAATGGATTAATTACTAACCGTACAAATTATCAAAATAAGTGTTAATTTCTGTGTATAATTTTATATATTTCAAGCCAATGGCGTTACTGGTAATTATTAAATTTGTTCTTAATTTAGTATTGCTAAATTATTATAAAATAAATTGTGTAGCACTGATACATTTATAAGTGTAATTGTGTATTTTATTTTTTATTATGTCAGAATGTATTTTGTTTGTTTATTTTCAGTAAATGAATAAATTTTTTAAAAAGTCTTTTGTTTTCGACTTTTCAATAGGCCCGCGCCCCCTCGTAGAGTTGTTACACCCCCCAAAGAGGGTCGCGCCTCACAGTTTGAGAAACACTGGGTTATCAGTAATCGACAACGAGGGCTAGAGCTACAGGGGCACAAATGATACTTATACTTTCGTTTTAGAAATTCGTGCTCTATCCTTTTTAAATAAAGAGAGAGCTGCATAAATATTATTAAATTAGATCGAAATTTAAGTGCTAGGATTCAGATAACAATAACTAAAAATAATGTTATGAAATATGCAACGAAGTGGGCGGATAATAGAGAGTAGAAATAAATATTTTAAGAGTTCATATGACTCTTAAATTACTAATTTTTCAATTTTTTGAAAACAAATATATGCTACATCCTCAATATTTCTGAGCATTTTGGCACCAAAATTGTGTTGATACTATGAAAATTTCCGAAGTTATTAGAAATACGTAGTAATATTTAAACGAAAACCCTATCTCTTATCGTTAACTTCATTTTTCGCAAAACAAAAAATTTTAGCTTGCGCGCAAGATTCCTCAGATACTATTTACGATATCAATTTGAAATTTTATACACGTGTTCAAAATAAGGCTCTTCATAACTTATGCATCAATTTTCGAAAACAAAATTAATAGAATGTTTTTTATTTGACTTTTAATTAATTTTGTTCTTATAATTTTAACATTTTCTTTATGATTGTAATTAAATTTTTTTTTCTTAATTTCTTAAAAGCGAGTATAACTTCAAAAGTAAATATTTTTATACCAAGTAAAATTAATTTTGTATATTTTGATCGATTTTGTACTTAAAAATCCTGCGCGGTGTAAAATACTAAATTTCATATTTTTAAAAAATTGTCCAATTTTTATTTCTTTATAACTTTTTAAATTTCTTGTCAAATTCTCTGAAAGTTTTAAAAATATTGTATATATATATATATGATTATCTTGTGGTAAAAATTTCAAATCAATGTTTTATTGCTATGTTACATTGGTTTTAAGAAGGATGTCTTTTTCGAGTGCTCGGATATCTGTTGAGGGTCCTGAGAGTTCTTAAACTAGAAACTGGGACGCATTTCTGAAAATAAATATTACTACTTATGGCTTACATTTTGTATATAAATATATGGAAATCGAGGCATTTTATAACAAACTTAAATAAAATTCAACATCACATTAAAACTATAAAAATGATTTAAAGTTTAATAATTACAAAATTAATAAAAACTCAGTGTTATATTAACAAATGTATTCCTCTATCACTTACTATATTTTGTCGAGAACATTTGAAAGAATTAAAACTTTCTTTTCAGTGACAGTCGATTAATTTCGTTCATTATTACTATTTCTAAAACGCTTTAATCATTTTTATTACATTCTTTTTTCGTATTTGGACAGGTACAAATAAAAAATTATAGACATGTTGCTAAAAATATAAACAATTTTTAACAGTTGTCCCCACAACGATTTAAGCAAAATAATATTTTAAGAAATCTGCATTTCTGCATCAAAATTCAAAATCCCCGTAATAAAAGAAAAATATTCAACGGAAGAAGTGAGAAAATCTTTCTTTGACTCTATTCTGAGTCACCGAGTGGAATATGACCGATAACTGGAGTACATGCTAATGCTGCTCACAAGATCAACTCGCTTAACTTGTCGATAATGTAAAAAAATAATAATATGAGTCGTTAAATGTAACATAAGCTAAAAAAAAATAATAATACGTTAATTGTCAATATAAATAATAGCAATCTTAAATCTGTCTAAAGATTTAATATTCTACAAATATCATTGCAATAGTTAGACAAAAAATATTTTTTAATGTAATGAATCAATAAAATTAAATTAAAAGTATAAACACACATTTTTAAAAAAATAAAACTCCTTGAGGCATTTTTAACTATCAACACAGTCGTTTAAATAGTTTTAATATTAATAAGGTGACCAACCATCCTCTTTTAAAGAGGACAGTCCTCTTTTTATAGGTTCTGTCCTTCCTCGAAAACTGTCCTCCTTTTCAATATTTTAAAACTGATCTGTTAATCTCTATTTTCAGAGATGAACCAAACATGTTTCCAAATGTCTGAAACAAATATCACAGTTTTCAATGGTATTTCTTGACTTTGTTAAATGTAAATTGGGCTGATAGAGAGAAAATTACGTTGGGCTTTTGTATTGATAGAAATGCCTGACATTAAAATCAATGACAATTGTATGTCTGAAGTAGAAAGAAGACTGGATGTATTTTCAATTCTAATAAATTGGAAATTGGAAAATCAACATGCCCAGAAATTCATAAAAGATGTGTGAAATTACTTAAACCATTTCGACAATGAACACATTCCATAGGAAAATATAATTATTCTTCTTGAATTAACGTTGTGCTGCCTTGGAACTAATTCAGCATTTAAAAGTGATTTTTTCAGTTGGTAATGATTTAATGATTTTTGTGAAGTGAGTAGTGAGAAATCAAAATTGAATGTTACTATTTTAGCTACAGTGCTTACCGTAAAATTCAGTATGAAGGATATCTTTTACCCGAACTTTCCGATATACTAAAAAATGATATGCTGGCAAAAAAAAAAACTTTCAGTTGAAAAATACTCGTTTAAGATAATAATTTAAAAAATATAAGCATAATTAGCGTATTTTTGTTTGAATTAATACAAAGTTTTTTAAAAATTTAAGTTGTAATTTTTTCTTAAATTTTTCGTATTCCTTTTCATTGTCAAAAAATGGTCACCTTACTATTTAGAACTTTACTCTTATTGACTGTCGTTGGTAAAAGAAAATCAGCGCGTTGAATGTTACAGAGATCACGCATGTATGGAAAAATCAATACTGTAACGAACAATTGTGATTGCCAACATCTGAAGTTCAACGCATCTTCTCTCTGTTAACCTTTCTCTCTCTTTTCTAATAACAATTTTTGTATATCCACAGAAGAACTCCTCTTCCAGAGAAGCCTTATTCAATCTGGCACTTCTCGTTTCCGAGCAATCGAGAGGAGCAGAAGCTTTAGGTTTCCTCGATCAATTGCTGCAGGTAAGGTCCTCTTTTTACTTTTTTCAAACGTACTACGCCAATGCTTCTCAAAGTTTCAATATTGGCCACCCAATTTTCAATCATAATTTTCCTCTGCCCCCTTCATAAAATAACAATGTATTGAATGAAATAATAATGTACTTTGACTTTAAAGCTACAAAATTACTTTAATCATAAATTGTACGAGTAATCAAGATAAGTATTAAGAATTGTGCGTATAATATTGCATATGGTAAGACCATGGTATACTAGAAATTATTTTAATAATTTCTAGTGACTTAGTGAATAAAATTGTCCGTAACTTAGAATTGAGAGACTAGTTATTAAACACATTTTAAAGTAATAATACATTTATAAGAACTTTAAAATCAGGCGTATAACGCGCACTTTTGATACAAAAAATAAGATCGAAATTTACGGGTGCACGTTATAAGTCGGATATAAAAATGAGAGCTTTGAAAATATGAAAAAAAATATGAGCAAAGAAAAAAAATTAGTCTGCTGCATAGATAAAAATAATTATTTAAAATTTATTATATCTAATATATATTATAAATGTGAAAGTTTGTGAAAATCTTTGTTGGTCTTTCACGCAAAAACTACAGAATGGATTTTAATGAAACTTTACAGTAATATAGCTTATACATCAGAATAGCACATAGGCTATAATTTATAGCATAGACAATAATTTATAAAGATTTGGGAAAAGTGTCAAAAATATAACGATATTTGTCAAGTAAGTAGGAAAAAATTCTGTCTTCTGCTAGCAATTCTGGCATGCGCTGCAAAAAAAAAAAAAAAAAACCACGTCTGCATATATCTATCTTTTGTTTGTGAAAAACCTTTTTTTTTTGGCTACGCAAGGTGCTCGCTTCTAATTAATTCCTCTGATATAATGCCTATTTTTTATTTCAGAATCAAACTAAGTTTTGAAGGGAGCGGTTGTTATAAATCTTTCTTTATTTTAATGTTTTTTTAACATTTTATTATGCACATTTGGTAGTAAGAAATTGATCTTTTTCCAAATAAATGCTTTATCAGTTCTGATACTTAAAGTAAATAAGCTTTCTCTTTCACACTGCATCATTTGGACAAATTTTCAAAATTTATTTGTGGTTAGTAGTTAATTATAACGCTATAATGTTAATTGAATAGGCAGATATAATTATTTTTACACTTAAAACGCAATAACTATTGTTCTGTATTTCTTGGAGTGTGCAAGTGAGTGAATATTAATGTTGCACTGTTCAGCTACACGAGGGCTTTTGGCAACGGATCACGTAATTTTGAACCATAGTCAAGTAACGTGGACGACATCTGAGCTGGCACCCCTTTCTCCTAACTACCACACCACACCAACTTAGAAGGAATATTCTACCAATAATTAGCAGGAATATTCTTTGAAATCCACTCTTCCAAGATATATGGCAGCACGGGTTCCATGATGAGTATTTTAGCGGAAAAAATAGTTTGTCAAAATTTAAGTGTCTTATGTTTATGTATTTTAATCAAGACCTTAGAAAATGATTTGACTACTTATTTTAAGTGAACGGTATATATAATTAATTTTACAGTGGAATATCTTTATTTAATTTATTAGCTCTAACGCAGTGTTTCTCAAAGTGTGGGGCGCGCCCCCTGGGGGCGCGATGACTCTACAAGGGGGCGCGAGCGTATCGAAAATTTAAAGATTTTTTAAAAAAATAACTGAAAGAGAACTAAAACAAAATGCTTTCTTCCATAATAAAAAAAATACACACAACAACACTGACATAATTTATGTTTAATATCTGGCTTTTTCCGTCATCAAATAGCTATCTTTGATCCCAAACCAAATTAAAGAAAAAAAAAAACATTTTGTTTTATTTGCTGTATTTTCTCAATGAGATATTTTTTATTACGTTTTAACATAAAATATTACTCGTTAAAAGAAAAACGAAAACCAGACTCTGAGAAAATTCTAAGAAGATAAACAATTCACCACTGAAATTATTATTGAAATACTGTACATTAGTTGTAGAAAAGAAAAGGAAGTCATGATTCACGTTTCAGCCAGGCTGCATAGTACGTTTGCTAATCATTTGATTGACCTTCAATCTTACGGTATGGTTATTATCAATATTAGTTCCCTCCCATCTTTTATGTGTTTGCTTTTCGCTTAGGGAAATTGTAAATAATTGAGTTTTGCGATATTTGGAAAAGAATTGATTGGTTTAACATTTCTGTAGGATAATTGAAAAGTGTCTGATTTGCGTCCTTTATTATGGACTTGTACTTTTGAATCATTTTAGTTCAGTTTTATTGGATTTTTTTTCTCAAATCATCAAAGAATTGGATAGTCCTTGAAAGAAGGTAAGTATACTTTCTATAAATTAAAATATTCCCTAGAATTCCTATTTGTATCGTGTACAGTAAAATAATTCTAAACAAATGATTGGGGTGACTGAGTCCCCCGCACTACCATTAATGTTAGTATCGAGTACGCGCCTGCTCCCGGGTTAAAACATTTTGAAGTCTTCTCGCTTAAAATATGTTAAAAAGTAACACAATTATTCTTCATCGGAATTTTATATTCTTTTTCATAATTTAACATTAATTCTAAATGCTAATTGTGTGAGGTTTAAAATTACAGTTCTTTTTAAACAGTTATTTACAATTATAGCATTTATCTAAAAAAAAAATCATTTTACATTTTTGTATACAATGTCGTGTGCACACAGTTTTACTCTCCTTACAGTTCAGCTATTATATCAAGAATAATGTTTTATTTTTTAAAAATGAACTCGTGCGAAGAGTCGGTGTTTCAGCCAGTATACGTTTGATGTATCAGTACTGAAGAAGGTATTTTATAAATAATTTCTTATTACTGAATTCGGCCGCGGTAGCCGAGTGGTATAGGTATCGGATCGTGGCTTGCCTTGTCATGAGTTCGAGCCTAGTACCACTAAAGACCCGCCGTGTAGGGCAGCGATGCACGTTAAATCTGTAGAGAGTTGAAACGTTTTCCCGTTGGTGTGGTGTGGTAGTTAGAGAGAGGGGTGCCAGCTTAGGTGTCATCCACGTCACTTTACCATGGTTCAAAATTACGTGGTCCGTCGTCAAAAGCCCTCGTGCAGCTGAACAGTGCGACGTTAATATTCAATCAATCAATCTTATTACTAAATTAAGAACAAGTTTAATAATTATTAGGACTTTCACAGGCTTGTCCTGTAGAGGAAAGTTTTTCAAAGGAAGGTTTAATATCAGAAATTGACACTTAAAGCGTTATTTTTCTATATTTAGCTGAGATCTATATTTTGTCTTCAAGGCATCCACTGCAGAAAATCCGGTTTGAGAAAGGTAGGATGTTGAAAATGGTAATAGTATACGAAGTGCTTTTGTTTTCAGTACAGATAATTCCTCATCCACCTCTACCCAAAATTCAAAGAGCGATTTATTACAAAATTGCCTTTTAATTTTTCACTGACGTGAAATCTATGAAGATTTCTTCTTCGGAAGTTGAGAGCCCTTCTGGAGTATCTTGAAATAGATCCCTAATCCACTCGTAACTTGCTACCAAGCTGTCCTCATCCAGAAAGTACTTTTTAAAATTCTTTGCCAACATAGCTAAATGATTTTACATGTTTTAAAAACTACTTTCACATGTTGTTCTACAGATTTGTAAGTTTTAACACATATCGAGCTGGGGCTTTTTTTCCATCATTTACTTCAGTAGTGGTAAATCCAAAATTTAAGTATTTGTGAGAAGATCGCCTTGATTTAATTTTCGAAACCCCTGCTCGTTCGTCTGTGTACTTGTTGATTCTTTATTATGGTCGAGTGTTTGCTTACGACTTAAAGATGTATGTATGATATTGTTTTAATCTACTGCCGTAAATACTTAATTTCCGTGAATTACAATTAACGTGGAAATTAAAAATGTACATTCAAGCTAGATTCGGTAGCTATAGGAGTATCGAGTCGACCAAAACTGACTGGAATTGTACGAGGAAAAGCATTTTTACATATTTTGCGCAGACGTCCGATAGGTTGCTCAGACTCATGCAAACGTACCCTATAATGCCAGATGTGATGGATATGATAGAGAGCGACATTGACTAGACTATTTTTCTAATGACATTTGTACTTTGAGAAATGAATATGCTGAAGGAAATAAATCTTCAATTAAATACATCATTTTGCGATCTGTTCCAATTTAAAAATTAGAGAAAAAGAAAATAACATAATTCTAGGTAATATATATTTTAAGTAATTTTCTTAAAATATATATTACTTAAAGTTACATATACACAAAATTTAATATACTTATCTTATTAATTTGTACGGTTTATAATAAAGATCGTATTGTAACTTTAGCGTCTCTCTCTCAAAGTGCATTTTTATTGCAGTAAATACATTATTGTTGTACAGGGGGCGAGACAAAAATTATAATTGAAAATTGGGGTCGCAGGATTGAAAGTTTGAGAAACACTGCTTTTAATGTATGAGTGGTGCACAGAGTATTTTATGACTAATTAATTAATACTAAATTAAGAACAAGTTTAATAATAATTAGCTACTTCCATGGGCTTGTCTTACAAAGCAAAGTTTTGAAAGGAGTTTTAAGATAAGAAATTGACCCTCTGAGTTCATTTTCTATATTTAGCTGATATCTATATTTTGTCTTCTAAGCAACCACCGCATTTTGTAATATATGTTCCAATTTAAAATCAGAGAAAGGAAAAAAATAATTTAGTAATTATCCTATTACTTAACTTTTTTTGCTTAAAAGTAACATATACAAAATTTAATACTTATGTCATGAATTTGTACGGTTTATAATAAATATTGTTGCTTTATCGTAAAAGTGCATTATTATTATTGCTTTCAGTAAATTATTATGTATAAGGGGGGGGCGCGATAAAAATTGTGATTGAAAAGGGGGCGCCAGTATTGAAAGTTTGAGAAGCACTGCTCTAACGGATTAAATTTTCCAAAGTGGAGTATTTTGCTTATGTATATTCCCTTAATTTTAAATGTAGTGATCCAAAGAAAAATATTGTATGAAAAAAACTGCAGTAAATCATAATGCTGTTGGATAAAGTATCTACGTGCATCGCATCCCTACACGGCGGGTCTTACAAAGCTCTAATAAAGCTCGAGCTACGAAAGTAGCTAGGCATTTGCCAACTTGACTCTATCGTTAACATTTCACTATGTTTTTCATCGGATCGTCATTATAATTTAAGAAACGGCATTGCTTGCGAATATTACAATTTTAACATAAAATAAATGCTACAGAAAGTAATATTAATGTATTATACTTTCAGATAAAAATTATTTACACTATTTTAAGCGTTCATTACACAAAACTTTTAACAATGTGTTACTTTTGCTGAGCAGAGATCAGCTTAGGAAGGTATTTTCAAAAATCAACCCTCAAGAGTGTTACGGGGAGTTATAAATAAAAAAAAATATCCTATTTATCAGCTATTAGATCTACATACTTAAAATTTAACAAAGGTGTTTTATTTCTCTCTCTTTTTTTTAGCTGAGCTACGCAAAAAAGCTTTTTTTGTTTAATTTGCAATCCACGTAAAATTAACTCATTACAAACTTTTTTATCCTTCAATCTGTGTTGTTTAATTTTTCAGTTCACCCGTGCGAAGAACGGGTATACCAGCTAGTTACTTATATACTAACAGGGTTGTATTTCTATAAGTATATCATTTTTAAAGCCTGGGTTAATACCTCGAATAAATGTCTTAAAAACATTAGACAGTGCTTCTCAATCTTTCAATAGACGCGACCCACTATCCAATCATCTTTTTCATCGCGCCCCCCTCCCTATCATAACAATCTGTTGAATTCAATAACACTATACTTTGACACTAAAACTGCAGTTCGACTTTAACTTCTTATGTATCACCGACGTATAAAAACGCCTCACTCAGCCAAAGCATTAATTTTCTGGACGTATATATACGTCCTTCCGAAGTACGATCTTTTTTGTGCAGTGCTATCCATAAAATTATTCCGACCGCTTTGGAAAGCTGTAAAAGAATCCTCATAATGTTTGCGAATAATTCATTTATTTCAGAGGATTTGCTTTTTTTTTTAATTTCTTTTCTCCCCTTCAAAAAAACATCCAAATACGCTCGTTTACGTGGTATATGCTCGCGCCCCCCTTGTAGAGTTATCGCGCCCCCCAAGGGAGGCACGCCCCACAGTTTGAGAAACACTGATACAAGGGCACTGTATATGTACATTTTAGGTTTCTTCGTAAAAAAGTAGTTGCACGTTATACGGCGAATATACCTAAAAATTAAAAATTGTAGCTCTAAAGCATAGGTGCGCGTTATACACCGGATTTTACGATATATTATATCATAGTAAATGGGTATTCTATTCTTTATTATATCAGAATGTATTTGTTTTGCTACCTTTCAGTAAAAATTTGTAATTTTTAAAATCTTTTATTTTCGACTTTTCAATTCAATATGCCCGCACCCCCCTCGTAGGTCTATCACGGCCTCTTTGGGGGTGCGTCCCACAGTTTGAGAAATGCTGTACTACACAATTGAAAGTACAGGAAGTCACATAAAACTGTCCAATCAATAGCAAATCATCTTAACCATAAAATTATTGATTATTTCGTGTCATTACAGTGATCGTACGACAAAACGTCCATTGCAGCTAAGCAGCAAGGTCGAAATTGTTTCTCCATGACTCAATGGTTCAATTTAAGACAGTGCTTCTCAAAGTTCCAATATTTGCGACCCAATATTCAGTCATAATTCTCATCGCATCCCCTCCATATATATAAAAGCAATGTTTTTTTATTCAATAATATTATACTTAGACGCTAAAGCTACAGTACGACTTTAACTCTGCCAAAGCGTCAATTGCCCCGAACGTCATACATCTTTACGAAGAATAAATATTTCTGGACACTGCCATGTATTAAATTATTCTGAAAGCTTTGGAATACAATAAAATACGTTGACGGTGTTTGCGGAGGATTTGCTTATTACTTCCTCATTCCCTCCCGATGCATCCCGTACGCACGCTCACTTGGAAACCGGTGGCACTGGGAAGCGAATCACGTGACTTTTAATCAACAGTAAAGGGATTAATTATAAGATGTACAAATTATGAAGATAAGTGTACATTTTTGCACATAATTTTATAAAGGACAAGCCCCCGGGGTCATTGGTAATTATTAATGTTGTTCTTAACTTAGTATTGTTAAATTAATTATAAAATATATGGGGCAGTACTGATACGTTTACAAGTGTATTATATCAGTTTTATTACATCAAAATGTATTTTGTGTGTTTGTTTACTTTCAGTAAATTAATAGTTCTTAAAAATAATATTTTGTTATCGACTTTTCAATATGTTCACGCCCCCTCGTAGAGTTATCGCGCTCCCCTAGGGGGGTGCCCCCCACAGTTTGAGAAACGCTGATTTAAGATCTTTCAGATAAATATCCTGTAATATTAAGAGCTGTTGCACTTAACATAGAATCAAGTCTGAAAGCTTTTACATGGCATAAAAAGGATGTTTTGAGATTGGAATACTTATTAGTGGACCAATCTCGTCAATTCACTAGGATATGTGATGATTTTGTGTCTTTTTTAAGCCACCCTTTTTATTTCACGTCATTGAGGCGGCTTGGGTTCCTCGGGTAAAGTGGTGCACCTTTGTCTCATCGTTTGTGAAAATTCTGAATAAGAACCGATTTCCCTCTCGTGCGTACCTCATAAAGTAATCAAGATTGATTCCCATAGTAATGGAGATTGATTTACATTCTTTCCACTCTTGTAATCCAAGGTAAGGTTTCTCAGCATCTATCTTCCAGACACTTTTTAGTAAACCAACGCATAAGACATGTGAGGGGCTTGATCAGAAGTAATTGTACAGAGGGGTCACCACTTGGACACCATTCGCGCCTATCATGTCTTGTATACTCCATGGATATTGATTTCATTAGGGTATGTGGAGTGACACCTATTTTGAATTTCATCCTACACACTCTGACTTCCATCACTTAACATGCAATACCAGCGAGCAACCATTTGACGAGAACCACCCTCTTCACAATACACGGCCTGCAGGGGTTAATGAATGACGTACACATTAGTCCCACCTGCCCATTCATACCAGGTAATACGGTGATATGTTATGATGGTATGTATTGGTGGACACATTGCCATCCCATGTCTGTCTGTAATCGCTATTTGTACTCGAATAAG
Source organism: Trichonephila clavipes (assembly GCA_019973935.1). NCBI lineage: Eukaryota > Metazoa > Arthropoda > Arachnida > Araneae > Nephilidae > Trichonephila > Trichonephila clavipes. Next base: position 337,295 of record BMAU01000374.1, on the reverse strand, counting down.
ATCGGACACGTCGATATACTACTACTCTCTCTTCTGGGCTTTGAGGGGGCCGCGGTAGACGAGTGGTATAGGTATCGGACCGTGGCTTGCCTTGTCACGAGTTCGAGCCCAGTACCACTAAAGACCCACCGTGTACGGCAGTGATGCACGTTAAATCTGTCGAGAGCTGAAACGTCCTCCCGTTGGTGTGGTGTGATAGTTAGGAGAGGGGGGTGCCAGCTCAGGTGTCATCCACGTCACTTGACCATGGTTCAAAATTACGTGGTCCGTCGCCAAAAGCCCTCGTGTAGCTAAACAGTGCGACGTTAATAATAAATCAAATCAGGGCTTTGAGCATGCGTCATTCTCTCTATACTGACACTCCATCCGTTGTTTAATCAGAAGCAACGAATGTAGATTCTAATGGCTTTTTTTAATTGGTGCATCATCCTCTCTTTTTAACCGTATTACAAAACTTAATTTCCTAACATCAATTGCATATTTTAACCCATTCAAGATCATGATCACATATTGATGTGGTTACTGCAGGGAACACTGACACACGTGAGATTGTGTTTTCCCCATTCTGAGTCCGTGATCACATCGGAGTAATATAAATTTGAAACTTATGGAGTTTGGAATGATTATAAACTATAAATATTTTTGCGCGTTTTTTTAATACAGTAATGATTTTATAGAAATTTTAAGATGGAGAGTTAGGCTTAACGGGAAAATTGCTTGGTCCTGAATTGTTTAATGTGAGAAATGTGTATAAATTTCTTCACGTTTAAAAGTATTTTCCTTCCAAAGACTGAGCTTCCCGTGTGCATGAACCTTATAGGCAACGCCTCTATGACGTTCATTTTTCCAGACACTATTTGAAATCAGTTGCATCGAGCACTGAGAGCACCTCACACTCACGTGGTAACTTGATTATACAATCATAAGCACTTCCGAACCTATTACCTCAGCATATTTCCTACGTATACTTCACTTTGGACTGATGATAAACTTTTTATTCACTTCGCATTGAAACCGATAGAAGGCTATTGGCAAAGGACTTCGTAATATTTCTACTTTGGAGACCCCTGATTTAGATCACACACTCAAGAAGAAATCCCTAGAGAGGTACATGCAGCCCAAATACTTTTTCTTTTTGATACAAAATTGACAATATTTTTTTACTTTACTTTCTATAATGATTAAAATACAGCTTTCAATCATGCGATAATTTGAACATAATACAGCCAAATGAAGTAGTCTTTAAAGACAGAATGGGATGATGTTAAGATAGACCTGTTTCATCATTTGAAAAATAATTTTGTATCCTTAGTATTTTTAATTGAGCGTGTGGCAATGTGATATCTATATAGATCAGTACTAGTCTTCACGTAAAGACGATCATTTTGGCGTGGTGGCTAAGATACCAGTTTTTCCAATGAATGAAGATTAGATCTGAACACCTTCTGTTCCGTATACGAGTACTTTAACGATCACGCCAAAACGATCGTCTTTGCATGATGACTAGTACTGGTCTATATAGATGTCACACCACCACAAGCTCACAAGTAATATTTTAGTTGAAACGGTGATATAGTTAAGCAAGTTTTAATTAACTAGTTAAGTGGAATAATTTTAAAAAGTATTCTCCTTTTTTTTCAGCATTATCCGGGACACATCAATGGTCTACTTTTGCTGGCTGATGTCAATATTAATTATTTGAGGAATTTAGACAAGGCGGAAGAGGTATGTGGTATTTTTCGTATATTTAATCGGTATGTGCACTTCATTATTCGTCAGATTTATGAGGCAAAAATATTAAATTTGTAATATATTCAAGAAAATGTAGTACTAGGAACTACCTTTATTTTCACTATTTTCTAATTACAGTACAGACTAATCTCACTCGAGCGATTGAGCGCCAATTTTTTTTTCAACAAAAAAATGCTGTGATTTTTTTTAACTCTTATTTATTTCTGAAATGCAATACCTAAACAAAAAAAGAAAAGAAAGATTTATATGCGAATAAACTTAATCTTTTTTTTTGTTACTAATTCACTTAAAAATTATCCAAGTGAAATCCGTTTGTATCCAATATATGCAAGACATGTGAGGTAGAGATAATATTATTAACTCAGCGATTCTCCTATATGTGATTATTTTATTAAATAATTCTAGCTAAAATTCAAATGAGAAATAATTTTTCTTTTATCTGTTTATATCCCAAGTACTAACTTTATTTGTCATTTTTTTCAGTGCTACTGGAAGGTGCTACAGCTTGACCCCACTAACCAAAAAGCCCACCACAACATATGTGTTGTACATTTCGAGCGACAAGACTACGAGAAGGCGGAACAGTGCTTTGCACAGCTTCTATCCATTCACCCGAACGTTTCCTACATCCGGCATCACCTTGATGTAGTCAGGAACATCTTAAAGCAAGGTCAGAGCAACGTCTTCGGGCACCTGGCCGTCCCGCAGTCTGTAAGCTGACCGTCATGATACATGGAACCCGTTACAGCAAGAGCTTCATGATACGACATCCAAACAGTGCGATGTCTTAAACAGAATATTCTTTATTAATACCGAGATTGTGTTAGAAAATCAACAAGTGCGCTTGTAATTTGAACATAACCCTGGATTTAAAAGTATTGAGAATATTTTGCTTCTCAAGTGTGGTTCGATGTCAGAATCTTGATTTTGAGCAAAACCGATTAAATTCCTGACGAGTCTATGCTTAGTATGTTCTGGAGTAATTGTTCAAAATGCTTTCGCTAAAGAGTTCAAACAAATTTTTCCCGTCATTTTGTTAAACATTTTTCAACTACTGAAAAAAGTTTGATTCGAGTTGTGGTTTACTTGAGCAACAAGGAGTTTAATTTAACATGCAAAAAAGTAAACTTTGAAATAATCGTCTTTTAAAGACAGAATTGCAGAATTTTTATTTGGTTTTGGCTATGTTTTGATCATTCAAGACCAAGAAGAAAAGTTAATCGTCGGGAAAATTATCGAATGAATTATACATCTGCATAATCCATTCTGTTAATCTATATGGAACGACATGAATCTGCAAACGTCCAAAATATTTAACGACAATCGGTAACAACTTACGATATTTAGAATTTATACAACATAATGATTGATATGTGGGCTTACTATGATTGAAAATGACTATAACACTATTAGATGCACACGTAAATGAAATTTCCTGAAGTTTTTTCAAAATATGACGCTTATTAATAGCAAATATACTTACATATTTATATTTGATATTTATAAACATCATCATCCTAATGTGCCATGTCTCATAACCTGGTACATGACACCATCTTGTCATATTTTGAACACTTTGATCACCATCGACAACAAAAATCGATCAATGTAAGCAAAAGCATCAACAAAATTACATTAATTACAACATGTTTCATCTACAATATTGACATTCTACAGATAATGTTTTTTTAAAAAAATGGAATGTACTTCTTATTCTGCGTAACTTATGAACTCCAATTCTCAAGTCACGAAAGTGTGTGATATGCGCTGATTCCTGTAAAAATGAGAACTCATTTTTTGCAGTTCGTCGCAAAGATTTTTGCTTAAGTAGAACCTATTCCCCTTTCCCGCTTTTGAACCATAGCTTTTGCCTTTCATTATCGTAACTTTAATTTTTCTTACATAATTTATCTGTAATAATACTAAAATCCTTGGAAGAGATATGTAAGTTCATGTGGAAATTTAGCCTGTTTCGAAATTTCTTCACTTATTATTTTATTAGTATTTATCACCTAAACAAGTTTAGTGTATTGGTTATAAAACAAAGTTTTTACTTTTATTCATTTACTAATTAGAATCTTATTCAGAAATATTGACCAAAAAGTGAGAAGTAAAGTTTCATATTTTAGTTTATCTATAACACACAAAATACTATCTTTACTATTTAAGATCATTTCGGTGGAATGGAATGAATAAGTTCTATATGTAGGTTTGTTTTTTTTACTTTTTTTTTATTCACGTTATTTGATCTGTAGAGAATATTGTGGTTGCGCCATTGCAATAAGAATCAAAATAGTAGTTACCTTTAATATTACACAGGGAAATGTATTTTTAATCAAAACTCATCTTAAAACAAAATATTGCAATCGAATTGGAAGAGAGTAGCAAAATTAATCTAATTAATTCAATTTATTAACATTAACTATTAATTTCAAATGTAAATAAGAGAAAATAAGGAATTTTGCAAATGATAAATATTTTTTTACAAAAATTGTAAACTAAATTTTTTTTGGACAAGGGGCGATATTGAAAATTTACTTCATAATACTCTAATATTTCCTCAATTCTTAATAAAATTTCTAAAAATTTGAATATATTTCCATTACTGCAGTGCAGTTTGTTGTTAAGAAAAAAAATTGAAATAAGATATGTTCGAAAGACAAAATATGAGAATATGTAAATTAATTTTATCAGACCTACAAGCATATGTAAAACATGTACTAAACATGATAAAGTAAGTATAAAAAAATATCAACGAAATGTTTGGTGTAAAATTGAAAATATTTTACAGATTTATCGATGTTAATTACTTTGTGAGACATCGAAAAAATAGCCCATACCTCTATCATGTAACTATTTATACACCCTTGGTAAATCAGCCTAACAGTTGTCTTCAGAATGAATGCGACTTCAAATCCTACCTTTGTTGCTTCTGAATAAAACTGAACACAAGAACGCCGTAAGAGTATTTGAATATAATCCAAATTCTTCTTCATTGGGTAATTTTGAAAACTAAATGTATATGAATAATTTATTTATCTGAAAATAATCAGATGCCAGCTTCTTCATCATTTAGTTATTTGCACAATAATCAATTCACTAGACTAAAAAGTTTAATACCAAAAATCGTACAAAAGAAAGACAAAAAAATTATTCATTTTGGGACAGTTGGCAACCTTGCGGTTTAAGTTTAAATGCACATCGATATAATCACCATAGTTAAAATTATCAAGATTAATTAAAAAGAAAATACATTAAGCAGGATATTTTACGAGCCACTCTATTCAACCCCCCTTTCTTTAAGATCTGTATTTAAATGATAAAGTGAAATATTGTATGTACTGCTATATTTAATAAATGTTATGTTCTATCACGAGGTCAATACGGTGTTTGAAAAAAAAAACTATTTTGAACCTCTTTGTGATAAATCACAACCTCTTATGTTCATAATTTTCCAATGAGTCTTATGTGCGCTGAATAATATATATATATTGAATTTAATGAACATATTAATCTATATATTATTAACCATTCCGCTAGTCATTCTGGACTTAACAGAAGACTATGTTGACTTTTCATATTGTAAATTGTTCTGTAAGTTGTATATTGAGCACAAATGCATTACCTTCAAAAATCATTTTACATATTAATATATGTATATATTGAAAGTACATCAATTATAAATATATATTTCACTTGAATTGTATTTGTTTCTTATACTGTCTAAATAACACACATATAAATAATTGTAACAAAGTTAAATATCCATGTAAGTTTCGTCCCAAAATTTGTTTTAATTTAAAGCTTTTTTACTCTTAAATGGGACTCCTTAATTTATTAAAATATTTTATGCGTTATAAAAAACAATTTGTTTTTTGAAATATACAATACAGCTGTTATTTTAGATAAACAATATTCAATCATTTAATTTTTATCAAATAATTTATTGAATTTGTCTAATTTCTTTAATTTTCGGGGAAAACGTTAATATCAAATAACATACGGCATAAAATCCTATAATAATTTCGATGCTTTTTAATCGTACGTATAGAGAGTTAAACCCCATATTAACTGAACATTTAATTAAATGTATTTATAATTGTAAGGATATATTCTTACGAAATGTACAATCAATTCTGACAATAAGTTTATTGAATCTTAATTGCTAAAAAAAACGAGAAAAACCAATCATTCGCACAGACTAAAAATTAAAATCTGATTAATTTACAAGACTCTATAATTTCTGAAGAATTCAAAAAGAAAACAGTGGACCTTCATCCCTAAAAGGAATAATCATTCAGCAAATGTGGAAATAATTTAAAGGTTGAGTTAAAATGATTTATTTCTTAAATAAGAGTTCAGCTACTATAAGAAAAAAATTCAAATACCTTCTCATTTTATAAATAGCCTGCGTTAGTACTTCTTTTTTGGAAACACTAAGAAAACTGCATTTTATTCGTTCTGTAAGCAATTATTTATACAAAATGCGATTATCACAATTTGATTCAGCACTCACTCATTTTAAAAGGCATCTATTTTTTAAGAGACACACATTTCGCTTTCAAAATTTTAAAAAAATAACTTACAATTTTAACTCCATGTCTGTGACTGCATTTATCGATTAGTTTTAGTGTATCATTCAAACTCTCGTATAAGGAATTTCACTTCAGAAAAGACGAAATTCGGTTATGTACTAATTGAAAGTTAAACCCCTTTAAATGCGAAGTATCCAATTTCTGAAAGCTTAAGCTAGACTTCAGCATCCAGTCTAGAAACAGTGGTCTTAAATTTAATACGTACATCCGGGCTGGAGAATATCAAGTTAATCCTCCCATTTTCTGTTGCGATAAAATCCTATTAATTGCAGCAGTTGTTCTATTAAAATGCGAGATTGCATGCAAATTCGAAATGCTGAATGCCAGTTTACTTCAGCTTTCAGTGGGATTTAAGCTGGAAATATTAATCCAGTCGAATAATCGACTTTTCGCCGTCTTAAATAATGAGATGTGAGAGACTTACAAATTCTATTATTGGACGATTATCGATAGTAAAAAGAATGCTTATATCAATACTCAGTCCCCATTCGAACAGTGGAGTAGGATTAAAGTACTTGGGAAATTAAGTATCGAAATATATTGGAATTAACTTAGCACTGATATGAATATAAATTGATTTATCTTTTGAACCATTTCTACTATTTTAAGTAAACACTAAAACTGTTGTGAATTGAAAATTTTATTTAAGCACAAATAAGATACGAACTGACATTGCACATTTCTAAGTTCCTTAAACACATCACGTAGAAGCATAAAAATTAGCATTTAATTAATGTGAAAAGGTTTCGCTTGATAGAGTAATCATAGCCTATGATTCAACAGTACGTAAAATGTTATCTATAATGCCATAGTAAAGGAATGGTAACCGATAATGTTCGGTTAGATTAGTGGTGACCAATAACATAGTGATAGGCAAATCGTAACCGATAATACCATGGTAGAGTAATGGTAACCAATAACATGATGTGGTAATCGTTAATGAAGTGGTAATGATATAACCAATAATATTCTATAGTAATCGTTAATGAAGTGATAATGGTAACCAATAACATTGTATGGTAATCGTTAAAGAGGTGCTAATGAAAACCAATAACCTTCTATGGTAATCGTTAATGATATGACAATGATAACCAATAACATTATATGTTAATCTTTAATGAAGGGATAATGGTAATCGATAATGCCATGTTGGAATAATGAACGAACACTACTGATTATTCCATCGTGAAGTGATGCAGGAATGCTACCGGTAAGGCAATGGTGGAGTAATGTAGGGATTTTAACCCATAATGCGAAAGTAATGGTAACCGATGAGTATTGAGCGTGTTCAAGTCTTAGCCTAATACAAATCATGGTGTGATGGAATTCATGCGCGTTAATTTATTGATCGTTAATGCTGAGCGTGAACGCAACACAAGGAATGTAAAGACCCTCTGCCAAGTAAAGACACTTGAACTGACATCCCCTCTCCATCTTTCGACCCTAAGTCATCGCTATCACTCATATCCAACGTTTCTCAAACTGTGGGGCGCGCCCGCTAGGGGGTCGTGATAACTCATACAAGGGGGAGCGGGCATTTTGAAAAATCGAGAACAAATTATAATTTAAAAAATTTATTGATTTACTGAAAGTAAACAGACAAAATATATTCTGACATAATAAAAAATAAAATACACATTTACACATAGATATAATACATTTATGTATATATCAGTACTGTGCATTATATTTTATAATTAATTTAACAATACAATACTAAGTTAAGAACGAGTTTGATAATTATCAGTGACCCCAGTGGGCTTGTCTTAACACATCGTGATAATTTGTACGGTTTATAAGTAATCTCGTATCTACCGATCAAAAGTTACGCAATTCACTCCCTAGTTCCACCGTTTTCCAAGTGGATAACTCGTATGGGATGTTTTTTTTGAGCAAGGGGGAGAAAATGAATAAGCAAATCCTTCGCAAACACTGTCAAAGTCCTTTCATTGCATTTCAAAGCCTTCGGAATAATTTTATGGATAACAGTGCAGAAAAAATGTCGTTATTCGGAAAGACGTATATATACATCCAAAAATTAAATACTTTAGATTAGCGAGACGTTTATATACGCCAGTGGCACTTAAGAGGTTAAAGTCACATTGCAGCTTCAGCGTCAAAGTAGAATATTATTGAATTCAATATATTGCTATTGTATGCAGGGGGAGGGTGAAGATTAGGATTGAATATTGGGTCGCGAATACTGAACGTTTGAGAAGTGCTGCTTTAATCATCTACAGATCTGATGCGTGCTGAAAATGTGAGTAAGATTCTACTAATTAAGGTGTGCTCAATGACTCTTAGTGATATTTATTACCGATAGCTACCATGCTTCTTAACGTTAATTAGCCAATTCATTTACTGTGGCATAACCTTCATTATTCAATAGTATTCGTTTCTCGTTCTATCATTATTTCAACTCTTGTTGCAATAAGAACACTTCCATGGAGCTCTGCAGCCGTAGTAGCTGAATAGACATGGTCGAAAACTGGGGGGCACTATTGTCGAGTGGTGAGTTTGAGAATTAATTCTTGAGACATGAGGTTTAAGAGGGCCAAATCATGTTAAATCTGTCGAGGTTAAGAATCCTCCCTTTGACGTCTGACTCCCGTGACGTCGTCCTGTTGGCGACACAGCACACGGGTTGCTTTTATCACTTGACGATGCTTCAAAATTATGAATTCACTCGCAAACAACTCTAGATTGTTTTCAAACTGAAACGTAAATTAAAATCAAGCCAAGGAGTTCTTCTATGGAGTATCACTATACTTATATTTGTAGCGGAATTAGCTCATTGTCCAAGAGTAAATATATTGATTGAGTGTTTGTAAGCCAAGCACTTTAGAGCTATAAGATATGTATCAATAAAAGACATTGTATTTTAAAAATGTAACATTCATTTGTTCAAGGGAAGGAAATGAGACACATTATATAGCAGATGCCTCACTCTCCAAACTTCTACTCAATACCAACGTGAGGAATTGGTGAATCGAGAGATTAAAAAATACTCGCATCAATGCCTCTACGTATCGTTTAAATATGCCAGGTACCATTGCCATCATATTGTCACAATAAGGATGAGTGAGGGAAAATAAGATTTATACTGAAATTCTAATGTCAGCTGTAAATGATTCAGAGTTATGAATGAGTAATGAGTAAACCTTTCATTATGGTATAAAAACATTCAACAGATGATTTTTATTGAATGAAATACAGTCAAATCTCCATAAAATGAAGCACTATTTTACAAATTTCCAGTATTTTGCAAACTTTTCCCTGGAAATATCATAATTTCACTATTTTCTTCGCAAATAACCTCCAAATAGCGAAGATAATTATATATTTAATGATTTATTTTTCTTGTGATTCGATTTTTTCTCTCCTTATTTTAAAAATATTTCAGGATATTTTTCAAATTGTTCCCCCTTTTAGGACATTTTATGGTGATCAATGACCCCGAACTGGTTTAAGCAGGTTAAGCTCACCTAGAGCAATAAAATTGCCGCAATTAATCAATTAAAACACTCAAATAAAATTAACAGATTTTATTAGTAATTAAATTTAATGACTCATGTCGAAATGTATCCTTTAAACTACTGGTTAAAAGACAATATATATATATATATATATATATATATATAAAATATATATATATATATATTTAAAATTATATATACGTTTAAAATTACTTGTAGGCTTAAAATTAGAAAAAACCGTTAAAGAAGTCATTAATTTTAAAATAAAATTATTTTTAAAGCTGAAAATACAATGTATTCCTAGATAATGTTTCTTTTTTTCTTGAGTTATTTGAAGATTTCTTTTTGATGGGTGACATATATATAATAAATAGATATTAATTTTTAAAAAGGTGTGAATATAATTACTATTTATAAAATAATGTATAGTGTTTATGAATTTAAAATTTGTTTTGTGTTGTTTTTAAAGTATATTAAAAGCAGAATCTCTATTTAACGAATTTTCCATACAACAAAATTTTTTTCGGGATTTGACAACTTCGTTAAATAGAGGTCCGGCTGTTTTTAATTTTCTTTCCATGTTTTTATTGATAGCTTCAATTATCTCATTTTAAATTCAGCACCGAAGTATGCAAGTCACGAATTTTAATCACAGAATATTATCGATTTCGGATACTCTCTTTCCTGAATTAATGCCATCTAATAAATCAGGACCGATCAGTGATTTGGGATCAGAATACCATGAAGTAAAAGGCTCAATTTTTCATATTCATTACAACGAAGGGAAAAAAAGAACTCATCCTTCTCATTGAAAATTCATTTCCTTGTGATTGATTTCCCCTCATTACCTGTTCCTGAAGGGTCTATTTTCTTATTGATTAATTGAGGTTCACCGATTTTGGATGAGAACGTTCTTTCGGGGGCTTTCCATCTTTTTAAAATTTATTGAAAATGGAACTATGCGATATCTAATTCGCTTAGCTTGTGTTATAACCTTTTACAAAAAATTCATCGAATTAAAATTGATCAAAACCATTTAATAAAATATTAATTTATGCAGTTATAATGTATCTTGATCAATGACATTAACCTTTAATGGACGGCTAATTTTGAGAAGAAACTGCTTGTCTTAACGGGAAATTTTGCTATTGTCTTTTTTTTCTTTAATTAAAAATGAATGGCAACTTGATAACAGATTATTTATAATTTGACACCGATGATCTTTGTGATACAGAAATTAAAACAGAAAGAAGAAATTGTACACTCTTTGCCTGAATGCAAGATAGTTCTCTCTCTCTCGGTCAAGAGGACACTTACTGGTGATGAAATACCACATGCTGTTCAGAAAGCTGTTAAGAATCATAGGCAATTTTTCGATTGGAACGTTAACTGTCCATTCTATACAGGTTAATGAAAAATTGACCAGAAATAAAATTAGTTTTTATTTTAGCGAAATCCTTTGCTTAAGAGGACATGGGTACGATTTACACATTTTTTTTTAATTTTGAGAATTTTAAAATTTTTTTGGTTGCCTCCTATGTGTGTATACTATGTAAAACATATTTTGCGCTCAAAAATTCATAAAAAACTAGCTATTTAGTTTTTTTAAGGAAAAAATTTGTGAAGTGATTTTAAAATGCTACTCCTCTTATATAAATTTACTTACACGCATGAAATATGAATTACAAGTAGGTCAAACTATGTATCACAAAAGTTGGTATGGGTTTTGCAATAACATGATTGGTATTTGTACAATACTTCTTTTAATGAATGCTTATTGAAAATTCCATAAAAAGTGTATAAATTCTGAGATGAATTATTTTTTAAAAAATAAATATTACTTTGATTCAAAAAATGCATACCAACTTTTGTTACATGTACTATTAGCAATAGGTAAAAAAAATTCAAAGTATTAGGCACAATAGAAAAAAAGCCTTGGCCTTTTAAATGAAGACTAACTAGTTATTTTATCTTTCTGAGATAAGTAGGTTTAAATTTTTGATTTGCCCCAGGGGTGTGAATAAGCACGAACTTAAAAGCTATCATAATTCTGCGTTTTTTAAGTGAAGAGCTTTCAAATTTTGTGAGGTTATAGAAAAGTATATAAAGAATAATTTAGTCTACAAAAATTCTATTTGATTTTTGTATCGATTTTTTAAATAATTGAATCGTAATGTGTCCCCTGAACTGACTAACATGCAACGGGATTTGGAAACATTTTATCTTGACAAGTTGTTTTAGCTTAAGCCAATGTCGTTCTTAGGGTTATGTCAGTGCTTCTCTCAAACTTTCTATACTTGCGACCCAATTTTCAATCATAATTTTCATCGCGCCCCCCTTCCATACAATAACAATGTATTGAATTCAATAATACTACACCTTGACGTATAGCTACAATACGACTTTAAGAATATATAAACCGTACAAATTAGCAAGATAAATATTAAATTGTGAATATAATTTTACGACGTACCCATAGGATCATTGGTAATTATTAAAATTATTCTTAATTTAGCACTGTTAAATTAATTAAAAAACACATTGTGCAGTACTGATTAATGCAAATGTGTATTTTTTCATTTTTATGTCAGAATGTTTTGTTTTGCTTCCCTTCAGAAAATTAATAATTTTTTTAAACATCTTTTGTTTTCGACTTTTCTATACACTCGCCCCCCTTGTAGGGTTATCATACCCGCCAAGGGGGCGCACCCCACACTTTGAGAAACACTGGGTTATGTGAAAGCTACGATGTAATAATTGTTTATTTTGGCGAAATTACGCATAAGCAGTTTTTCTAAATTGAGACCTTTGTCTCTTAGTTTCACCTTACTGTGTGCGAGCACTTAGAAACGTTTAATCTCAGGCCCTATTGGTCAACAACTATTAAATCTGAAAAAAAACTGGGATATTGAAATATTACTTGTCACATTTTTTAAATCAGTGGTCTTAAAATGCGTTTCTTGATGATGGGTCTCTAAGGTTCCTTGATGTCTAGCTCCAAGATTTATTCTTTTCATCTTTGTTTCTGGAGAACTGTACCAGTCAGCGCTGCAGACAACTGAGCCAAAAGAGAAACTAATAACTCAAACAAGTTATTAAACACTTTTACCTTGGTCTGGTTATACGTTAAATTTTCCGAGGCTGAAAATTCTATCCATATACACTTTGTAAAGTTGCTTTATTTCAAATTATCAATTTTTTAAATTCTAGAAATCTAAACAATCTTAAAAGAAAATAAATTTACACTTTTTTCATTTAAAAAGAAGCAAAACATTTATTCAGCTTTTTAATGATTATTTTTTGATTTGACATAGAGATTATGATTGAGTTCCTGTGTCAGCGAAAAAAAGGTGAATAAGAATTTTTTAAGGAGGGTAAATCCGTATCTTCAATACTGAACTGGGGTAAAAAATCACCAATAATTACAAAAGATTATATTACATTTACAATATATGCGCACAATTAAACATAATTAATTTCAGTTGCTAAACGTGATTGGCCATGATATATAAATAAACCAAGACAGAATTTGACATTCGTTACAAAACAATAAAAACAACACTACTCTTCTCTCAAAAGGAATCCTTTCTATTCCGATTATCTCTCATGCACAATTCATAAATAAACCCAGTAAAAGAGATGATCAAGATTTTCCTTTTGTTCTTTGTAATTGATGGAGAAGTTCAGTGAAAGTGATATTTACTTTCCTGTAATATTTCGCATTTCCTAATAAGCATGATGTAAAAGTATTAATTGTTTCCTTTTATACAAAAATGTTGACTATTAATGACTTATTAATCGACTGGTTTTGAGTAATAAATTGCTTATCAGCATTTAGTAGAAACACGAGAGTGGCTGCTGGGTAATATTTTATCTTTGAGCCACGGTCATTTTAGATTTATTAATTAAATAGTTGCTTAAGTGTCTCACACTCTGAAGCAACACAGAGCCTATTGAAGATGGATCTGATAATTTCGAGTCTTCTTCAAATAACGAGGACAATTCCTGAACTGGCACTCTACTCTCCAAAGTTCTTACACCACGTCATCATGGGGGCTTTGAGATTAGATAAAATTAATAAATATCGTCACTACAAAACGGGATGTCTTAATTGGGTCAAGACAGGAACGAATTCAGGACTCAACAGAAACAAAAAAGTAACATTAAGTTCGAGCTCACAATCACACCCATGATTACTCCAAAATCACGACCCACACTCAAATAAAAGAACAAAAAGAAAGAAAAACCAGCATCTGAATTAACACTCCATTCTTTAAACTTTCTCTAAGTCAACGTAATAACTTCAAATCTCGATAGATTTAACGTACACATCAGGACTCCATGGCAAGTCTTTATTGGTACAAAAGCGCTATGACAGAATTTGTCTCATTATAAAACATCAACGATCCCAAATTTAAGACTGTGTACATCCAAACAGCAACAAATAATTAAATATGAAAACAATACAAAATTTTTAATGTAGGAAAGAGCAGATGTGGAATTAAGAAAATGCTATAAAGATTAGCCGGATCACGCAGATTTTTCAGAAATATGTTATCCAAGTTTGCCATGAAATCAGAAGATCATAGAAAAATTCAAATTGCTTGGACTCTTGGGTTCATAAATCCCGTTTCAATGTTTAAAGACGGTACATCCTTTAAAAGAGGATATAAGTTCATGAAATTGTTTGTCTTGATAGCTAAATATTATGAATAGGCAGTTTCTTAACGATTTAAGAATTTTCTATTGCCTTTACGACATTTCAGTATCACTTCACTTGATCTCGGCGTTATTTCAAAGTCGCGAGGACAGTTTAAACACAAAAATAACGGAATATTTCCCACCTCCTATCGAAAGAATTATAAACCCTAATTACACTCCCTCCAGTAAATGAGGCGATCTTTCATGATGCTAATCGCTCGATCTTGGATACCGGTAGCAGTTCAAAGGATCGAAAATCCCTCCTTTTCCCCATTATTTGATTCCGTTCAAATCCCCTCCAGTGCTTGAAGAAAACCGATGGAGCCCTCTCTTCTAATCTAATCAGGAGTTTCTAGAAAAGTTAATTTTCTTTCGCCTGGGATTTCAAACATCTGCTTTAAATTTGACTTTACTCAAATCTAGCTTTTCAATGAAAGGAAAGATGTGATTTGGTGGATTGGCAGAGAAAGCGTTATTTAATGAGTAATGTTATCTGAAACAAAATGCATCTCTTTCTTGCGATGCAATGTCTTTTAAAATATACATTTTCATGCTGAGTACTCAGGGTTGTTGAGCCACGGGTTCGAGTGCTTGTGTCATGGTAGACCCGCCGTGTAGAGAAGCAGATGCGAGTTAAACCAGCCGAGGTTCAAATTTCTAAATTTGGTGTAGTGTGGAAATCTGCCTTTGGAAAAATAGAAAGATGTGCCATTCTAAATTAGATCATTAAATTGCCCCAATGAATCTATAAATCTGTAGACATATGCTGGATGTCAGGTAGAAGTATTTGAAATCTTGGGGTATGAGATGTTCAGGTTGATAAATAAAATAGAGCTACAGCTATCAAAAGTTTAAGAACTATTGCTCTAGTTGATTTAGCAGATCTGTTTTACGCAAACGCTGAAGCTGCATATGGGGCAGATTTAACTAGCATTAGCTTTTCTACACGATGGTTCTTCAGTGGCACTAGATTCGAACTCAAAATATGCTGGCCCAATGCACCAGTAAAAAAAGAATACAAAGATGCAAATAGTTATAAATGATTAAAATTAGGGGAAAGTTTAATTTTTTTCCTAAAAGAGAGCAAAAGCAACAGATCGCAACTGCATAAAAAATGAAGAAACTGAGTGCTCAGAATCTCACAAAAGGGAAGGGGAAGAGCAGCGACTAAGAAACCGCAACAAAAACAATCAACAGTAGACAATAAAAAAAATCAAAAACGAAAATCCTGGTAAAAAGTAGTACCCAGAGAGGGAAGGAAATGAGTGGTAACCAAATAGTGGTAAATACGTGGATCAAAAGAATAACTGAGACAGGAAACTATAAAAAAAATGTGCTACCCTAAAAGCTCCACTCCCTTTAATTTTTTGCGGGAATACGAGGAATAGCAGGCTGAAAAGGAGACAAGATTCATACAAAAGTGAGAGAAAAAGAGTGCTGCTTTCGACTGAAATGTGAGAAATAATCTAATTTGTGAAAAGATATTTGGTATTTGTAAATGAAAGGAATTGTTCCACTGTTAAAATAAGGCCAAACATAGGAACCAACGCTAAACACTATTAGCAAAAGACTTCTAAATTTTAAATCACAGTCAAATAAAAAGAACAACTATCAAGTTGTTCTTTTTATACTACTTACCAGCCTCCAAAAAATCATCGTACATTATCTCCGACGACAAACAGTGATATCTAGAATATAACACTAAAAATGGAACACTGCATTTCTAAAGATGCAGGGCAGGCTTATACTGATGGTAGTCACACAGAAGATCGAAATGGCAGCGATATTTTTAATGTTAACCCCCTTGAGACTACAATAAAGGAATACGAGACTGACGCTTCTTGCTGTGTCTTCAGGAGTGAGTTAACGGCAATTAATGTACGGCTTCATGTTTTAATGTCTTATGATTGAGATTTTGGGAAACTGTGGATCTGATCGGACAGCTGCAGCGCACTACCGCATTTTAGTGGATGGTCCTCCACAAACGATGAGACAAACGTTTCTATTTTACTTAAACTAAGAAAGAACTCTCAGGGCCACAATGGATACAACGAGATTGAAATGGCTACTTTTTGCCACTTCATTCACTTATCAAGAACTGTACTCTAATGCAAGATTTAAACTCATTTTAATATGGCGTTTCCACCAACATCTCAATGGTACACACGAACATCCAATGGCTTTCAGCTGGAAATCAGATGTGACCATGGCTCCCAGACTGCACTGGTGAGACTAAAAAACAGACACTTGAAATGTCATTCCTTTGAAAAATGCAGAAAATTCACCTCCACTGGTAAGAAACTCTGTCACCATTCAACTTCAGCGGATCGCATTCTGAGATGCATCGGATTTAATAAGGAGTAATTAAGATACGTTCTCCTTGCTATTATTTCTATACGTAGTCAACAACATTCTGGGACTGTTCTAACATATGCCACATCATTCGAGGATAAGAAACAACAGCAGAATAGAATAATTGATTTCATTTAGCGATGTCGGGATTAAACTTGTGACCATGCCCACTTTACAAAAGATTTGACCATAAATGTAGGAAATAAATGTACGGGTACAGAGTTCAGCAGAGATAGCCGACATTTTCTAAGATGTGTATTCTCATCAATGTTTACCACAAAATTACTCCAATTAGGTTAGCTGGATAGCTAATTTTTTTGTAAAGAGCTCGTAGCCAGTGTACCACGAGTTCGAGCCTTAGTGCAGCTAGAAGCCCTTCGTGTAGAGGAAATGAGGCACGTTAAGGCAGTCAGTAGGGTAAAAACTTTTTGAGAATCGATTTTGAGTTTTTGATATTTCTAAAATCTCCAAATATTTACCTTTTCAATGATGTAATATACAAGCCATTATATGAATTACAAGAATTTTAAAATGACTTTTAAAAAATAATTAGCTGCCTTGGTCACGCCCACTTTCACAGATTAAGTGTAAATATTGACTTTTTAAATCTGAGAACTTGCAAAGCCTCCACAAAATTTCATTTAATCATACACAATTAACTGTAGATTAAATGAAACTTAGCTGCAATTTTAACTGTTAGTTTGTTTACGTCCTTTTGGAGACAAGTTTAAAAAAATGATGAAAATATTTACTTTAAATTTGAAATTTAATAATTGGAAAAAAAATGTGTAGTGTAAATAGAAACAAATAGTGAAATTTCTCCTTTCGAAATTTTTATACTTCTAAATACTTAAAAACATGTTTGTGATAATTTCGTTGATAATGTGCTATTTGAAAAAATGATAGTAATAAAGTTATTTCAATGGCTTAAAAATGAGAATGCCTCTATTGCAACCAATATAGATACTGAACAGGCAATAGTTGTTAAAATATTGCATATGTAAAACACCTGCTTTTAATCTAAACAATAATAAAAGATATTTCAAACCATTCATTAAATCAATAGAAATTGAAGGGGAACCAAGATTCTTAACCTTCATTACCTTGCATAACAAAAATTTTGGATACAACTTTTTTTTTTATAAGGTAAGATTTTTTTATAAAAATTTCTGTTCTCTAAAATTATATTTTTAAAAATGTGTAAATGTATTGTATGCATATACTCTATGTTTTTTAAATGTAATTATGTATACTGAAATGACATTTTTGAAATATTCTTAAAACATCCAAATAGAAAGCAGGTATAACCAAAATAAACATTTTTCGATAAATTCATAATACTAATAACCAATGAACTAACAGTTTGTGTTTAAAAAACTAACTGATATATTTAAAAAAAAATTTCACTTCAATATAAATATAAATTTCTAGTTGATATACAATAAAAATTTGAGTATTTATGATTAATAGTTTCTGAGAAAAAGGTATGAAATGACGCATCAAATGTGATGTTTGTTGTCTATGCGAGAAGCTTGTTGCATACATAAATTTCATGTTTAAAAACATAAAAATAGTTTTATTTTGGCTGTTTTAGATATCATTTGTCCAGTTTAGAGTAATTTTTGAAGTTAAAAACATAGAAACTGTCGGCAACAACAAAACCTAATGATAACTTTACAAAATTCCAGCGAAAACTTTCAAAATGTCGTATAATCAGGTATTTGTAAATATATACCATCTCAAATTCATACAAACACTATATTGATACATTTTCACATTATATTTATGTTACTTTATGTTTAAATTTAATATCTGTAAAGCATGAAAGCTACCAATTCTTCAAAAATTGATACAGAATTAAGAAAATTGATGTAATACTAGAAATTATCTCGTTAAAAAAACTGAAAAATGCTATTCTGGGCAATTTAAGACATTTTTGGCTACTATTTTATGCAAAAATAAATTGCAAATATGCTAATGTTCAATGAAATGGGACAAATACATGTTGTAATTCATTATTTTTGCGAATAAGTGGCCCTTTATAACGAAAATTCAATTTTCTCAAAAATGATGTTTTTAAAACTATTCATGTTTTTCTCAGAATATAATGTATGAATGTAATGATTTTTTCCCCTAATGTTACTGATATGTAATTATATATATTCATCTGAGTGTTTGGGGGATTTTCCCAAAATATTTCACTGGAGTCCATATATCGTGACAAAAAATGTCAATTTTTTAAAAAATTAATAGTGCTATTTTTATGTTACATGTTTTTGAGAAAACTAAACAATATATTTTAAATATTTCACTTAATTGCAAATATTAATGTTTATTTATTGTTCAGACAGTTTTTACGCTTTAATATTCAAAAGTTTTTCAATAATAGGTAACTAATTACAACTCAGATGTGTAATGCTTTTTGTCGTTGCGAGAAGTTGTTACATGCATAAAAATACACCAATTTCATATTTAAAAACATAAAAAGTTTTATTTTTGGCTTTTTTAGAAATCTTTTGTACAGTTTAGAGAAAATTTTGAGTTTTGAAACTTTGAGAAATTGTGTTTGCATGGGAACATACAAATCCATAATTAATTTTTTCGCAACGTAGTAAAATCATGTATTTTCAAATCATGAGTTTAAATTTTGATACATGTTTACATTATATTTATGATGTTTCATGATGAGATTTAATATTTATAATGCATCAAAGCTAAAAATTCTTTTTAGATTGATACAGATTTGAGAAAATGGATGCAAAATGCTAAAAAAAAAATCTCGTTGAACAAAAACTGAAAAATACTATATATATTGTTTCTGAACTTTTTAAAACTTTTGTTTCCTATTTTATGCCCAACAAATTAAGAAGATACTAATGTTTAATAAAATAGGGCAAATACATGTTGTAATTCATTATTTTTGTGTTGAAGTACCTTTTTACACTTAAAATGCAATTTTCTCAAAATGATTTTTTCAAACTGCGTATACCTTTTTCTAAGAAAATACTGAATGAAACTACTTGCAATTTTTACTGCACATAAATAATATGTATCTATATATAATAGAGCTACTTTCTTGGAGATGTTCCCAAAATATTTTGCTCAGAAGCAGTTATCGTAAAAAAATGACAATTTTCACAAATTTCAAAGCGATACTTTTACGATAATTTTTTTTGAAAAAAGTAAACAATACGTTTGAAACATTTTACCATCATTTAAATAAAAAAAGACTAATTATTATACAGACAAAATTTGAAGTTTTTATATGTAACTATTTCTGAGAAACAGGTTCCTAAAATGGCTCAATTCAACATTGTCTGTATAGGGCAGGGGTGGGCAGACTTTTACATGGCACGGTCTACTTTTAATTTTTTCAAGGTGTTGCCGTCCAAAATGTGACGTAGGTGTGATGAGCAAAAAAAAAAGGCTTAACACAATATTTGTATTACAACAATAATAAATACAGTGTGTACTTACCTACATAATTACAGCAGAAAAACCTACTCTTTTAAAACTATGTTTTAAGTAAAATGTAAAATACGAACGTAATAATTATACCCATACAATTAATATTAAATGATGCAATTTCAAACCATTCACAATACATCACAAATTAAATAATTTTCATTTAAAATTCGTTATTATCGCTATAGTCTCAATAGGCAACTTAGTCTTCATTTTATCCATCCCAATCTTGAATACCTTGGTATATAATTACTAACTACTAATCTTACACTGGATTCTAAGTGGTCGTCTGTGAAACGGGAATATGTTGTCTTAATAATATTCTTCGTTGAAAATGTAGATTTACACCTGTAGGTAGAGTGAAAGAACGATGTTAAATGAATTGCAGCTTTTTTAAATTTGGGATATTTTACTACAACTAATAGATTTCCAAAGTTATTTACAAATTACGTCCTTTTGAAAGAGAAAAGCTTCGATTTCCTCGAGAGGTAAAGAAAACATATACCATACATTTAGTCATATTTTTTTCCACATTAACATAACCAAATGGATAACCCACGAGTGCAACTTTTGTGTGATTCTAGTCTAGTAAGTTATTGAAAACGTCTCTCAAAATTGGGTTGGAGTTTTATTCACGGGGTTTTTATTATCTTGGTAACAATCAGTATTTCTTTTAGTATGCGCGTCTGAGGTTTTATGTGAAGGCGGTCACCCCAAAATGCCTTAGCCGTCCACCGGTCGATCGCGATCGACTTAATGCTTATCCCGGGTATAGGGGGTACCAACTAATCTTAAATTTGTCATGTCATCATCGTCACTTTATCGTGGTTAAAAATTATGATGTCCGTTGCCAGTAGTCTTCCTGTTTCTTTATAGTGTAACGTTATTAAACACTAACTCATTCACTAGCCCAGCCAAGTCTATGTCCCATACTCACCCATATAAAAAAATAAACGAAAAATGTAATTTTAAAATAATATGCTATCGATTTTTTAAAATTACAAAATTGTAACAAAAATTGTTTTGATTTGTAAGACAATACATCTTCTTTAAAAGGAAGGCTCAATGTTTTAGAGTAAAATTATTCAAGAAACTTTAGGTTAGTCGCACCAGAATACCAAATATCCAATAAAGGACTGTATTCACTTACAATTCTTTCGAAACAAATTACAAAAGAAAAAATAATAGGTTAACATTTTCAAATGATATTACTTAAATACATAAGTATCTTAGAATATATCTGTATGTTTCTAGTTTGGATTTGGAGCTCAAGATCGTATTACACCCTAAAAAACATGAATATTGATAGAAGCAATTTTATTGGTATTTAATGCGATACATTCTTTAATGTGCCGTCCTCTATACTAAAACAATAAGTCAATAAATTAGTTTACTATTTCCCTCTTTCCAGTTGCTCTTCATATCTTTTCAATGCCTCATTGGGATAAAATTCCGCTGTAAATTGGAGATCTTACAAATTTGTTCATTTTGGGCAACAGTTCTATATTGGGCAATGCAGTTGAGTTTTATTGACTCTGACAATATATATTTCGGATTATTTATCATTTTTCAATAAATAAAATAATCAAACTTATCATTCCTGTTGATATTTTTTTAAATTCAAACAAATTTCTAATAATATACGTGTGGGAGGAGATCAAACACATAGAGATATATATATGCTATAGATTAAAACGAGTATACTCATACAGATACACACACACACTCATCTATAACATATAGAATATTTTCTTGCAAAAACGGGGCCACTTTTCGTAGACTATCGATTTAAGTTAGAATCTCAGTGTAATTTAAAGCAATAGTTCTTTCTTTCCTGCATAAAATGGGCAATCTATGTGTCTTCTAGTTTCAGGATCCAAATTTTAACGAACTTAAAAATCAGAAATTTATAATTTATTGCTTATTTCAGATAAAAAGAACAAACTCATATCTCTTAAATAAATGTCATCTCTTCCCTTGAGGCAGTGTAATTTAAGGAATTCACATCCATTTCCGAAAGAAATGATATAATACAACCCGAAAACTTCGGACGAGGTAGAACTTTATGATCGTCTCCCTCATATTTCTTCTTTCAAAGCCAATTTCACAAAGAATTTCTTTCTTTCTTTATTTTTTCGGAAACTTAAATCTTACTTAAAAATGGGAAAATTATTTGAAAGAATTGCTTCAGTTTTTATTTATACTCTTTCCATGGCCTCATAAATCAATACAAATCAATATTTTATTATTTTTGATTTTTAGGCAAGGTTGAGAAGGATTCATGTTTTGGTTGACAATCGATTAAAAATGATTGATTTTTGTTAATGTTACTTTCAGAAGCTGTAAAATGGTTGTTCGCATTAAACCTCGTAAATTTAAACCACGACATAGTGGTGATGGTAATGTATCAGCTAGTAACCAACTTTTCCAACTTCCACACCATTCTAACGTAAGAAGTTTAAGACCTTGACAGATTTAATGTACTCCAGTTCCTCTATACCAGGCGTGTTAAACTTGTATGATATTGCGGGCCATATGATATATTTTACGTTATGCTGCAAGCCAAATGTTTCAATGTTTAAAAAAATTAATTTATATAATACAAATTTTATAATGATTATATAAAGTATGTATTAAAGTGAGTATGAAGTTTAATGTATTGTATATTATACATAATCACATTGTATATTTCATATTATTCTTTAAACATCTTCTATCAATATTTTATTTTTTTAAATAACAAAAATAAAAATTATAAGAAACAGTTTAAAAAGATCTCATGTCATAACCATTTTAT
The DNA here is from genome assembly GCA_019973935.1 of Trichonephila clavipes. Taxonomy (NCBI): domain Eukaryota; kingdom Metazoa; phylum Arthropoda; class Arachnida; order Araneae; family Nephilidae; genus Trichonephila; species Trichonephila clavipes. The sequence continues at coordinate 314,157 of BMAU01000374.1, read as the reverse complement.
CTTAGGAAAGTTTGTAAAAATATTATATTTTATAAAGAAATTTTAGATCTTTAATTATCAATGACAGAACGCTTTTTTACAATTTAAAATACTTATTTTCAAAAGTACTTTGGATGTCATTCTGGGGGACTGCGGTAGGCCAGTGGTCAAGGTATCGGATCATGACAAGCAGGTTATAAATTCGAGTCCAGTACCAATAAATATCCGCCGTGTTGGAGAGCGATGCACGTTAACCCGTTGAGGACCATGATGACACATATGTGATAACGCGTTTCTCTCTCCACGGCTCACGGTTTCATATATGTGATTGAGCTTTCCCTGCTCGTAGGCCCATGATCTCACCGGTGTAATCAAAGTTAGGAACGTTTTTATATTAATTTTTAAATGAACTAGGTAGTGGTTAAAAATTCTTATTTTTCGAATAAAGTTTCACAAATCTTTGAACCTAAATATGTGATTTCAGCTCCGTGTTTTCTTAAAAATGAGATCCAGATTTTAAGAATAGCACATGTTTTGTTTTTCGTGTGAATCGGACATTTAGAGGTTCGTGATCTATTGATCTATGAATTTCTGTTTATATTTTGAATAAGTTGGCTTAGTTTTCTGATATTTTCTACATTGGTATTTAAATGTATGGGATTTTTGTCAATTGTTTTTAAAGTGTACGCATTTTTTTATTATTAAAGTGAAATAATTTTTTTTAAAACTTGCAATTGTTTTTTTAAACATAGCGAAAATTTCTGTACTCCATGTTTAAATATTATCAATGATAGTAAATTCTAAGTTTTAGAGTATTTGATTGTACTTAAAACTTTATATGAATTTATAAAGGAAAATAGGCTTAGCAGAATAATTCGACCGGTCCCGTGCGAGCGTATCCTCTTCAAACGTATGGGCCTGAGGAAACGCTTCTTTCTTTTTCTGCTGGCCCTGAAGGAGTTAAATCTGTCGAGAAATCTAACGTCCTCCAGTTGGTCTGGTGTGGTAGTTAGGAGAGATGGTGCCAGCTCAGGTGTCATCCTCGTCACTTGACCATGGTTAGAAATTACGAGTTCCGTCACCAAGAGCCCTCGCGTAGCTGAACAGTGCGACGTTTATATTCACTCACTCATGACATTCTGGGTATATTATGTCTAACATGTAGAACATGAGAGAAACGTGAAGGGTTGGCGAATTACATAACACGTTTTGTAGATTTCAGTAATTGCTACATTTGGTTCTTGTGAATTTGGGTGAGTGAGTGAGTGGCTGAATATTAACGTCGCACTATTCATCGCGCACTGTCGTCCTCGTCACTTCACCATGGTTCAAAATGACAAGGCCCGTCGCTAAAAGCCCTCGTGTAGCTGAATAGTGCAACGTTAATATTCACTTACTCACTCGAATTCAAGAGAACCAAATGTCCTCCTTTGAAAATGTACTGATTACTGAACCTTACAAATCGTCTTATGTAATTCGCCAACCCTTCACGTTTCTCTCTATAGGTTAGACATAATATAACCAGAATGCCATGAGTGAATGAATATTAACGTCTCACTGTTCAGCTACACGATGCTATTGGCAACGGACCTCATCATTTTGAATCATGGTGAAATAACTGGTTTTCGAGAGAACGGATCCCATGACAAATACTGCATAAAATCTTTTCAATTTAAAATATACGTACACCTTCCGCAAGTCAAAAAAACAACAAAGGAAAGGAATAAAAGCCCTTAACGACTGCCCCGAATGGGTATTCTTTTCGCCTCAATCGTCTACGACTTGCACTTTGGACCCGAAATGTGGTCAGCTAACATAATACTGATCCCAAACAGCACTCATTGTCCCCATAGGACATCATTTGCTCTGTTCTCAACAGCATCTTTCCGAAGAGGTGACCTATGCAGTAAATGCTAAACTATTTTAAGTATGGTAAGCGAATGGCAGTTCCACCAATATGCAGAAAATGAGTGGTGGCATCACAACTTAAGCAGATAATATTAGTGTTCTATAAATGTATTCTACTGGGTTTAATTTGAACTTATCCAAATTTTCTAGGGAAAGAGTCACTTGCTTCTCTCTGTCTTTTTCGATACTTTTTTGTCAAACAAATTTCTTGTGTTGTGTTCAACGGTGGCGATCTCTAAAACTTCTGGATCATAATTCAATGTGTTCTTCCCCACATTAATATGATCAAGCGTTTTCAAAAGTCTTTGTAACTGTCATCACTTTAATTAAAAAAAATGAGTATTATTATGCTTGTGTTGATTCTACATTAGATGTGCCAGTCAGACGCGTGTTTAATATGCCTTTGTTAGACTTTCGAAGATCTTAGAATTAACCTCATCAATAAAATTTGATTTATTACGCATATTGTTCTACGTCTACAGCAGCTATAGTCTATTTTCTATTGTTTAGTTTCTAATTTTGAAGAAATTTCAATTAGATTCTAAGGAGTTGTCAAAATTATCGCGAAATTACTTTTGAATGGCATTTTCAATGCATACTGATGCTCAACTTTCCACTTTAACTAATTGGATTCAGTTAACCTATAAAACAACGGAAATGTTTTAATTTCAGATTCTTCATTTTTCATGTATGACAAATTATTTGACATTAAAAAGAAAATTTTAAAACATATTAGTAGACAATTTATAGAAGGCCGAGTCACTTCCCAGAATATATATTGGTTATAAAACTTTTTCCCTACGTATCTTATTTCACTTTATTATGCATATGTATATATAGTTTGAGTTTATATATGTATAAACTGTCGACTCTCGCAAATTCAAACCTTCAATAATGCAAACTTCTCGCTAATTCGAAGTATATGCTTAGCCCCTTGAAAAACTTTTGCTATTTTGAAATAGTGTATACATTTTGGTACACTCAATATTTCGAAGTAAAATTTGTTGCTATCCAGAATACAACACTCGATAATTCGATCTAATAAAACTTGCGACATTTCAAACACTCACTATCATGTAGAGCAGTGCTTCTCAAACTTTCAATACTGGCGCCCCCTTTTCAATCACAATTTTTATCGCGCCCCCCTTATACATTAATAATGTACTGAATGCAAAAATAATGGATTTTGACGCTAAAGCTACAATTCGCGATCTTAATTATAAACCATACGAATTAAAAACATAAGTATTAAATTTTCTATACTACTTTTAAGCAAAAAAATAAATGAATTAAGTAATAGGATAATTATGTTATTTTTCCTTTCTCTAATTTTTAAATTGAACATATTGCAAAATGCAGTGGCTGCTTAGAAGACAAAATATAGATATGTGTTAAATATAGAAAAAGAACTCAGAGGGTCAATTTCTAATCATAAGCATTCCTTATAAAAACTTTGCTTTGCAAGACAAGCCCATGGAAGTCGTTAATACTTATTAAGCTTGTTCTTAATTTAGTATTAATTAATTAGTTATAAAATACTCTGTGCAGCACTGATACATTAAAAGTTTACCAGCTGAAGTGCCCGCTCTTTGCACGAGTTCATTTGTAAGAAAATAAAACACTAATGATGTATTAGCTGAATTGTAAGGATAGTAAAGCTAAGTGCGTGACATTGTTTACAAAAATGTAAAATGATTTTTTTTTAAAATGATTGCTAAAATTATAATTAGCTTTAAGCGAATTGTAATTTTAAGCCTCACAGAATTAGCATTTAAAATTGATATTAAATAATAAACAATATAAAATTCCGATGAAGAATACTTGTATTATTTTTAATATTTAAAGCGAAAAGAATTCAACATGTTTTAACCCGGGAGCAGGCGCGCACTCGATACGGTCAAGTGGGGTTATTGAGTCACCCCAATCCTTTTTTTATATAATTATTTTATTTTACACGTGTAAAACATTTTTCGTTATGCTTTTTATGTTTGAAAATACTCTTAAAAATAAGTTTTGGACAAGTAATCTTCAAAGTGCTTTCGTTGGTTTTCCAAATATTTATAAAACTCTTTTGCATGGAAAAAAGTGCAACAGAGAAATACATTACTTACAACTTCCCTAAATGCGAAACAAGCACATAAGAGAGGTGTCATTTCTAACTGTACCAATAACTTAGATGGTCAAACAGATTATAGCTATAATGTACAGTATTTCAAAAATAATGACAGTGATGAATTTTTTATGTTCTTAAATTTTTTCGATTCTGGGTCTGGAATCTGTTTTTTCTCTGAAAGAATAGTGTGTTAGGTTTAAAAAGTAAAAAATCTCTCATCATGAGATTACAGCAAATCAAAAGTTTTTTTATTTGGTTATAGGATCAAAGATAGCTAATTTTTTTTTATTTTTGATAACTTAATATCGCCTATGAATTATATCAGAGTAAGAGCATTTTTATTATGTCTGGAAGTATTTTGTTTTAATTAATTCCAGTAAATTATATATTTTTAAATGTTTTATTTTCTATGTGCTCGCGCCCCCATCGTAAGGTTCTGGCGCCCGTAGGGGCGCGCCCCACAGTTTGAGAAACACTGATGTAGAGTCTTTTACTAAATAGGTTGGAGCTTACATGTTGCATTGTCTCTGCTATAACTTAGTTTGATTGATGAACATAGGAGTTGTTTCCGATAACTTTGACAGAAGATTAAAAGTGTCACTTAACTAACTAAAAAACTTCTCCAAAATCATGTGGATGCGGACGTTTTTCAGGATTCATTTATTCTAGAAAAATACATGGACAGAATTAGATTAAATGCCACAGAACAAAAAAATAATAACAGATTTTTTTTCGTCAAAAAATTAATTAGGTACAGTATGTATTCTTTTAAAACATAATTATATACTTTTAACATAGGACTTTTAACTTCTGTATAATATTTATACTGGAAAAAATTAACTTTAAAAATACTTTAAAATAATTTTATAAATATGTATAATTGTTTTATTAGTTATTTAAAAAATTACATGCGATAAAACAATTTTAGATATAAAGCCAAGACCTACTGTGACCTACTCAGTATACGCGACCTTGGGCCCTGATGTACATTAGCAGATGTTCCGGTTAGGGGGTCAGTCTGACGGGAAAACCCCAGTGTTAAGGTTCAAAGCAAGATTGGTACTCATTTATCGACCCACTGATGGGACGAAAGGCTGAGTGAACCTTACCCAACCCAGGGATTGAACCTGGAACTTACGGTGTGGAAGAGTGATATACTAACCACTCATCCACTGGGCTTCAATTTTATATATATATATATATATATATATATATATATATATATATATATATATATATATAAATAAAATAATTTTATATACATGTGTACAATTGTTGCTTAATTTCATAGTTTCAAATATAAATGTCTTAGAAAAAAATATCTCTTCGTGTATTTTGGGAGTTTTTCTTACCTTCTTGTTAATACGAACTCTTGATAAATCGAATTTTTTCGTTGGTTCCTTGAACTTCGAATTATCGAGAGTCGACAGTAAATATATTTTTTTAAAAAAACATAACTTTTGACTTGAAAAATTGTCTTTAAACCAGTGTTTCTCAAACTTTCAATACTGGCGACCCAATTTTCAATCATAATTTTTGTCGCGCCCCCCGCCCTGTACAACAATAATGTATTTATTGCAATAAAAATGCACTTTGAGAGAGAGACGCTAAAGGTACAATACGATCTTAATTATAAACCGTACAAATTAATACGATAAGTATATAAAATTTTGTACATATAACTTTTAAGTAATATATATATATTAAGAAAAAATTACTTAAAATATATATTACTTACTTATTATTATGTTAATTTTTCTTTCTCTAATTTTTAAATTGGAACAGTTTGCAAAATGATACATTTAATTAAAGATTTATTTCTCCTTCAGCATTCGTTTCTCAAAGTACAAATTTCATTAGAAAAATAGTCTAGTCTATGTAGCTCTCTATCATATCCATCACATTTGGCATTAGAGTACGTTTGCGTTAGTATGGGCAACCTATCGGGCATCTGCGCAAAACATGTAAAACCTCGTACAATTCCAGTCAGTTTTGGTCGACTCGATACTTTAGTTACCAAATCTAGCTTGAGAATGTAAATTTTTTTAATTTACACGTTAATTGTAATTCACGGTAATTAAATATTTATGGCAGTAGATTAAAACAAAATCATACATACATTTTTAAGTCGTAAGCAAACATTCGACGATAATGAAGGATCAACAAATACACAGACGAGAATGGTTCCGAAAATTAAATCAAGGCAATAAATATTCTCAAAAATACTTACGTTTTGGATTTACCACCACTAAACTAAATGATGGGGGAAAAAAGCCCCAGATCGTTTTGTGTCAAAACTTACAAATCTGAAGAACAACATGTGAAAGTTGCTTCTAAAACCATGTAAAATCATTTAGCTATGTTGGCAAAGAATTTTAAAAAGTATTTTCTGGATGAGGACAACTTGGTAGCAAGTTACGAGTGGATTAGGGATCTATTTCAAGATACTCCAGAAGGACTCTCAACTTCCGAAGAAGAAATGTTCATAGATTTCACATACAGTGAAAACTTAAAAGGCAATTTTGTAATAAATCGCTCTTTGAATTTTGGGTAGAGGTGGATGATGAATTCTCTGTACTGAAAACAAAAGCACTTCGTATACTATTAACATTTTCAACATTCTACCTGTATGAAACCGAAATTTTCTGCGGTGGCTGCTTTGAAGACCAAATATAAATCTCAGCTAAATATAGAAAAATAACTCAGAGTGTCAATTTCTGATATTATATAAACCTTCCTTTGAAAAACTTTGCTCTACAAGACAAGCCCATGAAAGTCCCTAATAATTATCAAACTTGTTCTTAATTTAGTATTAAGAAATTATTTATAAAATACCTTCTTCAGTACTAATACATTAAACGTATACTGGATGAAACACCAGCTTTTCACACGAGTTCATTTTTTTAAAAAATAAAACATTATTATTGATATAATAGCTGAACTGTAAAGAGAGTAAAACTGCTCACACGACATTGTATACAAAAATGTAAAATGATTTTTTTAGATAAATGCTATAATTGTAAATAACTGTTTAAAAGAACTGTAATTTTAATCTCGCAGAATTAGCATTTAGAATTAATGTTAAATAATGAAAAATAATATAAAACTCCGATGAAGAATAATTGTGTTACTTTTTAATATTTAAAGCGAGAAGAGACTTCAAAATGTTTTAATCCAGGAGCAGACGCGCACTCGATACTAACGCTAATGGTACTGCGGGGGGACTCAGTCACCCCAATCATTTGTTTATAATTATTTTTACTGTACACGAGATACAAATCGAAATTCCAGTGAATAATTTAATTAAGAGAAAGTATACTTACCGGCTTTCAAGGACTATTCAATTTTTCTTTGATGATTTGAGAAAAAAAATCCAATAAAACACTGAACTAAAATGATTCAAAAGTGCAAGACCTTAATAAGGGGCGCAAATCAGAGACACTTTTCATTAATATTACATAAATGTTATTTGCTGGCAAAGCTGTCATATTTTGTTCCAATTTATTGTAGTTTTAATGAGCTTTCATGATCGAGTGAGTGAATATTAACGTCGCACTGTTCAACTACACGAGGGCTTTTGGAGACTACCTCGTATATATATATATAATTTTCAACCATGGTTAAGTGACGAGGACGATACTTGAGCTGGCCTCTTTTAACTACCACACCACTCCAACAAGAGGCATTTGAGCTCTTGACAGATTTAACGTGCATCTCTCCCCTACACGGAGGGTCTTTAGTGGTACTGGGCTCGAACTCGTGACTCCTTTGGTAATCAACAAATAGCAAGTTGAACTTTTCTTTCTTGTGTCTGTTTGACAAGTTGAACTGAACCTTGTGGTACACTTATGGCTTCATATATTAGGTTGATGGAGTTCTTTAGGAAGCATTTGAAAATTTTCCTTCGTTTCATGTTCATGGCGTTTCTCAATCATGAATAATATGTATTCTTTCAGCAGGTTTTTCTTTTGCTTGATCAGTTTCAGTTTCCCTCAATAGAGATCACAGATGTCCCGCGCCACCGCTCCCGGTTTAAAAGTGTATTCAGAAAAAAATACGAATGATCTAAATAACCATACCAGTAAGTTTGAAGGTCAATCAAATGATTAACAAATGTATTATGCAGCCTCGCTGAAAAAAGTGAATCATATCTCTTCCTTTTCTTTTTCTACAACTAATGTACAGTATTTCAATAATAATTACAGTGATTAAAATTGTTTATCTTCTTAGAATTTTTTTTAGGGTCTGGGTTTCGTTTTTCTTTTAACGAGTAATATTTTATGTTAAAACGTAATAAAAAAAATCTCTCATTAAAGAAATACAGCAAATTAAACAAAATGTTTTTTTCTTCTTTAATTTGGTTTTGGGATCAAAGATAGCTATTTGATGACGGAAAAACGCCAGATGGTAAACATAAATTATATCAGTGTTGTTGTGTATTTTTTTCATTATGGAAGAAAGTATTTTGTTTTACTTCTCTTTCCAGTTATTTTTTTAAAATCTTGAAATTTTCAATATGCTCGCGCCCCCCTTGTAAGGTCATCGCGCCCCCCCAGGAAGGCGCGCCCCACACTTTGAGAAAGACTGCTTTAAACCATACATCTAAAGACAGATCTCCATTTGACGGAACCCTATTGAACGAATCTATTTTGAAGAAATTTAATGACTTTAAGAACAAAAAGAAATTAGGAGATGAATGTTTATTTATTGATTTTTCCACATTACGATTTTTTCTTCAGGATTTATTGACGTTATTACAGGTCTAACTGTATCTCTAAAATGCTTAAAAACTTTGTTTAATTTTTTACAAGCACGAAAAACTCCCAAAGGGTTCAACACATTTTCATCCTTTTTTCTAATATTTCAAACCATTTCTGCTGTCATCGAAGGTGTAGGGAAAAAAAAAGGAAGCGTAACTTTCAAACGAAATATTTTTAAGACTCATCCGTAAGCAGATTTATAAAAGTCAAGAAAAGATACTAAGGGAGGATTTATTCCTAATCAAAATGTAACATATTCCGAAAAAGCGGGAATCCTTATCCTAATCCAGATTCTATGCGGAAATCCTTTATTTCTCTGATGAATTCAAGATAGTTTAATGCGGACAGTTGCTGGGCAGAGAGATTTTTCAGGAGATGGGCCAGGAGAATTTTCAAAAAATACAGGGTGATTTTCCCAGTGAAAATGCTTGTGTTGGGTGGTATATTTGTGAAATGAAAAATAAGGCTTTTTGATCAAAACCAAATGCTTTAAATGATATGGATAAAAAATGAAAAGATTACCGATTTAAAAACTTTCTTTTTTTTAAAAGTTTTATGTAATTATTGATAGGACATATTCTTCACACCTAGATTAGCAAATGTGTTTCTAATGATTTTATATATATATATAAAGGTGGTTTTCTGAGAACTTGAATGGAAAATGAAAAATGTCACGAATATATATACTTTCCATTTTCTATTAAATAAAATTTGTGGTTTGTAAAAGGAATCGAAATTAGAAAATTTTTATTTGTGTCATATTATTCCTCACTGGGATTTAAATTTTTAAACTCATTTTAGAGCAAATGTTTAGCTGTTGGACACGGACTTTTGACTGTATTAGTCGGTAAAAAGACGAACTAAGATTTTAGAACTTTTAAAAATGTTTAATCTCCATAGATTTGTCTTCTTTAAATGAAGCATTGCTCAGATGAATCAATGCATTTTTCCTACAAGGATTTATATCTTTATATTCTGCAAAGATTATGATACTTGTTGGTAGAAGTAGTAGAAGTATTTTGAGAAATAAGCCTCGAATCTCATTTGTAAATTCGTAAGTAAAATAAACAATTTCATCTTCTCAATAATTATTTGCAGAGAACTGCTTTATTTAAAATTGAGAATAAGCAATGATAATTAAATAATCATAAATTAACTAGTTGCTATTTGATTCAGCTTGACCAAATCAAGGTTTTAAAACGACCAATCCGTCAGATGCGTGTAGAGTTTAAAAAAGGAAAATCGCAATTATTACAGTTGTGTGTATTTATATTCAATGATTCTCTATTTTAATATTTCTGGAAAGATTGAATTTTTTAATTCCTTACAGTTCTGAATTCTTCAAAACACTTAACACTTTGCCAGTGCAACGGGAACTGCAACTTTAGCTACAATTTTAGTTCTTAAAAAATGCCGTTTAGTAAACTTTCGAAAAGAGATGATGCAATAGTACATCCCCCCACCACTGAATGTAATAAATAGCATCTTAAAATGAAATAAAACGATCGAGCAAAGATAAACTTCCTCAATAGGAGTATATAAAATGAAAGCGTACGTAAATAGCGTACACCAGTGCTTCTCAAACTTTCAATACTGGCGCCCCCCTTTTCGATCACAATTTTTATCGTGCCCCCCTTATACATTAATAATGCACTGAATGCAATAATAATGAACTTTGATGCTAAAGCTACAAAAGGCGATCTTAATTATAAACCATACAAATTAGTAACATAAGTATTAAATTTTGTATACTACTTTTAAGCAAAAAATAAATAAAATAATAGGATAATTATCATGTGTGTTATTTTTCCTTTCTCTAATTTTTAAATTGGACTTATTGCAAAATACGGTGGCTGCTTAGAAGACAAAATATAGATATCTGCTAAATATAGAAAAAGAACTCAGAGGGTCAATTTCTAATCATAAGCATTCCTTATAAAAACTTTTGCTTTGCAAGACAAGCCCATGGAAGTCGTTAATACTTATTAAACTTGTTCTTAATTTAGTATTAATTAATTAGTTATAAACTACTATGGAGTACTGCTACATTAAAAGTATACCGGCTGAAGTACCCGCTTGCACGAGTTCATTTATAAGAAAATAAAACATTATTGAAATAATCGCAGAATTTTAAGGAGAGTAATGCCAAGTGCGCGACAATGTTTACAAAAATGTAAAATGATTTTTAAAATGATTGCTCAAAGTATAATTAGTTTAAAGCGAACTATAATTTTAAACCTTACAGAATTATCATTTAGAATTGATGTTGAATAATGAGCAAAAATATAAAATTCAGATGAAGAATAATTGTATTATTTTTAATATTTAAAGCGAAAAGACTTCAACATGTTTTAACCCTGGAGCAGGCGCGCACTCGATACTAATGGTCCAGCGGGGTTATTTAGTCACCCCAATCCTTTTTTAATTATTTTTATAGTACACCAGTGTTTCTCAAACTTTCAATACTGGCGATTCAATTTTCAATCATAATTTCTGCACTGAAAACAAAAGCACTTCGTATACTATTACCATTTTGAAAATCCTACCTATGTTAAACAGGATTTTCTGCGGTGGCTGCTTTGAAGACAAAATATAGATCTCAGCTAAATAAAGAAAAATAACTCAGTGTCAATATCTGATATTAAACCTTTCTTTGAAAAACTTTGCTCTACAAGACAAGCCCATGAAAGTCACTGATAATTATTAAATTTAGATTAATTTAGTATTAAGAAATTATTTATAAAATACCTTCTTCAGTACTGATACATTAAACGTATACTGGCTGAAACACCGGCTCTTCGCACGAGTTAATTTTTAAAAAAATATAACATTATTCTTGATATAATAGCTAAACTGTAAGGAGAGTAAAACTGCGTGCACACGACATTGTATACAAAAAGAGTAAAATGATTTTTTTAGATAAATGCTATAATTGTAAATAACTGTTTAAAAGAACTGTAATTTTAAGAATCACAGAATTAGCATTTAGAATTAATGTTAAGTAATGAAAAAGAATATAAAATTCCTATGAAGAATAATTGTGTTACTTTTTAATATTTAAAGCGAGAAGACTTCAAAAATGTTTTAACCCGGGAGCAGGCACGCACTCGATACTAAGGCTGATGGTAGTGCGGGAGAACTCAGTCACCCCAATCATTTATTTATAATTATTTTTACTCTACACGATACAAATTGGAATTCCAGTGAATAATTTAATTAAGAGAAAGTATACTTACCGGCTTTCAAAGAATGTTCAATCTTTCTTTGATGATTTGAGAAAAAGTCAATAAAACTGAACTAAAATGATTGACAAGTGATAGACCTTAATAAAGGACGAAAAGCAAAGATACTTTTCACTAATATTACAGAAATGTTACTTGCTGGCAAAGCTGTCATATTTTGTTCAAGTAATTGTAGTTTTAATGAGCATTCATGATCGAGTGAGTGAATATTAACGTCGCACTGTTCAGCTACACGAGGGCTTTTAGAGACGGACCTCGTAATTTTGAACCATGGTTGACGAGGACGATACTTGAGCTGGCCTCTTAACTACCACACCATTCCAACAAGAGGACGTTTGAGCTCTTTACAAATTTAACGTGCACCTCTCCCTTTCACGACGGGTCTTTAGTGGTACTGGGCTCGAACTCGTAACACCTTTGGTGATCAACAAATAACAAGTTGAACTTTTTCTTTCTTGTGTCTTTTGACAAGTCGAACTGAACCTTGTGGTACACTTATGGCTTCATATTTCAGTTGATGGAGTTCTTTAGGAAGCCATTGAAAATTTTCCTTTCGTTTCATGTTCATCGTGTTTCTCAATCATGAATAATATGCATCAGTTTCAACTTCCTTCAATACAGATCACGGATGCCACCGCTGCCTGGTTATAAGTGTATTCAGAAAAAATACGGATGCTCTAAAAAGTATTATGACGTTTCTCACTATGCTTTATATGTTTCAGATTACTCGTAAAAATAAATCTTAGCCAAATAATCCTTCAAAAATCAATCAATTCTTTCCAAATATCATAAAACTCTTCATTATTTACAATTTCCCTATGCGAAAAACAAATACATAAAAGATGGGATGAAACTAATGTAGAAACCCTACCAGTAAGTTTGAAGGTCAATCAAATAAATGACTAGCAAATTTATTATGCTGCCTGGCTGAAAAGTGAATCATGTCTTCCTTTTCTTTCTACAACTAATATACAGTATTTCAATAATAATTAAAGTGATGAAATGTTTATCTTAGAATTTTTCTCAGGGTCTGAGTTTCGTTTTTTCTTTTAACGAGTAATATTTTATGTTAAAACAGAAGAACGCCAGATGATAAACATAAATTATATCAGTGTTGTTGTGTATTTCTTTTATTATGGAAAAAGTATTTTGTTTCACTTCTTTCCGGTTATTTTTTTTAAAAAATCATTAAATTTTCGATATGCTCGCGCCCCCCTTGCAGGGTTATCGCGCCCCCCCAGGGGGGCGCGCCCCACACTTTGAGAAACACTGGCGTACACGAAAGCGTATATAAGCATGTGTAAACATTTTGTAAAGAGATTTTTCTAAACAGCGGCAGCTGCAAAGTTATGTGCAAGCTTCTGAGCTGTCATATGTCTGTAACGACGTGCAATTATAAATCGATTTTAATAACCTCGCTAAGCTAAACTAGGTCTATAGGCGAAGTGATTTAATAATTTGTACCACGTCAAGTGATAAGGGCGATACTAGAGCTCGAAACCTTTTATTCGAAAATTTCACACACGAACAACATTAGTAATTTGTGAGCCAATATTTCTTTAATATGCATCGGCCCCTGTAGAAGGCAGATTCGATTCTTAAATCTGTTAAGTTTTAGTGAGGATGCCAATTCCAGCTTTCGACGCCAAAACTTCACAAGAATTTGGAATGCAAAACCGAGCATTAGTGGCAATCTTGTCATTTGTTTGACATTTAAATTATTCAGGCAAAAACAAAACATGAATAAGAAATTTGATTTGAATCGATTGTTTGTTAACGTCGCATTTTGAAGCTACACTAGGTCTATCTCGGTTACACAATTCGTGATTTCGAACCTATATAAAGAGACTATAAGCCATCACATTAGCTGGCATCCCAGTCAACATGAAATAAATAATAACATAACTTTTTAAAATGACTCTTTCTACTTAATTTTTTTTATCCTGACAAATCACAAGTCGAGAAATTTTCAATTCCAATTGTTGGTATGCGTCAAAAAATGAGAAATAATTGTAATACAATAATTTTCTCTACTGCAGTGCTTCTAAAAATTTCAATCCTTGTCACCCAATTTTCACTCAAAATTTCACCGCCTCCCCCCCTTCCGTACAACAAAAATATATAGAATGTAACAATATTGTGCAACAATCTTATGAATGTAACAATAATGTACAACAATATTATGTATGTAACAATATATAGAATGTAACAATATTGTGCTGTGTGGGTTTAATAATACTACAATACGTCTCTAATTATAAACTTCACAAATTAACAAGATAGTTTTAAATTTTGTATATGGCAAGCACATGGAAGTCTCTTGTAAGTCTTGTTCTTAAATTAGTATTGATAAATTCGCGTTATCCAATACGTTGTGCAGTACTCATGCATTTATGAGTTTATTATATCAATATAAATGTGTCAGAAATGTATATTTTGTTTTGCTACTTTTGGGTAAAAAAATTGAATTTTTTTTTTAAAAATCTTTTATTTTGGACTTTTCGAAATGCTTGCGCCCCCTATACAGTGTTGTCACACCCCGCTAGCAGGGCGCGTCCCACAGTTTGAGAAACGCTGCCCTTCATGATGTTCGGTATAAAATCGGGCTAATATAGCAATTTTCAATATTTGGTGCATGTCTTTGGAATATAATATGATAATGCAATAGGTTTACTTTAAACTATTTTGGTATACCATGGAAATATTCAGTCTTATATTTGCAATTCTTCTATTCATAGTACTTGCATTTGGAAGTCTAACTGCAATGTCAGCTGCAGGTTCATTTTGAGAACATCCTTTTCAGCATTATTTTATCACTTCTAAATACTGTTCCCCATAGCGACATGATAATGTTTTGTAACCTATCAAAAAATGAATGGCCTTGAAATCAAGCGTTAAAAAATTATGAGAGAACTTTAAAAAAATCAGAACATAAGCGACTAGACATGATTTAAGTAATGAAAAATGCTGCTAACATTCGTTTTACACTCATAAAATGAATTGCGTTCAAAATATTTTTAATTAAATCAATTCAGAAATGAGAAAGTTGCTTTAAAATATAAAACCGAAACTAAAATCTAGATTCGGAAAATTCAAATATTTAAAAAACTAAATGCTTTTTTATCTGAAATTTTGAGAGAAGCTTTCCAAAGATATGGGCGATAGAAAAATGCAAAAAAATAATAAAAACGATATTTTTGTAATTTTAAAGGGTATTGTTTTATTTTAAGGTATGTGACTACTCAAAAGTTGCAATACTGGTGAAAATTTTAAAAATTTCTTGTATGCTGTTATTTTATATAGCCCATATATTTAAGATTCAAAAAACCCTCTATTTTTGTTTCTGCGATATTTTGAAACAAAGTTATAGCATGATTCGTAAACCGGAAATAAATCCTTACAAAAAATATTTTTAAGATATTGAATTGAAATTTTCCAAAAATGTTTTATTTAGTTCTTGTTCTCTTCCGAATCAAAATCTAATCAATGTGTATATATTTATAGACTTTATTGCTTTTTTATGCAAAAAAAAATCATTAATTTGTTTAAAAAGTCGTGTTCTTGCATAAAATTTGGCATATTTAAAAACTTTCAAAAATACTACACATTTTTTTAAATTTCTAACGCATATAGAAAAAATACTATTCATGTACTGTATAAATATTATTTAAATACATTTTTAGAATTTTGTGCAACTGAAAGTTTTCATCAAAATTGTTATAGTCTATAAAACTCTCTTCAGAAAACAGCAAAAGATTAAAGTAAGTCCGAATTAATTAAAAATGAAGCTAAAGAAATCTTGACCTAAATATATGGTGAGTCTAAAAAATGCACAAGAAAAATATTTTTATACTGTATTAAAAACTCCAAATGCGCATTTTCTTAGAAACTATGTTTTTCAATTTTTTGCTTCATGATAATGATTACTACATGTTTTCTTTTTAAGATATTGAATTAAATTTTCGCATTTTTAATTTTTGCGTCAGTCTTAAACTTAATACTTTATTTTTTGGCAAGTTATTTTAAGAGCTTTCTAATTTTCAAATTCAATCACATAAATAAATCCCCTTTCTTTGTGTAAACCTTTTCATTGTTTACTGATCAAAATGTTGAAATTTTAAAATTGAAGCACACGCTACACAAAGTACTTGGATGGGCCTTCTTTTCCAACAGTTGTATTGAAAAGTGCCAAGATAACTCTTATTTTATCTTGAGTGGATTTCTTTACGTGATTTCGAAGCAAACAATTTTCAATGGATTAGTGAACGTGTGTGTAAAAAAATATATATTTGAGGTCTTTACTTCCATCCCCATTTGAACTCTCAAAATTTTACAGAACTTGAAAATTAAAGCAAGGTTTCACACATTTAGGAGTTTTCTGTTGCGGAATCTTGAACGTTGAAGCTCTTATTTTTCTACACCTGTTCAAATATTACAAGTGAAATTCCGTCTCAGTCGTAAGAATGATCTATCATACGAAGATGAGTCATATTTTCAAATTAAAGGAGTAGAATGCTATTCGAAATGTTAATTCAACTATATTATATCTTATTTTGCGTATTTTTAATTATATATCTATATATATATATATATGTCTAGTTTATATCCATTATCTTACGTGTTTTCTTTAAGAAAAGTTGTAATTAAATTTTAAAAATGCCGAAAAATTCCTTTTAATTTGAGATTTTACAATATTTTAAAAATTCTTAGCAAAAGTACTTTATGCATGGCTTTTATAAGGCAAAGTAGATGTTCCAGTTTTTAAGAGCAAAAGATTATTTAAAACATTAATCTAAAAACCTAAAAAAAGTGATTCTTTAAACCAAACTACTGTTTCTCAAAAACAATTAAATTTCAGTTTGAAAACAGAAAATCTGTGTTAATATTAATTAACAAAATATCTATAAAAATGTATTTAAAAATGGAAAAACAAACTAATAAGAAGCAATTCAATTCGACTTTCGGGTTTCAAATAATCAATACCACTAAAAGTTACGAAGAGTTCTTCTACCAGGTAGTAATAATTAACCGATGATAATAAAAAAAAAATCTAATCATTTACCTTACAATTTCATTCATTTAAAAGAAGTCTATTATTAAATTATTCATAATATTTATCACCTAAATAAAAATCAGGGTTTCACAGTATTATAAGTCTTGATCGTTTTATTGGTGTGAGTGTAATTTAGTGTTACCACATTGCTGATAAAGTTTTAATTCCCATAAAAGGCATTTTAATTAAAAAATATTTGATAATATCGACTTAATTCAGATATTGCCAAAGTGTGATGACAGAATTTCGAAAAATACATGTCTTATGTTGTAGAATGTATGAATATGTCAAGAAATATGTATTTCTGATAAATATGTAATTTACACACACATTCATTTTCCCACGGGAAAAAAAGTATCATTCTACACAGAAAGTTAAAAAAAAATACAAATAAATCCGGTTGGAATCTTTTTGATTAGCTTAAAATCTCTAACATTTAACATGTCCAGAAAATGAAAACTAAAAAGAAAATTAATTTGATTCTAAGTGCAATAAATATAAGTTTTAATTAGTTTATTAAAGTAAATCGCTATTTCTTTTAAGCCTATGACGGATAAATAAAAAAATATTGTAATTGTAAAAAAATTTGCAATGTATTACCTTTTGTATCAAACATTTCATTTTAAATTATCTTTATTACCTTATAAAATACCTTATATATAGCTTATTAAATTATATATATTTCTTAAGATATGTTTAGAAATACAAATTATTGATTTCTTTAAATCTCCTTAGGAATACCAAACATTAGTAAAAAATTCAAAAAGATAACAGTTTGATATGTTCAATTGATTTATTGAGAATAATTTGTCATTATTGCCACAAAATATTCAAATAAGATCTTGAGATGCCTTTTAGTGTTTGGTGAAACACTAATCACATAAGGAAGCATGTTCCCATTAAAGAATTTATTGTGTTTAGCTTATTACTTATAAAAAAATAGTATCTAACACCATGTTATACGTGAAAAATTAACAATTACTTGCAAATAATATATACTTTGCAACACGATGCTACATATAATCTTAATATGAAAAAACAATGATGGAACACATTTGATAATTCAAAATATATATAACCCTAACACATGATTCTAGTTTTTATAAAAAATTATCTGGAATTTGATATCAATCTAACCATGATATATTTTGAAGTGAAAAACGTTTGCTTCAATAATTAATTTAATGTAGCTTTTAGAGTTAAGATCGAATATGGCTTTTCCTTTTTTTTTTTTTGCTGTTACAAAAACAACTTCCAGAAAACTCACATTTAAAGAGTTTTTCCTCCCGTATGAGTATGAAGATGTTTTTTCAAATGTACTTTTTGTATAAATTTTTTTCCACAAAATTGACATACATGAGGCTTGTCTCCCAAATGAATTTTCTTATGTTTAGTAAGATTTGATGGTTGTGAAAACATTTTGTTGCACATTTTACATTTATAGGGTTTTTCACCCGTATGAGTACGATAATGTAATCTCAGTTCAGTCAGTCGAAAAAATTCTCTTTTACATGTATCACATCTATGTTGTTTCTTTTCTGTATGTAAACGTAGGTGATCTTTCATATTATGTTTAGTCTTAAATTTTATATTGCAAACTGGGCAGGGATGGGATTTTTCATTGCTGTGTCTCGTTTGATGTAGTTTAAGTCTACTTTTATAACGAAAGATTTTCCCACAAATATAGCAGCTGAATTGTTTCTTCTTATCGTGGTGACGCAGAGATCTTTCTTCCGCCTTTTTCTGTGGGAATTCTCTATTACACACTGAAGAATTAGAATTTTCCGCCCCATGTAACAGTAGATGTCGTTGTAGTGACCTTTCCGTCTTATATTTCCTATTGCACACTTCGCAAATAAAACGATTTTCTCTGGTGTGATTATTTTGATGTAGCCTAAGAGTATCATGAGAGCTGAAAGATTCACCGCAATACATGCAATTTAAATCTTGCACATGAGTTGCGAAATGGTCGAGGTACTGAAAACTGAAATCGAAGGCTGCCGCACATTGAAGACATTTGTGAAAAAGGGTGTCTTTATGCACTTGTATATGTTTTAAGTAGTGCCTCCGGAACTGAAATGTTCTGGGACACGCATCACAAGCATACTTCGTGTCTTCTTGGGAACGTTCAGCGGTCATTTCTCATGAAATGTTTTATCACTGAGAGTGCAAAAAGGCAAGACGACTTGGTGAATATTTTGTGATCCTTTAGATAATGGTTCCAAGCAACAGAGGGTTTCGTTACAGGATTCGTAATTGAATGTCACCGCAGTAAGTATCTAAAAGTCATTTAAAACATTTTTATCATCTTGCAATTTACTAATATAAATTTTTATTTATCATCTATCAGTATCAGAAAAGAATTTAAAAAAATTAAAACTACTTGCGAATGAAGAAATTTAATTATCTTTTTAAAATGGGTTTTATACCTTGACAATGTTTTAGAGAACAACAAAGTATATACACAGTAATAGTTTTGAAAAACTCACGTTTTCTTTTCGTGGTTATCAATAAAAGTAATATCGGGTTATTTCTGTTAAATTTTCTCCAATCTTGTATAAAAAGCTATGACAAAACCAATTCTAATTTATATTTCTCGAACCGTGAGACAAGTATCCTTGAGAGTGTTTTTTCGATTCATCGCCAATTTAGCTTTTGGAGAATCTAAAAGGTCATTTTGCCTCCATCAGACCATCCCCAGGTTCAAGCTGTTCCAAGAGGTCAACGTTTGTCCATTCAACCTTAAAAAATAGCAGTCGTGTGTTCATCAGAAATGATACCGTAAAGGAAACCCTTACAAGCCCCTTACGACGGACCTTTCAAAGTTCTCTACTGAACGGATAAAACGTTTGATGTTTACATTAATGGTCGAAAGTCAACAATTTCTACCGACCCGCGCACGTATTACCCCGCTTCTCTTGAGAATGATTCTGTACAGCCTCCATTGGTAACAGACTGCTCAAAGTGAAGCGCTTTGTGCTCCTGTGATTAGGATAACCTGTATGGAAGAACTGTGCGTTGTTAAGAGAAACATGGAGAAAGAACACATAACACTTGGATGACCTGTGCAGTGAATATAACTTCATTCGCTCGAAGCGTGTTAACCGCTTTTCACTACTACTCTTAGCCAGCTCGGTCGACTAACGACCATTGGTATTTCTAGTTTAGTTTTATTAATCCTGATGTGTAATTAAAAGTTATATTTTAGTAAATGCTCGTTCAACAATTATTTTCAACGTCGACGAAGTTCGGTAGTGGAATGATTACAGAGCATAAGTACCCTTTTCACATATTTACGTGTCAAAAAGGTTAGAATTACTTTGCTTTTCACAAATTTTAATGAAATCTATTCTTACTTCCATTGAATTGTTTCCACATACATACGAGAGCACATTTAGTAATGAAAAATTTGTGGAAATCTTTAGTTTACATATACTGAAAACCCGTAAAGATTGGAAACAACTAACTTTAGAAATGTCTTTGAAATATAAATAGCTAGAGGGCTTATTTGGATACATTATAAGAAACACAAAAAAGAAGCTTAAACATTACATAAATTTAAAAATATATTAGGAAAATCTAATCCAAGAATCTTATTAATTCACGTTTTTATTTTGTATATTGCGCAAGAAACATCCAGTAAAAATGTTCATGTTTAATACTAAATATTAGGTCCAATTCTTATGCTTTTACCATTACTGAACTAAATGTCGAAAAATTATTGAAGTACATTTGAACTGTGGGAAGCATTTTAAAAACTAATTATGACATTCGATTGTTTTTACTATTAACATTTAAAAGCCCAACAATAAAACCCGAGATAATTTCGGTCATGGTGCTATTGCTCCGATATTTCACATCCGAGTATTATACGGCATAATTTTTTGTGCATCTTATAGTTATACACAAATACAAATTGGGGGGAAATTATCTTAACTTTAGCTTTTTATGAAAACCGAATTTATATCGAGAAAAGTTAACTTTAGCTCAATTCAATAGATGGAATTTTGACAAGCAATTTTCATGATACTTCCAGAATCAACATTAAAAATAAAAAATCGAACATATACTCAATCTGTGAAGATTGTTTTCGACTAGAATCTAATCATGGTTGGTGTAGATTGCTGTGATCAGGAAATATTCTTACAGCTAAAACAACCCAAAAACTCCAGAAAAAATATTATAAAAAGATATTACGTTTACTTAACAAGGTACTTTGGAACTTATTTTTGCTCTATAAAAATGTAGTTGAAAAACTTAATGCAATTTTAGAATTTTCTATCTAAGCTGTAGATCTTTTACATAAATTTGACGAAGCAGCTTCTGTACAAAAGGTTACTTACAATTGATTATCTTTGCCTCCTTACATTACGAAATTTTATATCCTATATGAAATCTCCTGAATGACTAATACGTATTCATTTATGTTTATATTTATTATTGTTCAAAAAAATAATTCTTCACTGGAAACGAACTTTACCACTTCCACTCTGTGTGGCCACCACCTCAAGCGAATGTGCAAATGCTACAAAGGTACAAAAATTTCATTGTGTGTAATTCAAAATATCAGTTTTGAACTACTACGTGTATTTTATTTTGTATTAAATGATTTTTGTGATAAAAAAATTTAGCAATACATACCCAAATCAGCAAAATCACTTGAGAGTTAAAGGGTCAATATCTAAAAATATGCAAAATATATAACATAATAAAATATATTTGGTGCTATAGAATTAGTATAGTACGATGAATTTGAAGACTTTCCGCACTGTGAACCTGGATGATTATTTTCTGTTACTGGAGTGTTTTGAAAGGTGTGATTAACAAACATGAATTTAGCGCCTGCAGAACTTTGAAATGTTAGCTCTTCTGAGTTCATCACGAAATGAAAATACGAATATACCTTGGAGTCTTCTTTCTTCTCGATATTTTGATTTGGTTGGTTTTAATATGTATGGTTCCCGATATCTTAAAGCATTTCGGGTCAAATTTGCTGTGGATAGAATTTCTTTCTTTAAATTATATGAAAGTGAAAAATAAATTGTTTGCGAGAAATATTATGCATTGTTTGGTTTGTACTTGAATAAACTTTAAACCTTCGAACTATATTTTCAGTCCTATTATTATTTTATAAACATTAATATTATTTAAAAGAGTATATTTTAAAAAATTTTTTAAAAAAATAATCTTTAAACCATATTTATTATAAGAAGGATTTTGAATGACCATTTGAAGCAATAGTATTTAACCTATGGAACGTGAGAGAAACAGGATGGGTTTTGCTGATTACATAAGAAGTTTTGGAGGGTTTTGTGTACAGTGAACTCACACTGTAGAACTTATTTGATTTTTGACGAATCAAAAATCACATATATTCTTTTGCATACTCAACGATAAAAATTATATATGGTGATTTTCAAAATATATTTTAAGTTTCAAAATTTATAAATTTAATTCGAGTACACATATCGGAAATTATCTGGCCCTAGGAAAAATATATTTTTTTTTTTTTTTTGCATCGAAATAAAATTTAAATCTAGAACATCCGGGTTTTCGATTATCCTTAAACATCCGCTGGCGTCCATTGGACACCGTGATATAAAATAAATCTAATAACTAAATAATTACTGTACTACTGCTCAGTAGTTCAGTTTCACGTCTTTTTAGTATTATTACATGTAATTATTATATATTATAAGCCTTTATATTATAAAAACCAGTAATAAAACCAATTACTTCATCTTGTAAACGGAATAAAACAATAATATTTATGAACATTAGTATAATAAGAAAAATTAAAATTTTCGTCAGAATTCGAGTTTTCCCTCATTATTTATCGCTTGTATGCATTATTTTATGTACATACGTCATTTGCAATGAATATAGAGATATTCAATTTTTCCTGTACACTTCTCACGAGAAAGTGAATATTAACTTCGCATTGTTCATTTACTCGAGGCCCTTTGGTGACACACCTCATTCTTTTGAACCATGGCCTAGTAATGAGGATGCAATGGAGCTGGTACCCCGTCCCCTAACTACCACATTAACGAGAAGACATTTGAGCTCTCGAAAGATTTAACCCTTAACTTCGCAATTTTTTAAATTTCTATGAAAAAATTATATGAGCTAGTTTTCAAGTAATAATAAAAGGGAAAAATGTGGGGAAAAAATTTAAGCAGTTTTAAATTGAATTTCAGTCATTTTTTTGTTTGTTGCAGAAATGCAATATTGCGCAGTAGTGCTGTAAATTAGAAAGTTTTTTTTATATGAATCATTTATATTCATCATAACATGTTTAAATTTCTTGCTTGGTAATTTGTTTCGTCAATAAACAAAAAGAATCATAAAATATAGTGGATTCTTTTTATAGCAAAAACACAGTTCTTGAGGCATCAGAGATTTTTATAATTGTTGTGATTTCTGAAAAAAATGTACTTCCATCTAGTGACAAAATTAGCATGTATTTCGTTGCAGCAATTTTTTTTTCTCAGATAAGTGGTTTGTAAGTAGTTAAAAAAATATTGTGTCTCTCAAATTAAAATGAATCATGTGCTGCAGAAGTTAAGGGTTAACGAGCATCACTTCCCTACACGATGGGTTTTCAGCGTTACCATGCTCAAACTCAGGACACGACAGCCACGAGACCGTTAACTTGACCACTAGGCTCTCTTGATCGTATATTTCCGCCACATTATTTTAATGAAAGAGACACACATTTTTAGTTGTATTTCCATTACACTCTATAATTTAACACTTTTGGAGTTTTAGTGACTTTGTTATTCCCTTAAATTCAATATTTACTTAATTTTTCAAAGTTCTTGCGCTTACAGAAACGGATAAGCAAACGTAAAATCATGTAAACGTATATTATGCAACGAAATACTTAGACACAATGATTTTAGTATAAATGACTCATTTTCGCAGTGAACCCAAAGACCCTGCCTTCAAGGTCAAATTAATGAACTATATTACTTCCAGAAGTTTGTTTTACTAATGATATCTACAGAGAGAACTATCTTTTGATAAAATGTCTTCGTGTAGAAACGACACCGGTGGACATTCTAGGTATATTTAGTTGTAAAATCTTTCTTAATTGACCAGAATCCCAAAACTTATTTTATGTAATCACCATGGATGATGATTAAAAATTTACAAAAAATTTTCAAAATCATTGCAAAATTGCGAAACGAAGAACCAACTAAAAAAAACTGTGTCCAATAGATTTCGATGGACGTCCTAGTGTTAACAATGAACCCACAACTATTAAAATTAATTTCAAGATAATATAGGAAAAAACTATAAATATCGATAAATCCCCAAGTTCAGATCAGGTTTTTCACTAAAAGCGTTCGGAAATTTTAAAACTCTTTTTTTAAAAATAAAACTGAAAATTCTTGTTTTTTAGTACATTGGCTAATTCGCGCCACTCTTTGGGGAATGTTATGCTATATCTAACTCGCGTGATATCTAATTCAAATTATTAAATAACATTTTTTTAAACGTAAATCCTGGTGAATGCAGAAAACCGTGATAGTCAAGCATTTACAGTAACGTGTTCATGTCCGGTATTGTAAGATGCTGAATCAAACAGAAGACCAGTGGCCGCGGTAGCCTACTGGTCAAAGTAGCGTACATGTGGCTGACATATCATGAGTTCGAGTCTGGTACCGCAGAAGACCCGTCATGCAGAGCAGGCCGATGCATGTTCAATATGAAAAGTCTAACGTATACTCTTGTCTGTGTGTTGTGTAATTCAGGAAAGAAAGGTGCCTGCTAAGATGCCGCTTTTGTCGACTGCCAACGGTTCGAAATTATGAGGTTTATCACAAACAGCTCTCGCTCTGCTTATATAGTTCGACGTAAATGTAACTCTAACTGTAACAAACAAACGATCAGCATACAGGGAAGGTCAAGAACTAATGAACTGGCATGATGTAGACGTTTATAGAATGCGTTGCCAGCTCAGGTGTCGTTCTTCTCACTTTACCACATTAAAAGATAAGAGGTTCGTCGATAATGGCAGCATTCAATTTGCTTGCCAACCGAATATGTGAGAAATGAAAACGATGAATTCATCTAAAATGTTGACGTCCCACACCCTCTTAAGCCAACCCTTCTTAATTTATAGTTTATATCACATTTGGTGTGGAATCACTGTACGACAAAGAATTTCTTCCTTATAAATCCAGTGGATGAGTGAATATTAACGTCGCAATGTTCAGCTACACGAAAGCGTTTTGGCGACGGTTCTTATAAATAGATGTTTTTAAGAATGACGGCTTCTTCGTTATATTTTCAACGAAATCTGCATTATTCAATAGGTCCTATCCTTAATTCTAGACTTCTAAACTACTTTTAAAAACCACGATTATCTTTGTCTGAATTTTTGAATGAGTTAGAATCGACTCATTTGTATCAGCCATGCAATGTTCATCTTGAGGCATCTTGGTCTAACTGTACTCCAATTATCAGGCTTGCCTGAGATGTGGAGCAGCAGATCATAACTTCACTTCCTCTAACCTTCATCGCACAATAAACTGAACAACCAAGAATACCAGATTTAGACCTGGTTTTACAGAACATGGATGCCGTGACAAGAACTGTACAGAGTCTTTTCAATTTCAAAAACGTACAGTGAGTTGCAGGAATTTTGTCGTGGCCCCTGTAGCCTAGTGGTCAAGGTAACAGACTCGTGGCTGGCTTGCATCACTGAAGACCAGCCAAGTAGAGGTGCTCTGCACGCTAAATCTGTCAAGAGCTCAAACGTCCTCCTGTTTGTGTGGTGTAATAGTTAGGAGAAAGGTATGCCAGCTCATGTGTCGTCCTCGTCATTTAACCATTTTTCAAAATTATGTGGTCCCTCGCCAAAAGCACTAGTGCGACGTTAATTAGCATTCACTCACTCACTCGCACCAAATAGGACTTGCGATACGTTTATATTTACTTTTGTTTTCCGTTGCCTCATAAATTGGTCTATTCTTATAAGAAACAAGTATTTTTTTAAATCTTCCTGCATTGTTGAGACACATGTGATTTTATTATACAACAGGACCTGTACACATAGTTAAATTCTTTTATCTGATCTGGATGAGTTGTGTAGCACATTACAGCACTCACTAACGAATGTCGTTGCAAAGATGTAGAAAGAGAAGTGGTTGAACAGGTGGATATCTTATCACTTGGGTTTTGAGGCACACAATAGAACGTCAGTAAGAAATTTGATTTGATTGTATTGTTTAGTAACGCTATATTTTGAATATACACTGTAGTTATTTGTGACTAATCCAAATATTTGTGCGTATTAGATAATAAGTTATAATTGCAATATAATCTGTTAGACAGTGGTCCATATGTGTTGCTCACACACCATAATCCAGACGAAGTTGTTGAGAAAACACTAATTTCATTTTCACTCTCAGTTTGCTAGAGGTTTATGTCCGATCACAGCTATGAGCACTTTAGCTAAATGCTTTCGCTCATGTCTAGTCACCTACACACACACTAAAACTCTACACAGTTAACACTACTATCCGAAAGGAGACTGGAATAAGTGCTTATTCCTCCGCTCCTTGTCTGGTTCTGGAAGTGACTGGTATTCATTTTCATAGTTTGGGAGATGGAGGTGTGGCATGTAGAAGAGGGACCAATGAGATGCATCGCAGAAGACGTTGTTTAGCCACTTGATATCTATTGATTCATTGAATATTAACGTCGCACTGTTCAGCTACACGAGGGCTTTTGGTGACGGACCACGTAATTTTGAACCAGGGTCAAGTGACGTGGACGACACCTGAGCTGGCACTCCCTCTCCTAAGTACCACACCACACCACACCAACACTTGATATCAAAGGTTGCTATATGTTAAATGAGTTGTTGGATTCATTTTCGCTTTTCCCACTGAAAAGTTTTTAAACTATCGAGATAAAAATATACAATTAAAATAAGAAAAATTAATTTGATATAAATTTTCCTCGTGCATATTTTTTATTGTGTTTTCCGTTTACAATATTTAAATCTAATTTACTCCCTTCAGAAACTTAGTATAGTTGACGATGTGTTTTTTTTTAAATCAATTTCTAAAGTGAAGTGAAAATTTTCACTATAGCACTTTAACCTAAATCATTAATTGAACCTTTTTTGAAGTAACAAATGATTGTTAGATAAGTTAAATATTGTCTGTGAAAAATTCTGTGAAGCATTAACGTTATCAAACATTACATTTTAAAGATTTTAAGAAAGTTAGGTTAGTTACAAATATGGCAGCTTTTATGTCTCGGAAAATTTAATGTTGTTGCTCGTATAATTCTCAACATTTTATACGTATTTTAAAAAAAAGCATCTCATTTTGAGGAAATACCTAGTATGCGCAAAATAACAACTTCAAATAATTAATAATGCAGATTACTACGTCAAACTTTTATTTCTTAATAACCATATATTTTAAAAATCATACGTATATATTGAGAGTAACAAATTCATGTTTGGCACTCTTCCACAACTCTAGTTAAACTTTCCCAATATCTAAAATGACGCCACCTGTTTGAAAATTTCCAAAATGTTAAAAGATACTCATCAGAAGAATTAATTGATGAATGAGTTTATGAAGAGAAAGGGAAAATTTTTTTTAAAGTTACTGGATAACAAAAAAGGTAAACATTAAACAAATTTATTTAATTATTATGGTAATTCATTAAATAATTATAACAGACTAATTATATGATTTTAAGCATCTTTAAATTATTTTGAATAAGAAGTTCGAAATAAAATATATTGAAAAGCCATTTAATTCTATTTTATATTTCTCATAACAATTAGAACATAGGGATATGAAAAGACTTACGACATATTATTGATGAATAAATAAACATAAGTATAAAACATAATATTTTTTTGTACATGAAACACAAATTAAAGATTAATTTACTAAATAACAAAAGTGTTGAATAACAAAAAGTGTTCAAAAAATTGCATCAGAGAAGTTTCGTCGACGAAGGACGATCTCTCCCTACTAGTAGGGACGTCACAAATCAGCGCAAAACAAGGGTTCGATGACAGGGGGTATGCTCAGTGATAAAACATTTGACTGCTGATCGAGAGGTCGCCGGTTCAAACCCGGGTGCCCCCTTCTTCATGGATTGATTGATTGGATATTAACGTCGCACTGTTCAGCTACACGAGGGTTTTTGGCGACGGACCACGTATATAATTTTGAACCCTGGTTAAGTGACGTGGACGACACCTGAGCTGGCACCCCCCTCTCCTAACTACCACACCACACCAACGGGAGGACGTCTCAGCTCTCGACAAATTTAACGTGCATCGCTGCCTTACACGGAAGGTCTTTAGTGGTACTGGGCTCGAACTCGTGACAAGGCAAGCCACGGTCCGATACCTATACCCCTCGTCTACATCAGCCCTCTTCTTCATGGAAGTAAAGAGTTATACTTCTTTTAGGGAATTAGGGGGAAAAGGATGAGGGTAAATTTTTACATTGCGCGCGCACACCGTCACGGATGTGACGCACACAATCATAGATGCGAAAATGCTTTGTCTAGAAATATACAGAACGGTACAGATGATCCCTGCTTTCGAAATTCTCATGTGGCCGCGGTAGCCGAGTGGTATAGGTATCGGACTGTGGCTTGCTTTGTCACAGGTTCGAGCCCAGTACCACTATAGACCCGCCGTGTAGGGCAGCGATGCACGTTAAATCTGTCGAGAGCTGAAACGTCCTCCCGTTGGTGAGGTGTGGTAGTTAGGAGAGTGGGGTGCCAGCTCAGGTGTCGTCCACGTCACTTGACCATGGTTCAAAATTACGTGGTCCGTCGCCAAAAGCCCTCGTGTAGCTGAACAGTGCGACGTTAATATTCAATCAATCAATCGAAATTCTCATAAGAGTAAATATTAGTTTACCTATTTAAATAATGATTGCAAGTATATGATTACAGATGTATTTACTACGAACGCATTGCGATGAACATAAACACATTCATTGCATTATAGTAAATTATACGAGCCTTTTGTATTCGTATATTTATTTTTGAATTTATACTTCTTTTTGGGTGTTGGGGAATAAGGATTTGGAGTAGATTTTTACTATGCACATGCAAACCGTTGTCCAATATTTCAGCAAGCCACTTTTTTGGTGCTATGGGACTGATATTTGGGGGATCATAATAATTATTGTTATAAACCATATCTGTTAGAACGCATCTCCCGTGAGAAATCCCCCCTCTACAGCTTTTTGGCCAATATCTCGGCACCCGAGCCTCACAGTCCATTCGCACCTGGCTCATTCAATCCCTCTCTATCTGCCCTTCCAGTTATAATTTCATGTGTGTGTGCTCATAGGGTCAATTTTTTCATAGTTTTTAATTGTCTGAAACTTTTTAAATTCGTTTCAAATCACAATATCTTGGTTCCTTTTCGAGTTTCGGACTTGAGATTTAAACCAACTGTTCCACTCGTCGAGACTCATCCAGTCATCGACATCATTCCAATTGTGTAAGCATGGGGAGGGCTTATTCACTAAAATATCATGCCGCATGTTAATCCTATGGGTACTGGAAATAATTTCACCCCCTTAAAGAATTGAGCTTGGAACTTGATTTTTGGAGGTCCGATATATTTTCGTGTTAGCGCGAGCTTTACGTGGAACTGGCCCCCTCCCCCCTACAGGGCTTCCCTAGAAATAACTCGAATCCTATTCCACCTGGTCGACCGCACCAGCTGGATTCGATTCTTCTTCTAAGGAGCCTCCTAGATCAGTGCTTCTCAAACTTTTACTATTGGCGACACAATTTTCAATCATAATTTTTATCGCGCATCCCTTATACAATAACAATGTGCTTTGGTGCTAAAGCTACAATAGGATATTTATTATAAAGCGTATACATTCACAAGATGAGTATTAAATTTTGCATTTGTTACTTTTAATATATATTTTAAACAAGTTACTTTTTCTTCCATCATCCATTTTTAAAAGTTTAAATGCCATTAGAAAAATAGTCTCACAATTTTCAATCATAATTTTTATCACGCACCCCTTATACAATAACAATGTGCTTTGGTGCTAAAGCTACAATAGGATCTTAATTATAAAGCGCATACATTCACAAGAGGAGTATTAAATTTTGTATTTGTTACTTTTAAGTAATATATATTTTAAACAAGTTACTTTTTCTTCCATCATCCATTTTTAAAAGTTTAAATGTCATTAGAAAAATAGTCTCACAATTTTCAATCATAATTTTTATCACGGAGCCCTTATACAATAACAATGTGCTTTGGTGCTAAAGCTACAATAGGATCTTAATTATAAAGCGTATACATTCACAAGATGAGTATTAAATTTTGTATTTGTTACTTTTAAGTAATATATATTTTAAACAAGTTACTTTTTCTTCCATCATCCATTTTTAAAAGTTTAAATGTCATTAGAAAAATAGTCTAGTCTATGTTGCTCTCTATCCTATCCGTCACAATTAGCATTCTCGCGAGCGTCTACGTGAGTCGGCAACCTATCCCACGTCTGCACAAAACGTGTAATTTCAAATGTTGGTATTTTTTACCTTTGCAGACCAAGCTTATTCCTCAGGAGCTGCTATCACTTTTGAGTGCGGCACCGTATAATAGGCGGTACCAATGGCCGCAAGTAATTTTGATGCCCAGTTTCCTCCTCAGAGGGAGGGACATGAGCTCTGACGATGCAAAATTGAACTTAAGATATTTTTAAAGGAATTTTCGCAGAGAGAGCCAAGCCAAATGGGCACTTCAAGGGATTTTAATCATACGACATGACCGCTGTCAATTTTCTGCATCATGAAAATGTACTGACATGGGCCGGGGTCGAACCCGCACCTTAGGTGCAGATGGTAAGTGACAAACCGAATGCGCCACCCAGTCGGCACTAGCTGAATTGTAAGAAGAGTAAAACCAAGGGCACGGCATTGAATGTAAAACGATTTTTTAAATGAATGCTAATATTATAAATAGATTTAAACTATCTGTAATTGTAATCCTCACATAATTAACACGTATTATTAATGTTAAATAATGTAAAATAATATAAAGTTCTCTGATGAAGAATAATTGTGTTACTTTTTAATATTTAAAGCGAGAAGACTTCAAAATGTTTTAACCCGGGGGCAGACGCGCACTCGATCCTAATGTTAAAAGTCGCTTGGGGTGACGGTGTCACCCAAAGCTTTTTTTACAATTATTTTTATTATACACGATAAAAATCACAACTACAGTGAATAATTTAACTAAGAGAAAATATATACTTAGCTACTTTCTACCTTTTTTTCTTTGATAATTTGAGAAAAATTCCAATAGAACCGAACTAAAATGTTTCTAAGGAACGCGACCTTAATAAAGGACACAAATCACAGACACTTTTCACTAACATTAGAGGAATGATATTTGCAAGCAAAACTGTCACATTTTGTTCAGAGTTTTGTAGTTCTTCTGCCCTTTGAGACACTGCACTCCGCGCGACCACTCCTGGTTATAAATGTGCAGTCAATATAAAAATATGAATGTTAGCTCGAAAAAGAAATTGTGTAAAATGTTTTTCATCATGCTTAAAATGTTTCAGAATACTCACAAAAATAAATCTTGGCCAAAAATCCTTCAAATGTGCTTTCTGTGCTTTTCCGAATGTCATAATTCTTTCGTACGGGAAAAAGCGCATTATTTACAACTTTCCTGAATGAAAAATAAAGACAAAAAAAGGAACGAACTAACCATACCAGTAAGTTCGAAGGTCAAACACAGATTAATTTTTTATCTTTCTAGAATGTTTCTCTGGGTCTGGATTTTGTCTTTTCTCTAAAATAGTATTTTAGGTGTGTTTTTTTTTTAAAAAAAGAAAACTTAATTAAAAAAATCGCTAGATCAAACAAAATGTTGTGTTTTTTATTTAGTTATAGGATCAGATAGCTAATGAATGTATTAAAGTGAAAGCTTTTATGTTTGATGAAATATATCGCCAGATGATACATTTAAATTATATCATTGTAAATGTGTATTTTTTATTGTGTCGAAAAGTATTTTTTTACTTCATTCCGGTAAGTTAATTTTTTTTGAACTTTTAATTTTCGACATACTCACGCCTTCCCCCCAGGGGGCGCTCCCACAGTTTGAGAAACGCTGTCCTAGATATATTTTTTCAGGACCATAACCCCATTTCTTCACCTATATTTAACATTCTTAAATTATTTTAAAGTTATAATTTTCTTAAAATCCCGCATAGCTCCGATGATTTTTTAGATTGGTTAAAGAAACTCGGACCATAAGTTCTCCTCATTGAGCTGTTTCATTTGTTATAATTCTTGTGTAGATAGTGGGTTTAGGGATGCGTTATCACTAAAATTAGAATCCCCATGTTATTACTAAATTCTATGCGGTTCGATCTTTTGATGACGTAACGATATTACAGAGATAGAAGGATGAAACTTTGGTATCACCTGCTACTCTGTGTATCGTTGAGATATGTACGTGACTATTTACGTCACAATTGTTCCTCTCTCGGGTGAGTTAGTTTCATTTTCCTCTCCCGAATTAGCGCCGCCCCATTTGCAACTTCAGACACCGGACCGGTTCGAATGGAGTCCTCTTGTGTTTCCTCATAACCGGGCACAGTTTCGAGTTGCTGGGTTTCCTGATCCTATTTTATTTAATTGTTTTAATTATTTTAAAATGACCATAACTCGAGGGCTCTTCAGGCAGATGTTTTAATTTTCTCGGGAACGATTCTTCCCGCTGAGACATTAAATATGAGGTCTCAGGTGTCACATTCGGTTCACCTCATCTCCAAATACAGTCTGCCGAAAACCCCCATGTTATTGGTCTTATTGTCCCTTTGCAGGTGTGTTGAAAATTTATTTAAATCATGATTATCTCGGGTTTGGCTGATCCGATTGACTGAAGGTTAGTATCGTTCAATTCTGCTCGTGACCGCCTTTCGTTCTTGGCCCAGTTTGCCAAGCTCAAGATTTTCAGAAATATTTTAATCTACTTACGCCAAAGAAGTATAGCTTCTTACGTGCGTACATAAGTACACACGCAAACAATTTTTTTTCTTTTTTGTAATTTTTTATAAATTCAATTTTTATGTTTTGTTTTTATAGTTTTATAACGTTATTTCTTATGTTCATTATCTATTATTTCTTGTTATATTCATTATCAATTATTTCTTGTTTTAGATATATTATATAAATTTCTTTCATATATAAATCATATCTCATTAAAAACCCTTTTCCTAGTCTAGGGGTGAAAATGTCCTATCTATAAGTACATAAAACTTAAAAAAGAGGAAATTTAAATATTTAATTTTTTATTCATGTCATTTAGTGCATTTGGTTTTGATCAAAGTCCCTTATTTTTCATTTCACTAATATGTAACCACATGCAAACCTTTTCACTTGAAATGAAAGCACTGCATTTCCTGGAAATTATCCTGATCCCAGCAACTCTCCGCATTAAATTAACTTAAATCTATAGGAGAAAAAAGGGATTTCGGCATAGAATCTGGACTGGGATATGGATTCCCGCTTTTTGGAAAGTGGAATATTTTGATTAGGAATAAATCCTCCGGTAATAGCTTTTCTTGACTGCTACAAATTTGCTTACGGATAAGACTCAAAAAAATTTTGTCAGAAAGTTACGCTTCCCTTTTTTTCTACATCTTCCATTTCTGCTTGAATAATTAGAAGTATCTGAAAAAAAGAGTAAAAAAGTTGGGAGTTTTACGTGCTTCTAAAAAATTATGCAAAATTTGTAAACATTTTAGAGATACAGTCTCTTTTTTACCAAAGTCGCTGAATTCATAATAAAAGTTCATAATGAGGTAAATTCATTAAAAAGATTCATCTTTAAATATCTTTATCTTATTTGTGCCAGGAAAAGATCTAAAAATAGACTGTATGATTATATGTATATATATTTCAAATATTTTTATTAAAAGTATATATGTATTTATATATATTTCGCCTGCACTTTTATTGAGTAATAAACCTAAATTAAAGTTAGTATATTGTAGTTTAATAATTTCACCCATTTCTTTGTTATTCTGGGAGGCAACTATGTTTTCTATAAATTGACGAATAATACGTTATTAAAGTTTTCATTTTAATGCCAAATTATTCATTACATTAAAAATGAAGCTGAGATTAAAATATGTCCACTGTTTTATAAGTAAACTGAATCTAAATAGTTAAGAGGACTTGGTACCCTTTGAGAAAATTTCTTTATTTACGTATTTAAAAATTATATTTTAGCATTTTATACAATTTTTCTATTCAAGAAAATGATACCAGTTGAAACTTTTCATATATTATTCACACAATTTTAAAATTTAAATTTTTTGAAGAAAATTTGGAAAATTTTAAAATTTTACTCCTTTTGTAAAAATTAATTTTTTGACCTGAAATTTTTTTATAATATTCTTATGGATGCTCTAAACAACTTTAGGGACCGATTTTTGAATAACTTTATTCGTTTTTGAGAAAAAAAAATGATGTACAGGTTAAAAATCAATGAAAAAGCCAACATGTCTTACATTTTATTTTTTTAAAAAAAAGTATTCCATTTATAGCAAAACGCATCCCTAATTTTATTACATGCTTTATTTTTAACATGCAGGAAAAAAATGGAAGTGATTGGTAAATAATTGCCGAAGGAGTAGCATTTTGAATGCACTAAGGTTTCGAAAAACACAAACTGAGAAAAACCAGTTTAAAGTTTATAATTCTGAAAAAAATAATTATTATAAGCTTAATTAAGCTTAAAATACCACTTTAAGATATTAGTTATACGTTTTTTTTAAAAATAATTGCATTTTCATATTTTTTCACCCACACATTTTTATAAATGATCAACTTTTATCGAGTACTAATTGCACAAGAAAATTCAAGAAAAACGTTAAAATTTTTTTTTTCTCTCACGACAGAAATTTTAGCTGCTTTTCTTCTTATAATATTAAAGTATTACATTTGTATGAAAAATATATCAGAAATAAGAACTGAAATTATATAAAATTATTAGTATATAATGCCTTAATTTAAAAATTTACATGCACACATTGCACAAAGAAAAAAAAATGATTGTATGTATTGCCTCGGAAATATTGTGCTTTATATATTACACATTCTTTTTTAATTGTTATTATTTTTCCTCATAAATTAGATTTTTTTTATCAAAACGGTTTTTATAGCTTTTTTTTTCTAAAAAGGGGGCGTGGCTGAATTGCCTAATTTGTTTTCAAATGAAGTTTTATTCAACTTCTAACTTTCCGACATGTACAAGTGATATATCAATCGAAAGATAATAATACAAATAATAAGATTAAATGAAAATAAAAAAAAAGATAGGTCTGTGATTTTTGGGGTACCAAGTCCTCTTAAAGTCGGAAGTTTCCTATATGTATCGAAGATGCGTATCAAAAGTAATTTCGTGTTAATTTTGACAACTCATCTGAGTGAAGTTGCTTTAAAAATAGAAAATAAACAACAGCAAATGGATTATAGCTGCTGTAGACTTATAAAAATATGTATAAGGAATTACGTTTTATGTCTGAGGCAAACTGTAATACCTTCAAAAGTCTAGCACAGGCATGGCAAACACGCGCAGCACAGACACATCTAATGTAGAGTCATCAAAACACTAATATAACTCATTTTTTAAAAAAATATCAGTAATAGTAGTTACCAAGACTTTTAAAAACGAACTTATATTCATGCGGGGGAAGTACACTGTAACATAGTGACAAGGTAGCGTCATAGGTCACTCAGCTAATTGCCATCAAGACATTCTCCTCTAGAGTAAATAGTAAAACGGTAGATCACTGTTAATATATTACAGTCGACAGTGTTTCGTGATAGTAATATTATAGTAAAATTTCTGTTAATATTTTTGCTTGTATGGCTGCTCCGACTCCAGCACTCCCTCTGTCAAAAAAAATTACAAAGTTCATTTTTCTTGTCCTTAAAGGGGTTTGCAGCTACCTCTGCAACTCCAGATTTGAAGAGCGAAAAATGTTTCAAGACATTTGTGTCCCAAATGTGCGGGGCAACCTTAAGAATGGATGCTGTTCCATGGAGTTCTCTTCCTACAGAGCAGTGTTTCTAAAACTGTGGGCGCACCGCCCTGAGGTTGACGATAAACGTACAAGGGGGGCGTGAGCATATCGAAAATAAAAGATTAAAAATTTATTTACTGGAATGAAGTAAAACAAAATACTTTCTGACATAATACAAAAATACACATTTACACTGATGTAATTTATATATCTGCGATATTACGTAGTAAAAAATAAACGCTTCTACTTCAAAACCTCATTTTAGCCATCTTTGTAACTGTAACCAAGTAAAAAACCTTTTATTTGATTTACTGTAATCCCATGATGAGAGATTTTTTATTACTGTTTCTTTTCAAACCAAAATGAGAAAAAACTAAACCCAGATCCATAATCAAAAAAACATTTTAGGAAGATAAAAAATTCATCACTGTTATATTATTGTCATCAGCTGTAGGCAGCAGAATGTATTTGCTGTGGTTTGACCTTCTAACTTACCGGTACGGTTAGTTACGTCCCTGCTCTTATGTATTTGTTTTTTCATTTAGGGAAGTTGTAAATAAACTATTTCTGCTGCGATTTTTTCCTTGTAAAATATTTTTATGATTTTTCGAAAAGCACAGAGAGCACTTTGAAGGATTACTTGGCCAAGATTTATTTCTATGAGTTATTCGCAAACATATAAAGCATAATGAAAAACGTTTTACATAATTTTTTTGCACATCCATATTGTAATAAATACACTTTTAACCCGGAGCTGTCACGCCGAGCATAGAGTGCACGAAATCAGTAATTCTGGCAAAACTGTTTAATTGTTAACAATGGCTCTGACACTATCCTTCTTGACAGTATTAACGTGTGAACTAAAATATATTTGTCGCATATCTCCCTCTTTTTTGGGAGTGACAAACGTTTTTTTACAATCTTTAGGTACTTAATTTGACTGAGTTCCCGGTGTGATAACTTTTTTTCCGAAATATTTTCTATGTCCTTGAAAGTAGGTGAGTATATTTTTTCTCTTAATTAAATTATCACAGGAATTGCGATTTTTTTTGTCTACTATAAAAATAATTATAAAAAAAGGATTGGGGTGACTCACAATAACCCTACTCGACCATTAGTATCGAGTGCGTGCCTGCTCCAGGGTTAAAACATGTTGATGTCTTTTCACTTTAATATTAAAAATAATACAATTTTTTTTCATTGGAATTTTATATTATTGTTCATTATTCAACATCAATTCTAAATGCTAATTCTGTGAGGCTTAAAATTACAGTTCGCTTAAAACTAATTATAATTTGAGCAATGATTTAAAAAAATCCTTTTACATTTTTGTAAACATTGTTGCGCACTTGGCTTTACACACTCTCCTTAAAATTCAGCGATTATATCAATAATGTTTTATTTTCTTATAAATGAACTCGTGCAAAGAGCGGGTACTTCAGCCGGTATACTTTTAATGTATCAGGGCTGCACAGAGTATTTTATAACTCTAATTAATTAATGTTAAATTAAGAACAAATTTAATAAGTATTAGCGACTTCCATGGGCTTGTCTTACAGAGCCAATTTTTCAAAGGAATGCTTATATGATTAGAAATTGACCCACTGAGTTCTTTCTAAAAAAAGCTGATATTTTTATTTTGTCTTCTAAGCAGCCACCGCATTTTGCAATATGTTCCTATTTAAAAATTAGAGAAAGGAAAAATAACATAATAATTATCCTATTACTTATTTTTTTGCTTAAAAGCAACATACAAAATTTAATACTTATATCATGAATTTTTGTACGGTTTATAATTAAGATTGTTGCTTTAGCGTAAAAAAAAGTGCATTATTATTGCATTCAATGCATTTTTAACGTATAAGGGGAGTGCGATTAAAATTGTGATTGAAAAGGGGGGCGCCAGTATTGAAAGTTTGAGAAGCACTGCTGTAGAGCGTCGCGACTAGCCATGGCGTGTATGTCGACAAAAGAAAAAGTTTGGCGTCATCAAAACAATTCGCACAAAATTTGCCCTGGGCATAAGGAAAGAACAGCCAGCACTTTTTATGAAATTCCAAGTCTCATCTGAACAACTTGATTCCACATGCGTTTATCTTGACCTGTATTGTTCTGAGAGTTCTTCTAACCAGCACAAGTCACAACACTTTCAATGAGAGACCTAAAGTTCTTGAATTCTTCGCTGTTGAACTCCACACAAGAAACTTGACGGAGAAAAATATATCGAGAGAGAGAGAGCGCGATGCAAGCGTGTTTTTCGTTTAAAAATCTGGACAATTCAAACTACGTAGTATTTTTTATAGAAAAACAATATCTGTTCAAGTCATGTAATTTGGAATAATCAAATATTTTCAATCATAGTGCTTATATGTCAAAGTTATATGAAGCATTTTGACACAAAATTTATCTTAGTAGAAAAGGATTTTTAATTGCTTAGAAATAACACATACTGTGCATTAAAACTAAATTCTGGTAAATAATAAACTAAATATAAAATTACGTACTTCGAATATGCATTTCTACTTTTAAGTGTTTAACTAAATAGTAGAAATCGTCTCCAGATTTTATTAATTTCTGTTTCAGTAATAATACCAATTCTTAATAAATATTTTGAAATAATCACAGAACTGTTTTCTTTTTACATTTTTTAAAATGTCTGATATTTCTTTCGAACTTTGAGGAAATGTTTAGCTTAAATTTCTATAGATATCATTTGAAAATCTAAAATCAGGATAATGTAAAATATTTAAAAAATGACGTTTCATTGACAATAATG
This sequence comes from Trichonephila clavipes, assembly GCA_019973935.1. Taxonomy (NCBI): domain Eukaryota; kingdom Metazoa; phylum Arthropoda; class Arachnida; order Araneae; family Nephilidae; genus Trichonephila; species Trichonephila clavipes. The sequence goes on along the minus strand of BMAU01000374.1, from coordinate 275,241 downwards.
CAATGCTTTTGAATATTTCCCAGCGTTTTTTAATTCTTATTTTAGAGAGTTACAATAGGAATGGCTATCACGCGATTGTATATATATACTTTATGTACAACTTATATTAAGAAATATTAGATTCAAAATTACATGTTTCGATTTAGTATTCAATATCTGAATACATTAACTGATCAAGATTTCTGGTTGATCGAAAAGATTCAGACCAGAAATGTTTGAGATCATTAATGACATTTTTTTAGAATTAAATAAATATATATAAATGAAGCATTTCCCACAGGAATATAATTTTTAGCATATTTAGAAGTGTTACGTCATACGGGACTTAAATTTTTGCATAACTTCTAGCTTTCACGCGCAGAATGTGAATTGCGTCAATGGTACAAATATTTCACCTTTAAAAAGTCGTGTCTTTTCCAGAAATTATTCCAAAATTTACAATGTTAACATTTACAGCATATTCCTGTCATTCAAAAGAAAAACAAAAAATATCACTCCGAACACAGAAATTATTATATGATATGATTTTAAAAAGAACCTAACGATTCAGAAATCAACTTCGGACTTAGGACCGAATAAATGGGGTTAAACTAGTTTAAAGGCACCAATCTTCCCCCTTTGCAATTCAGTATGAAAAACCAAATAAAATAAATTAAAATTCAAAGTATATAAAAACTCACAGAAAGTATGATAAAACCACCGACTACTATTCTGCAACAAATTCTAAAACGTTAAAGCCGAAAATTCCTAAAAAATTACTAAAGATGTACATAAAAAAAGGATTTATCAAAAAAGAATTTTACAAAACTTCTACTCACAGAGCTTTTTCTAAGAGAACCAAGAGTCTTGAAATAAATGGAAAGCTACAATTCAATGAGTAAAAAATCCAGATTATACGTAAACGCATATTTTAAACCAGCCAGCAAAGATATATGCCAAGAGAGATGACAATAAAATTTGGTGGGCTATGAATTGGTTGGTTCACAAAATGTAGAAATTTGCTAGGCTCTAATTTGGTTGGTTGTCAAAAATGTAGAAATTTGCTAGGCTCTAATTTGGTTGGTTGTCAAAAATGTAGAAATTTGCTAGGCTCTAATTTGGTTGGTTGTCAAAAATGTAGAAATTTGCTAGGCTCTAATTTGGTTGGTTGTCAAAAATGTAGAAATTTGCTAGGCTCTAATTTGGTTGGTTGTCAAAAATGTAGAAATTTGCTAGGCTCTAATTTGGTTGGTTGTCAAAAATGTAGAAATTTGCTAGGCTCTAATTTGGTTGGTTGTCAAAAATGTAGAAATTTGCTAGGCTCTAATTTGGTTGGTTGTCAAAAATGTAGGCTCTAATTTGGTTGGTTGTCAAAAATGTAGAAATTTGCTAGGCTCTAATTTGGTTGGTTGTCAAAAATGTAGAAATTTGCTAGGCTCTAATTTGGTTGGTTGTCAAAAATGTAGAAATTTGCTAGGCTCTAATTTGGTTGGTTGTCAAAAATGTAGAAATTTGCTAGGCTCTAATTTGGTTGGTTGTCAAAAATGTAGAAATTTGGTTGGTTGTCAAAAATGTAGAAATTTGCTAGGCTCTAATTTGGTTGAAAAATGTTTTGCTAGGCTGTTGAAAAATGTAAAATTTGCTGTTTGGTTGGTTGTCAAAAATGTAAAATTTGCTAGGCTCTAATTTGGTTGGTTGTCAAAAATGTAGAAGATGCAAAAATGTGTTTTTGGAAAAATGTAAAATTTGCTGTGAGAAATTTGAATTTGTTTTGTAAAAATGTAAAATTTGCTAGGCTCTAATTTGCACAAAAATGTAGAAATTTGCTACTCTAATTTGGTTGGTTGTCAAAAATGTAGAAATTTGCTAGGCTCTAATTTGGTTGGTTGTCAAAAATGTAGAAATTTGCTAGGCTCTAATTTGGTTGGTTGTCAAAAATGTAGAAATTTGCCAGCCTCTAATTTGGTTGATTGCCAAAACTGTAGATATTTTTAAATGTGTAAGATGTTCAAGATGCGTGTTTGGAAAAAAAATGTAAACTGTGAGAAGAGTTTTATAATATAACCTGCACAGGAAGACCACTAACAAACATGCTGACTTTGAAATCCTGTTGTTGTGTAGTGGTTTTTGAATTAGAAGTAGCAAGATGATTAATGTATTTGTGGAGAATATAAGTTCTTAACACAAGAAATACTGAAATTTAGTATACACCTATATTGTCCAAATGCAATCAGAATGACTGCATTGTGTAAAAAGATAAAGTGTAAAGAAATTTGCTTAAAAAATTAACTTTTAATATATTTTATATTATTTACAGTCATATAACAAGTTATATATATTAGCAAATATTAACAAAAAAAATACTTCACATGGGAAAAATATATTCTAAAAATACTAAGAAAATGTGCATTATATATAATTGTTTTTCTAATTCACATTAAAAAGCAGTAAAAATGACTTCCATGGGCAATCTAGTGCTACGAAGCGAAATGGGTAAACATGATCTAAAGAGCATTGAAAAAAAAATTGAAAAATCATACTATTGAATTTATTCTGTGGGTGGTTTATAAATATATCTCAGGAGGCTTTTTCAACCTGCGTTTCAATTAAATTTTGCGTTTTCCATTAAGTTTTATTTGTGGTTGGTGATAGGAATTGAGATTAAAAATTTCTATTTGTGCGATATAATTCCTCACTGAGATTTTAATTTTCAGGTATCCGACTGCATTCGGAACGGTGATTTTGCAAAAGCGTACAAATGGATAATATTTGATATTTACTACCACTTAGATTAGAAAATGTATATGAATTTGTTTTAAGAATAGTATCACAATAAAAAATTATTTAAGTACAATACTTTTACAAAAAATGAACATAGAATGACCCATATTTTCAAAATATTCTCCTTTTGTGAAAAATGCTTCTATAAAATAATATTTTGCCTGTATATAGCTCAGACCTCTGTACAGAGGCTCAACTAGAATTTTTTAAACACTCATGTCAATAAATTAGGATAATGAACTTCAGACAAAGAAAGAGACAGAAGCAAAACGAATTTGAATTATTTGTAAGGTCTATTTATTAAACAAAAGGTAAAGAGCAAAAAATATGCTATATGTCTGACATAATTAATAAAAAATGCTACTTTTACTAATTGAAGCAAATTTTAAAAAAATAACCTATTTACAAAAAACAATATAATATGGTTAGTATGATGGTTATAATACGGAGTATGTCTCCCAGACGATGCAATACAGGCCTTACAACGCCTAGGCATGTTGAGTATCAAATTATCAATCTGATCATGGGGAATATTACATCACTCATCAAGCAATGCCCTCCGAAGTTCCGGTAGACAGGTGGGAGGGGGTTGATGGGCTGAAATTCGTCGGCCAAGCATATCCCACACATGCTCTTTTGGATTCCAGTCCGGTGAGTATGTTGGCCAATCCATACGGGTGATATCCTCCGATTGAAGGCATTCGTTTACAATCTTTGCATGGTGATGACGGGCGTTGTCATCCACAAACAGAAATTCAGCACCCATGGCGCCCCGAAACAAATGTACATGTTGTTCCAGAATGACATCCCGACAGATGTGGCCTGTCATCGTTACACTCTGAACATGTAGGTCAGTTCAGGAACCATGAATAATTCCTCCCCAAACGAGCCATCCTGCACCACAATAACGGTGTCATTTAATGGTGTTCTCTTGGTGGTAACGGGTACCTGGCGCTCTCCATATTAAAGTCCGGCGAGAATCAGATTTCAAACTAAACCTGGACTCGTCGGAAAACATCGCACAAGACCACTGTTGTGTTGTCCACAATGCATACTCTCTACTCCAGGTTAATCGCAGGCGACAGTGAGTTGCGGTAAGTGGAACAAGTACACGGTCTGCCTTGAAACTGTCGTACCGGTAGCTGAAGAGAGCTGACGAGACAGGTCTGATGCTGTGCTCAGTCTGTTTCTTTTGCCAGTAACTGCCAAAAGCTGGTCCCCATTCGGCGTTGTAACTCGGGGGTGACCTGTGCTGTAACATCTACTCACATTACCATCATCTTGGAATCGTTGTCAAAGCCTGGAGATGACACTCTGGGCGATTCCAAGTTCCTCGGATAATTCCAGCTGGGTACGTCCACATTCCAGTTGTCCAATAATTCTACCACGTAAAAAATCATCCAAATGCTTTCTTTGTGCCATAAATATGCGGTTATTGCACTGAAAGGCTTTTAAAGCGCTTATGAACAAATTTACTTCTTTGCCACCATTCCTTATATAACCCTCTCTTGCACTCTCGTCATTGTGACGTACTATCCTCGCCATCTGGTGGTTTCCTATAATTTGCATATTCTTCTTCAAGATGTGTGATAATTCTACAGGTGAAATTTGTAGTTTAGAGTTCAATTTCTGTATGATTCTGAATTATCCTTAATTTATGGACATGAGTGTATATTACTTAGAAGTGGGTTTATACATGTTTTACGACAACAGAGGGGATAAATTTTAAGAAAAAAACACCGATAATTATTTCAAATGGTTGTAACTCTGAAAATAATGTGAATGTTTCAAAATTCATAGTTGAGCCTCTGTACAGAGTTCCGAGATATATCCAGACAAAATATTATTATAATTGAAGCATCTTTCACAAAAGGAGAACATTTGAAAAAGGTTATTCTAAGTTAATTTTTCCCGAAATATTGTATGTAAATAGTTTTTTTGTCAAAATGTCATTAAAACAATTTTATACATATATTCAAATCTAAGTGACTAAATATCTTGAAAATTATCATGCTTTTTTTAAAAAATCACGGCTCAGAACGTTGTCGGATAACTTAAACGTCATTTTGGAACAGATTTATAGATATTAAACATGGACTTTTGACTGCACTTGTAAGTAAAGAGGTGAACTCAGATTTTTAGAACTTTTAAAAATGTTTAACTTTCATAGAGGTGTTTTCGTCAAATGAGACAAAAAGATGAATCCATACATTTTTTCTACACAAGGGGATTCATATCCTTACATTTATGATATGATTTGGTAAAAGTAGTGTAAGTATTTTGTGAAATAAGTCTTGAACCTCTTAAAATCACAATTAGATCTCGATTAAAAAAAATCACGCATAATTTTTCGCTGAGAACTGCATTATTTAAAATTGAGGATAATCAATGAGAATTAAATAATCACAAGTTAACTAGTCGCTACTTTATTCAGCTTGGCCAAATCAGGTTTGTAAAATGACTAATCGGTCAGATGCGTGTAGATTTTTAAAAAGGAAAATTGGAATTTGTACATTTTTGTGTTTAGAGATGAGTCTCTGTTTTAATTTTCCTGAAAAGAGTAAATTTTTTAATTCCTTACATAGTTCTGAATTCCGCAAAGCACTTAATTCTTTTTACTTACCAGTCTAAAGGGAAATGCAACTTAAGTTGCCACTTTACTTCTTAAAAAATTGCCCTTTTGAAAACTCTGAAAAGAAGACGATGCAATAGTTCATCAACCACTGAATCTGACTAAATAGCGTAGTAAAAAAAAGAAATCGTGCGAGCAAAAAAAATTCCCAAACATCCTGAATAGGAATAAATAAAACGAAAAGTACGTAAATAGCGTATACGAAAGTGTATATAAATAAGCATATGTAAACATTTTGTATAGACATTTTCTAAACAGTGGCAGCAGCAAAGCTATATGCAAGCTCCTTAGCTGTGATGTGTCTGTGACGACGTGCAATTATGAAATGATATTTAATAACTTTGCTCTTTGAAGCTGTACTAGGTCTATAAACGAAAGGACTTATTTATGTTTCCCTCGTTCAAGTGATGAGGCCGACAATAGGACTGGAAATCTATTATTCGAACAAATTCACTCATCACCAACATTAGTAATTTGAGACAAGGTCAATTGAATACGTATCAGTCCATGTAGAGGGCAGATTTGGTTCTTGAATCTGTTAAGTTTTAATGGGGACACTATTTCCAACATTCAAAAAGCCAAAATTCTTCGTAAAGATAGGAAAAGCAAAACCCAGGGTTAGTGGCAATTTTGTCGTTTGTTGGACGTACTAATTATTCAGGCACAAACCAAAAGATCAATAAGAATATACATTCGAGTCGATTGTTTATTAACGTCGCATTTTGAAGTTGCACTAGAGATATTGGTTACGCAATTATTTATTTCGAGCCTAAACACAGTGACGAGGACAACACATTAGCTGCCATCCCACTCATTAAGAAATGAATAACATAACTTTTTAAAATGAATCATTAGGCTTCAAAGATTATCCTCCTGACAGATCAAAAGTTGAGAAACCTTCAATTCCAAGTGTTTGTATGGGTTAAATAAAGAGAAGATAATTGTAACACTATTATTTGACTTTCGTGTATTACTATTTATGAAGCAATACGTATACGAGAACAATTATATCTTGAATTCATTACATGCAGGGTGTGTATTTATGTAATTAGAATAAGTCCACAAAAAATGTATTTGAGATATCACTACAAAACTTTAGTGTTCAATATATGCTTCTTGAGCATGAACACACTTCTGCAGGTGACGTTTCCACGCTTCGTACGCTCCCTGGAAGTCACCATCCGAAACATTCTTCAGAGCATGCATGCAAGCCCTTTTGTCATCATCCTTGGCACACTTTAAGGGCGGTGTTGGCGCATGTGCGCCAACGTCATGCACACAAATGCAAATATTCTTCCTTGCCGCGCTGTGCCAGCAGATGAGAACTTTCTGTGGAACAAGATAGACGAGAAAATGTCTTTTTAATACTCAGACATGAGCATTAATATAGGACTATAAGACTCGAAGCTCACAATAAAAATTACTTAAAATTTGCTGTGCTTGTAAATAGCATATATATGTTGCGTGATATATGTTGTGTGGTTAAATAAAAAAAAGTAAAAAGAAATAAGCGTGGCTGGTCCGTCGATGAAACAAAAACAAACTACAAATAAACAATCTGGTTCCGCTCGGGCCAGGAGCGATCAATGGACAATGGATATGCAAAACAGATTAAAAAGTACCTTGGAAGGTAAAATAAGCAAAATTGAAACGTTCATTAAAAGTGCCAACGAAGAAACCGATTCGGTTGAAATAAAAGTAAAGCTACGAAGTCTGATTCAACTGCAAAAAAAACGTGGAGGAACTTCACAACAACTATTACGCCATTCCGAATGTGAAAGATGCAGAATTACCTGCCGTGGACGAAGATCTCCATCTTTTTGAAGTCCGTCTTGAGTCATTAGAGGTAAGAATTGAAACTATTCTTAATTCCTCTAAGAAATCAAGTTCTTGGGCAGTAATGAAAACAAATGATAATTTCGAAATAAAAACTAAAATACCTCCTCTAGTTTTACCCGAGTTCTCGGGAAAATACGAAGAATTTAGTTCATTTAAAATCCAATTTGACGATCTGATCACAAATAACATACTACTGAGTGAATCTCAGAAGCTATACTACCTCAGATCTTGTTTAACTCATGAAGTTAATTATTTATGCAGTAATTTTGATAATTTTAATTCCTTATATGAATTTTTAGAAAATAGATACGAAAATGAACGATTAATAATCAATATTCATATTCAAAATATTTTGAAGCTGGAAAAAATACAAAATGAAAATTCCACAGAAATTAGAAATATGATTGATTGCGTTCAAAAAAATTTACGAGCATTAAAAGTACTTAAATATGAGCAAAATAAATTATCCGATGTTTTACTTATTAATATTCTAATTGAAAAACTTGATAGAGAATCGAGAAGAAATTTTGAATTATCACATAAATCCAAAACCGTTCCTACATTTCAAGAATTTATTGAATTCTTAGAACAATGGGAATCCGTTTTATATTGTCTGTGTCTGTTGATAGAAATGCTAAAGTGAACCCAAATAAAATGTATGGCCAACAATTCTAAGCCAAAAGCTTTCATAGTAAATGAAAATAAAAACAAAAATTATATAGTGTATAAGTCACAACATCCAATATATAAATGTCCTACTTTTTTAAATTCAGTATTGACGAAAAACTAATATTCATTCGCAAACACAAACTTTGTAATTTGTGTTTAAAATCTAACCATATTCAAATTAATTGCCTTTCCAAATATCGATGCAAATGCGATGATTCACACAGTTATTTGATTTGTACTCGAAATTCTAATAAATCGAAAATAAAAAATCATTAAGATAACGGAAATGAAAAAGAATATTGCGAAACAGTTAACAAGAATTCTAATCTGAATAACCTGGCATCAGTGTTGAGTAATAGCACATGGCCCAATCAAATAAGTAAAAAAAATGTTCTGTTTTCAACAGCAGAAATATATGTTTGCAGAGCAAATAATCAAAAAATAAAATTAAGAGCTATACTCGATTCCACGAGCAATATTTGTGTACTTACAGAAAGAATGAGTAATTGCTTAGGAATAAAAAAGGAAAAAATAAAGACACCAGTATCCGGTTTTAATGGATTATCACAGAACATAAAATGGAAATTAAAAACAATTATTTCAAACGAAGATAGCAGTTCTGCTGAACCAGTACATTTTTTGATTGTAGACAAAATAACTGAATTTACACTCTCCTTCAGTTAAGATATTTCCGATGTGGAAATTCCAAAGTTTTTAACGTTAGCTGACAAATCGTTTTATGAAGCAAACGAAGTTCATGCTTTGATTAGCGCTGATATATTTTTTAAAGTTTTAAAACAGAATACGTATAAAGTAAATTAAGAGTTGTTTTTCAAAGAAAGTGAATTTGGGTGGATTGCGTGTGGTAAACTTGAAGAAAGACAAATTAATAAACAAGGACGGTGTTTTTTAGTAAACAATGACTCTATTCAAGATACTTTAAAATTATTTTTTGATTTAGAGGATTTGGGGATACGAGATGATCCAGTTCTTCATGAAAGAGATCAAGCTATAGAAATTTTTAAAGAAACTGTTGAATTCGAAAAAGGCCGTTATATCGTGCAACTTCCCTTCAAAAAATCCTATAATGAATTGTCCGATAATTATCCCCTAGCAAACTACGTTTCCAAAATTTATGGAGAAGATTTGGTTGTGATTCGGAATTATATCATCAATACCGTGGAATCATTCGCGATTACACAGAACAGGGTGTTATAGAAGTTAAAACCGAAATTACAGATAACAAGTTAAAAAGACCTGTATATTATTTACCTCATCAGGCTGTAAGAAAAGACGGTCGCTTAACATCAAAAACAAGAATTGTATTTGACGCTGGAAGTCATCAAAATAATAAACTCTCATTAAATGATTGTTTATGGCCAGGAATTAATTTAAATCCCAATCTCTTAGACATATTAATTAATTTTAGAATGAATGCAATAGCCTTTTGTTTTGATATTAAACAAGCTTTCTTACAAATTTGTCTTGCTGTCGAACAAAAAGATGCCGTTCGATTTCTCTGGAGTGATGACGAACCGTGTGTTCATAAAAAGCCTAAACTACGGGTATACCGTTTTAATCGAGTAAATTGTGGTGTTAGTTAAAGTCTATTTCTTCTGGCAGCCACGATTAGGCATCATATTGAGAAATAAACATGAATCCCCTCACACTGTAGAACTTTTAGATAGAAATTTCGACGTTGACGATCTTATTTCCGATGGTAACGAATTTGAAGAAGCTCTTCTAACTTCGCGAAGAGCAAAAAATATTATGGAAGCTGCTGGAATGGATCTCAGAAAATGGATTACTAATGATGCTAATTAAATAAAGCCATGGAAGAAAGAAAATTTTACTGTACATCCTGTACATGAAACTAAGTTTAGGAGCAAATGGAACAAAGGTCCTAGGAATATCATGGAACACTAATGAAGATTACTTGACTACAGATACTAAAAGTCTATTGGGGAATTTGTTTCCTTAGATAAAAATACGAAACGCTTCATACTGCAAGCAGTTGGAAAGATCTTTGACCCATTAGGGTTAATTTCTCCTTTCACCGTTAGAATGAAATGCCTCCTTCAAGATCTCTGGAAAGAAGAAATTCAATGGGACGACCCTTTGTCAACACATATTGAAAAGGAGTGGAAAAAATGGTGTGAGGAGCTACCCCACTTACGAAATCTAAAAGAACCTCGACTAGTTCTAGACTCTACTTTGCTGGAACATGATGTTAAGTTGCATAGTGTTGTGTGAGTTCAAACTATAATTAGATGCACATTTGAGCGACTTCCTTCTTAAAATATTATTTTAATATATATCTACTTCACTGTACAACACATTACTATAAATACCGATACAACTTCATAGTTGCGTGTTATTTATATACAATCCTCCACTCAGTCACAGTTAAGTCTTTAACTGGTTACAGTTAAATATACCACATCACTGGTTACAGTTAAATATACCACATCTCCTCCCTCCTTAAAGAACAAGTCTCTCCGGAGGCCGCCTGATTCTCCCGGAACGCCTAGGAAATGGCCTGTCTGGAACTGGTGGACTCCTAATCTCGGAGTCTGTCTCTTTAGCTGAAGACTGTGATAGATCTGGAACTGCAACATCAGTTGATGGCACTCCTTGTACGGAAGATGAACCCAATTCCTTGTTCCGATCCTTAGAAATATCTTCCGCCGTTTCTGCATGCTGAATATTAGAGTTGTTTTCTCGAACCTCTGATGATGGAAATCTCTGGTGCATAAGTGGAATGATGTTTTCTTGCACTTTATCCCCCACTGGACGGATCTGATCAACATGTCGTCTCACGAGGGTTCCTTGAACATCAATGATGTAGTGGAGTACGCCATCCTGGTTTACAATGGTACCAAACTTCCATCTAGTATTAGCTGCTCTGTAAACTCTCACAGCCACTCGATCTCCAACATCAAATTTCCTATCTCGGAATTCGAAATTATCTCTTCGTAATTTATCCTGAATTTTTGTTTTCAATTCAGGTAAAAGTAAATCTATCCTGGTTCTAATGTCTTATTTTAAGAATAACATGGCTGGACTAAGTGATGTAGTTACATTAGGAGCTTTTCGGTATTGCATTAAAAATGTACTTAATTTCTGCTGTATAGTACCTTCGTATTTATGCATAGCTCTTAATGATTGCTTTAAAGTAGCAACATAACGTTCTGCTTGTCCATTACTAGAAGGCTTGAAAGGTGCACTAGTTTTGTGCCTAACTCCATTTTTATGCATAAATCGCTGAAATTCATAGGATGTAAACTGAGATCCATTATCGCTGACAAGTACCCTAGGTAATCCGAATCTTGCAAAACTATCTCGAAGACATTCGATGGTTTTTTTATTGTGGTTACCTTCATAGGGTATACTTCTAACCATTTGGAATGAGCGTCAACGATCAGGAAAAACGTGTGTTCAAAAATTGGTCCAGCAAAATCTACATGAATACGTTCCCAGGGCATACTGGGATATTCCCAGTAATGAACTTTTTAGATTTTGGAGGATCAGCCTTATATCTAGCACAATCGACACAGTTTTTTGCGGCTTCTTCAATATCGTTATCTATATTTTTCCAATAGACGAACGATCTAGCTATAGCCTTCATTTTTACTATTCCTAAGTGTCCAGCATGTAATTCTTCCAGAACGTTCTTCCGAAATTTCCTTGGAATACAGACCCTTTGTCCGTACATAATACAACCATCCTCAATGGTATACTGGGCTTCCCTCCCTTGCAAATCTTTACCTTCCCTTAAGGCTCTTAAGAGTGGACCCAGCTCTATATCTTTACTCGTCTCCTGTCGTAACTCCTTAGAAGTAACCGGTAATGCTTCAATCTGTGACATCTGAAATATTGTGATGTCATCTTTAACTTCAAGCTCTTCGGATGTTTTTGGTAAACGAGAAAGAAAGTCTGCATTTCCGTGTTCAATCGTTTTACGGAATATTATATCAAACTCAAATGACTGCAAAATGAGCGCATAATGTAAAAGTCGGGTAGCTGCCAACACTGGTAAACCTCTTTTTGAACAAAAATAGCTATCAAAGGTTTGTGATCTGTTATCAAAGTGAATCTTCTACCTTTCAAATATAGATAAAACTTTCTTACTGCCCAAACTATTGAAAGCTTCTTTATCAATTTGGGAGTATTTTTTCTCGGACCCAGATAAAGTTCTTGATGCGAACGCGATCGGACGTTCAGAGCCATCTGGATATACGTGTGACAGAACACAACCAATACCAACTGGAGATGCATCACTAGCTAAAGTTAAAGGTAGGCTAGGATCATAATGCACCAAAATTTTAGGTGAACAAATTTCCTTCTTTATTTGCTCAAAGGCAACCTGGCAATCCTTCGACCATAAAAATCTAACATTTTTTTTTGTTAAATTATGAAGAGGATTAGCAATAGTAGCTAAATTTTCACAAAATTTCCCGTAAAAATTAACTAACCCTAATAAACTTTTTACTTCATGAACATTTCGGGGTACAGGAGCATTTACAACGGCTGAGATCTTTTCGTCAGTTTTATGTAACCCTTTTGAATCGATTCTATGCCCAAGAAAATTTATTTCATTTTGGAAAAACTTACTTTTATTTAAATTAAGCTTTAGCCCGTGTTCTCTACATTTCTTAAAAATTCCTCTAAAGCTGTAAAATGCGAAATTTCATCGCTCCCTGTTATTCTAGCATCATCCATAAAGACCTTGACTCCATCCATACCCTGAAATAGTCCCTCAACATAGCGCTGCCAAATAGCAGGTGCCCCATTTAATCCATACATAAGTCTTTTACAAATATATAATCCCTTGTGGGTATTTATAGTCATTAATTTCTGACTGTCGGGATGGACTTTCATTTGCAAATATGCATGCTTAAAATCTAATTTTGTAAATTGTTTTCCCCATTTAAACTACCAAAATTTCATCCAATCTTGGTAAAGGATGCTGAGGAACAATTAAATTTGGATTCAGGGTTACTGAATAATCAGCACATAGTCTTATACTACCATCGGATTTAACAACAGGGACTACTGGGGTTGCCCATTCAGAGCTGTCGACTTTTTCTATGATACCCTCTTTTTCAAGTCTGTCAATTTCGTTTTCAACTCTACCTTTGAGAGCAAAGGGTACTGTTCGAACCCTACAAAATATAGGTTTTACTCCATGTCTGAGTTTTAATTTAGCCTCAGAATTGTTTATTTCTCCTAATTTATCATCGAAAATATATCCTTATACTCTCTTAGAACTTTATTTAAATTTTGTTCGTTTTTGCTCTAAAAGCTTTAATAGCCGGCCAATCTAAATGAATTTTATAGAGCCATTCCCGACCCAGAATAGTATCTAAGTTTTCTTTCACAATGTATAAGTTCAAGTTTACTTTTTGATTTTTATATTGTACCCTTACAGTAACATATCCTATTGGTATAATTGAATCTCCTTTATATGTTTTAAAAACTATATTTGTAGGTTTAATTTGTTTATTTGAAATTTTTCTGAAATTTCCAATACTCATTACACTAACCGCTCCCCCCGTATCTAATTCCATAGAACAACTTTTGTTTTCAATTTTTAAATTTATCATAATTGGAGGTCGTTTTGGTTCTTCCTCGTGTAATATATAATCCTGAATTTTTAATTCGTATAGTGGAATTCTATTTCTATCTTCAACTTCATTTAATAGAGTTACCTGTTTTTGTTTAACCGATTTCGCATTTGCCTTTTTAGATGCGAAGCATGCCTGTTTAATGTGCCCAATTTTCCCACAGAAATTACATTTACTTGAAATAAATCTACAATTCTCTTTTGCATGGTTGGTACCTGTGCATCGTGAACAATATAATTTTTTCTTTCGGCTTTTTGTAAAATTGGATTTTTTATCCATGTGTTTTTAAAAGTTTGCATTGAATTTATTGCTCGGCCCATAATATCATTTGTCCCTCTAAAGCTTTTTCCATAGCCAGTGCTATATTTAGCGTTTTCTCGAGATTTATATTATCTTCCTCAAATAATCGATCTAAAATCATTTTATCCCGCAACCCGCTTACAAATACGTCGCGTAACATAATATTTAACATATCTTTATCATAATCACAATTCATTGCTAGAGCCCGAAGCTCGGCAATGTATGTACTAATACCTTCCCCTTCAGTCTGTTTTCTGTTTAAAAATTTGTGACGAGAAGGTATAATTAAAGGTTTAGGGGGTCAAATGTTTCTTAAGTGCATCTTTTAATTTATCTAACGTTTGGTCGGAAGGAATGTCAGGTGCAAGCAAATTCTTTAGTAACTGGTACAATTTTTGCACTAAGAGACGAAACAAAAACCTTAGCTCGATTTGCTATTGGTACATTCTGTACATCTAAGTAAGTTTCGAATCTTTCAATGAAACTATCGAAATTTTCATTTTCTTCATCAAATTTTTCAAATTGTACAGTTACTTTATGACTATGAGAATCGTCTCTAATTTGCAGCGCTCGAATCAAATCTTGATTCTGCCGGAGTAAGTCTGCAATTTGCTGTTCCATGGTTCCTTCCGATTAAAGAGAGAGAAAAAATTTCCTTTACCTTGAGCAGTTTTCAGGCAATGCCTTATCCAAAAGAATCTCCAATATATCCCATCTTCGTCGCCAACTGTTGTGTTGTGTGAGTTCAAACTATAATTAGATGCACATTTGAGCGACTTCCTTCTTAAAATATTATTTTAATATATATCTACTTCACTGTACAACACATTACTATAAATACCGATACAATTTCATAGTTGCGTGTTATTTATATACAATCCTCCACTCAGTCACAGTTAAGTCTTTAACTGGTTACAGTTAAATATACCACATCACTGGTTACAGTTAAATATACCACACATAGCTTTTGCGACGCCACCAAAAAGGTATATAGCGCAGCCATATATTTGAGAACAAAGTCAAGGACTGGAATTTCTGTTAAACTTGTGACTTCAAAAAGCCGTGTAGCACCATTAAACTGTGTAACCCTGCCCAGACTAGAATTACTTGGAGCTCTAGTCGCTGATCGTCTGGCATCTAAGGAGAAAAAGATCGTGAATCTTAAAAGATCCTGTTTACATTATCACTGGACTGATTCCAAAATAGTTCTGTTTTGGATAAAGGGTAACAAAACCCGATGGAAGTAATTTGTTGCTAACAGAGTCAATGAAATAACCAGCCTAACAGATCCCCACTCATGGTACTATTGTGCTGGTAAGGAAAACCCAGCAGACTTCCTCTCTCGTGGACTGAGCGCTGACTGTCTGGTGTCAAATTCCAGGTGATGGACAGGTGCAGAATTTTTGTCCGATTCTGAATTTCCCAAAAACTTTCAGCAAGGGGTTCCTGAGTTAGACTACCTCACCGAACATGAGA
Source organism: Trichonephila clavipes (assembly GCA_019973935.1). Lineage (NCBI taxonomy): Eukaryota > Metazoa > Arthropoda > Arachnida > Araneae > Nephilidae > Trichonephila > Trichonephila clavipes. The sequence continues at coordinate 259,938 of BMAU01000374.1, read as the reverse complement.
AAGAGACTATAGTTCAAGAAAGGAAAAAATTGCCTGAAGCTGACGGAAATGAAGAGACTGTCTTGCGGAAAGTTATTCCTCTAGCATCCTTGACGAACTTTTAGAACTTTCTAATAGTTATTTCAAAGTTATTAATATTTTGTCTTATATTTTCAGATTCAACTACAACTGTAGGAATAAGTCCAAAAAGGTTGGACCTCTAACTGTAGCCGAATTCAAGGAGTCAGAAATTAAATTGATTATGCATGCTCAAAGATCCTTGTTTGATAAAAAAGAAATTCCAAGTAGTATTTCTAATTTATTTCCATTTGTTGATGGGGATGGAATAGTTCGCGTAGGTGGAAGATTAGAAAATGCATCTGTGCCATATCTCCATAAGCATCTTGCGATTTTACCAAAAGGTTCAAAATTAAGTAAACTTTATTTTAACACCTTGCATACAAGTCTTTTTCACGTTGGCCCACAGGGATTGTTAAATACTGGACGGTAAAAATTTTGGTCTTTGAGCAGTCGTAGCATCACTCGTAAAACCGTTCGTCAATGTGTGACATGCTTCAAAAGCAGACCCATTCTCTCTTCACAAATCATGGGTAATTTGCCCAGTGAAAGAGTAAACATATCGAGCCCATTTACTATTACTGAACTTTATTTATACGGTCCCTTTTTAGTCAAATATAAAAATCAGAGAAAGAGAACTCAAAGTAAATTGTGTGTATGTGTATTGCTATATTATATTTTATTTGTGTAAAATTGTTGATTTAAATTTATTATTACATTTAAATTGTTGTAATCATTGTATTTAATTATGTGCTAAATTTATATATATTGTGCTAAATATGATATTTGTAAGTTCTTGCATGTGAATATGGCAAGGCCGGGCGGGATGTTGGCGCATGTGCGCCAACGTCATGCGCACAAATGCAAAAATTCTTCTTTGCCGCGCTGTGCAGGCGGATGAGAACTTTCTGTGGAACAAGATAGACGAAAAAATTTCCCTTTAATACTCAGACGTGAGCATTAATATAGGACTATAAGACTCGAAGCTCACAATAAAAAAAATTATTAAAATTTGCTACGCTTGTAAATAGCATATATATGTTGCGTGATATATGTTGTGTGGTTAAATAAAAAAAATAAAAAAGAAATAAGCGTGGCTGGTCCGTCGATGAAACAAAAACAAACTGAAAATAAATAAGCGGTTTTGACTTTGGAAAAGAGGAAAACGTCTGTTGGGGCAAGGTCGGGTCTGTAAGGAGGCTGTGGAATTGTTACGATGCCATTTTTTTGTCAAGTGCTCGGTAACCACGGAACAGGTGTGAGATGGCACATTGTCGTGGTGGAGCTTCCAATTGGCGGAAATTTCTGGTCTCACTTGATTGACCCGTCGCTTCAATCTTTTTAACACTTCCACGTAGAAGGCACCATTGACTGTCTGTCCTTCGGGCACAAATTCCGAGTCGACAACACTTTTCTTGTCAAATAAGACAATCAACATTGCTTTCATTCTCGACTTGGACATGCGAGCTTTCTTCTGTCGAGGCGATCGCTGAGTGTGCCATTCGTTGCTCTGACGTTTTGTCTCGCGGTCGTAATAGAACCAACTTTCATCCCCAGTAGTGACGTTGTCAAAAAGTGAGGGTCTTCTTCAATGCCTTCCTCAAGATCTTTTGAAACCACCTCACGATTTTGTTTTTGAACGTCCGTTAAAACTTTCGGCATGAGTTTGGCGCAAATCTTTCTCATCCAAGATCCTCACTGATGATTTTGTGCGCAACCATTTTATCCATTTCTAGCTGTTCTACGATCAGGCGAACACTTAAACGCTGGTACGTGTTCAGCAAATGTCGCACACGTTGTTCGTTTTCCGCATTTCTTGATGTTGACGGGCGACCTGCACGGGGTACGTCCTCCACGCTCTCCCAGCCTTCTTTAAGCATTTTGTGCCATCTAAAAACTTGAGCCTGCGATAAGCTTTCCCTGCCGTACGCTTGCTGAATCATTTCCAGCGTTGATGCACCCGATTTTCCAAGGCGAACAAAAAATTTGATTGCGTGACGCTTTTCAATATTTTGTTGCATTTTGAACGTGCACACACTTTCTTGAAGACGTCTACGCCATGCGTGATCCTGCCTCAACCAAAGCCAGCAGGCGACTGCGGAATGAAACGTTATCAAGTTTGAAGGCCCCACTACCGACTCTAACTGGTCGGAGCGCCCTCTGGCGTACAGCCATGGCAGGACAAAAAATATTCTCATTGCTTAAAATACAAACCCTGTATTATAACATAAACAAGTAAAGCATAAAAGATGATATCACGTCTACAATTGAACATTTGTATGATTTGAATTTTCTTGAAATAAGGCTACACATTATCCTTTTTTTAAACTATTTAGAGGACAGTACTTTCAGTTTATCTTAATAAGATGATTCTGAAAGTAAAAGGTATGTCCTATCAGCCATTATTTTATGATTGTAAAAAAATTAAGAATTTTTGATTTTTCTCTCAAAGTTATTATAAAATGCCCAATTTAAAAACTTTTCTAGCTTTTTAACTGATTTATGTTTCTTAGATTGTATCAAATAGCTATACCTTTCGCGAATTGTATTGTAGCAAAACTTATGAGAGCATCAAGCATTATTTGAAATATGGAAATGAACTTGCATTCCTTACCAAAGAACTAAAATCAATCGACATACCGCCACTGAAACGGGTGAATATAAGGATCTGATCAAAAAGAATTTTTGTAAAATCCACAAGGAAATCAAAGATTATGTTTCCCTCTAAAAGTGAATATGCATTGCCTTACTAACAACGTCAGCCTTTCAAAATGGTGGGAGGAAGTGATTATATTGTACCGTAAAGATACACGCAGACTAATAGTGTCGGAGCACGTCATTTGGAATTAGCTCAAGTGATGAGGACGATACTTTGTTGTCCACCCTTTTCGAATATTTTACAACACGCCAATGAAAGGACTTTTAGCCTCTACGGATTTACAACGTGGGTCAACTCCTCTGCATGTTGGACATTCATGCACTAGATTTGGAACCCGTATTCTGATGATGCCAATCTGAATTTTGAGACGTGTCCCCTCGGCTACCGCGGCTATTCTAAATGGTGGGAAATGATGAATCCTATTGTCATTTTAGTTGATAGAGATAAATGGCTTTTGTAGCAGCTAGATTGCGCATTTCGAGTCACCTTATGCAATAAAAAAATTTAAAACATGTGCAAACCACACACACACATACACACACACACATACATACACACACACATACATACACACACACATACACACACACATACATACACACATACATACACACACATACACACATACATACACACACACACACACATACACACACATACATACACACATACACACACACACATATATATATATATATATGGTTGCAAAAAAAAATAATTATTTGCTACACAAATCGTCATTCCTCAATGATGAAGTCCACAAAATTCGGTAGCGAGGTGATTATTGTGCAGAAGTACTCTTTTCACGGATGCATCAAAGGTGAGAATTAGCTTTCCTCTTTACAAATTTTTATGAAATCTATCCTTACTTCCATGAATTTTTTTCTTCATAATTACAAAAGCACATTTAATCTACATGGATTATTTGCTTCGGAAAACTTTACTTTAGATATACTAAATACGCACAAAATACGGAAAAAATTGCAAGATATAACAAGTTAAAGATAAGACATAACAAGTTAAAGTTTTTATTTGGATATATTATAAGAAACAATTAAAAGAATCTCAAATATTACGCAAATTTAAAATTAGATTAAGAAAATTTAAGCCAAAAATGTTATTAATTCAAGTTTTTATTTTGCACATAGTAAGAAACTATGAATTGAAATTTTTTAAAAATTCCATGGCTAATATTAAAAATTACTACCAATTTTTAGATTGTTACTATCATCAAGTCAAATGCCGAAAAATAATTGAGTACTTTTGAACTGCAGCAAGTACTTTGAAAGATATTTAATGGCATTATAAGGTTTAAATTATTATCTTTTTAATCGCCATGTCCTAAATAATGTCGGGAAAGACACTAGTGCTCTAATATTTTCCTTCTGGGTATTATGCAGGGTAATTGTTGCAAGTGCATCTTAATGTTACACACAGAAATATATTTTTGCAAAATTATTTTAGCTTCAACTTTTGTCAAAACCGAATCTAGATTGCCAAAAATTAAATTAGGCTCAATTCAATAGATGTGTTTGATAAACAGACTCATGATACTTCCAGAATCAACATCAAAAATAAAAAAAATGAAAATATACTCTAGCTGATGATTGTTTTTGAATACAATCTAATCAAAAGTAGTGTAGATCACTGCGATAAGGAAATATTCTTCCAGCCAACAATCTGAAAACACCAGAAAAATATATAGAAAGGGGGGTATTTCTACATTTTTTTTTACCCAAGGTACTTTGCAACTCCTTTTTACTCTATAAAAATATATTTGGGAAACGTATTACATTTTTATAATTTCGTAACAGGAGTACTCAACCTTTTTCTGTTGGGCCGCATACATATGTCAGCTATTTCACGCGGGCCGCCTCATGAGGATAAAGGGGAAGGAAGGGGGTTAAAATGTGGAAAACTGATCAAAATATTTTAACTCATGGTTTGCTTTTTTTAATTAACATATTTTTTTTAATTTTGTCACTAACATTGAGCTAGAAGCATTTAATAAACACTCATTTACAATTTTTGCTTCAGTAAACGGTTTCATATCATTACCAATAATATAACAAACTTCATGATACATCTTTGTTACCACTGTGACATTACCACTAATACTCTTGCTGTTATATTTAATTTTGTAATAAATATTTGATTTTTGCAATAAAAAAAACAACTTACAATATATAACCAAACCATCAAAATAACTTGACAGTTAAAAGAATAATACCTAAAAATAAGCAAAATATAAATGAAAGAAATATATTTGGTACTATAAGTTAGTAGTACTGTATGATGAAATTGGAGACTTGCTGAACAGTGGATCTCGATTTTTGTTTTTCAATCTGTGAATCGATTTGAGATGTGATTAACAAAATGCATCTGGGATTCTGCACAACGTTGAGATGTCAGCTCATCTGCAGCTAGTAAGAATTCAATATGCGAAAAATACCGCTGAAGCCTTCTTTATTCTCGATCTTTCTCTCGCTTTGTTTGGTTTAAATTTGGTTGATTTCTTAGAAATGGAATAATCTTCATAAAAATTGTGTGTATTGCTTTACTTAAACTACATCAAAGTGAAATATAAATTGTTTTCGGAAAATCTTACATATCCTCTCATCTATCCTTGAAAAAATGTAACATTTGAACTTAAGTTTCAGAGTCCCATACTTATTTACAAGAATTAATATAATTCAAAAGAACATGTTTAGTTTTTTTTTCTCTTAAATAATCTTTGAGTGAATATTAACGTCGCACACTGTTCAGCTACAGAAGAGCATTTAACGATGGACCTCCCAATTTTGAACCATGGTCAAGTGACGAGGACGACACCTAAGCTGTCATGCTCTCTCCTAAATACCACACCACACAATGAGTAGGACATTTAAGCTCTCGACATATTTAACGTGCATCGTTCCCTTATACGGCGGGTCTTTAGTTGTACTGGGACCGAACTCGGGACATACCAGCCACGATTCGATACCTTGACCTTTAGGCTACCGCGGCCACTAAAGAATCTTTGAACCTGAGAGAGAGAGAGAGAGAGAGAGAGAGAGAGAGAGAGAGAAGTGACGTTTATCTCATATTATAGAAATCTGTTCCATCTTTCAGGTGTAAGATCAATATATTCTTAATATCCCCTAAATAACTATTTTTTTAAAAAAATTAAAAAACTTGTTAATTCTCTAAATATATTATTATTTTATAGAGATCTCATGCCATAATAATTTTATTTTATTAATGTTCGGCACAACGGCATGTTTTATAAAGAACTTTTAGATTTTTAATCATAAAAGAGTTGACTTTTTTCACAATTTCAAATACTTATTTTAAATGACTTTGGATGACGTTCTGGGTATATTATATATAACCTATAGAACATTAGAGAAACAAAATGGGCATTTATATAAGACATTTTGGAGGATTGTTTGTGTAGCGCATTTACACTGTAGTACGTATTTGATTTTTGAGGAGTCGGAGCTTGTTTGAGTCGCATATTGTTTGCGTACTCTTGCAATAAAAAAAAAAACCCACACCTACCGGTTTTTTTAAGTATATATTTATTGTTCAAAATTAATAAATTTGATTCAGATACTCATTGAGAATTTTCTAACCTAGGAAAAATGTTCTTGCCTTTGAATCCAACAGGATACCAGGGGCCACTAGGGGTCAAGGTAATGGACTTGTGACTGGCGTACCATCAGTTCAAGCCTTGTACCGATGAAGACCCGCCATTCAGAAGGAGTTGATGCACACTCAATATGTCAAGGTTCAAATGTTTTCCCGTTGGTGTGCTGTGGAATTTAGTACAGAGCGGTACCAGCTCAGGTGTCATCCTCGTCACTCGACCATGGCTCAAATTTATAAGGTCTGTCACCAACATCCCTAATGCAGCTTGAAAACGCGACTTAAAAAAATGTCTAACTCTAAGAAACAGAAGACGAAGAGTGTACAGGAGGGCCCATGATTTCACATTGGCAGGATGTAGACGTAAGTAGCATGCGATCAGTTGTTGTTCTTGTCACCCTATCACAATCCAAAGTAAGAGGATGGTAGATAAGCAGTAATGAAAAAACTACTTTTTTTTCTTCAGGACATTTAAAGAGTGTTTGTTTTCCAGGCATAGAAGTTTAAGTTGGCATTACTTTACAAGATGGTGACCGATTTAACAGCTGTCAAGTGATTTATTCTCAGTTTGTGGTTTGGCAATTCATCAAAACGATCATCAAGCAAGGCGAAGATTCGTCGAATGGGCCCAAAACGAGATTGCCGTTGTTCCCGATTTTCATAAGCGAATTTTGTTTAGCAATGAAGCGCACTTCTGGTTGAATGGCTACGTCAACAAACAAAACTGCCGCATTTGGAGTGAAGCTAATTCACAAGTGTATGTCGAAACACCGTTACATCCAGAAAAACTGACTGTTTGGTGCGCTTTATGGGCTGGTGGAATCCTTCTTCAAAAACGATGAAGGCCACAACGTTACAGTCAATGACGATCGGTATAGAGCCATGATTACTAACTTTTTCATTCCTGAATTGAACAATCATGATGTCCAGGAGCTGTGGTTCCAAAAAGATGGCGCAACATGTCACACAGCTCGTGCCACAATCGATTTATTGAAAGACACGTTGGGTGACATCCTAATTTCACGTTTTGAACCTGTGAATTGGCCTCCAAGGTCTTGTGATTCAACACCGCTAGACTATTTTCTGTGGGGCTATGTAAAGTCATTGGAATATGCGGATAAGCCACAAACGCTTGATCATTTGGAAGACAACATTCGCCGTATTATTGCCGATATACGGCCACAAATGTTGGAAAAAGTCATCGAAAAGTGGACTTCTAGATTGGACTACATCCGAGACAGCCGTGGCAGTCATATGCCAGAAATCATATTTAAAATGTAATGCCCCAAGGCTATCTTTCGAATAAAAAAAATCATGTCAATCGAATAATACATCGTTGTTTTATTGCAGTTTAAAGTTCTATACCTCTAAAAAAACACCCTTTATAAATCCTCATGCACCACAAAGTATCACACGGAGGCTTACAAAATTAAGCACGAAGCACACATTACAAAGAAAAGAAGGCATTTAAATTTATAAAGGATTACAATACAAACAACCATGCCTTCGAGGATTTGAACCCAGGCACTACCTCACCGCAGTCAGCATTATTAACCACTGTACCGGATGACCGCTATTTAATTAAACTAGACTACCAAATATGTGAGAAATCAAACCGCGAATTCACCAACAATGTTGAAAGATAGTTTTTTGACTATAATTAAAACCAACCCTTCTTAAGTTATAGTTCATATAAATTGGTGTAAACTCATGGCACAACAAAGAGTTTCCACCTAATTTTTTGAAAATGACGTTTTCGAGTACGGCAGCATTGTGGTCAACTTTTCATTAAAACCTGAATTTCAAATCTATGGATCATATCCGTAATTCTCGACCTTTACTTTACTATTAAAAATCAGGATTATCTTAATTTCGGAAAATTTAGAATAGACACATTTATATCAGTCATTAACTATTTTTCTTGCGTTACCTTCATCTAAAGCAGAGGAAACCAACTTACGACCCACCATGAATAATTTTGCGGCCTATGATATTCATTACAACTTTACAAAATACTAATATTTTGTAGACTATTTTCGTTTGTGGTGTAGTGTTTTGTAATAAACAAGTCTCACAACTGTGTGTGTTTCTATTTCATCACGCTGCTTCAGTTTTTATACAAACTTAGAAATGTGCAGCATTGCATCGCAGCATTTCAAAAAATTTCAATTTAACAGATCTGGCACAATAATTGTGAGCACTTTTAGGTCAAATTACGCCAGCGAATGTTGCTTTTCGAAAATTAAATTTAATAAACATATATCGCGCTGAGATTTAATAGATAAATTCTTGGAAGGAAATTACGCAAAAACCAACGCATTGAGATCGACTCTCAAAAAATAAGTGAAAGAGATGAGAAACAACTATCTTATTTGAATAAATAAAACATTAATTGATCGTATAATTATTATTATTATAATAGCTACGTTTACATACAAGAAAAATAATGCGAATTACGATAATTACTTTAGTTTTAAATTCACACTCCAATAAGTGTTTGTTATGGATCACAATTTGATATTAAGATCTATGAAAGGTCATTTGGGTTTGCCATCCTTGTTATAAGCCAAGAACTGTTACCCCAGTCATCAGACTTGCTTCAGATTCAGCACCCATCGTAATTGCACTTCCTGTGATCTTCATTGAATAAAAAGAAAAATCAAGAACACCAGATTTATATCTGTTTTTTAGAGCACGGATGTCGTGACAAAAACTCCACTGTGTCTAATCAAATGAAAGGCGCGTAATTCATTGCACCAACTATATATACGTCCTTTGATTATTTTCTTCTTTTTGTTTTCCGTTTTCTTACACATTGCTCTCTTATAAGGAACACATAATTTATTAATTTTGCTATATTATTGAACCATATGGGATTTATAAGCAACAGGCCCTATGCACATACGGTTAGATTCTTGATTCTGATAAGAATTAGTCGTGAAACACATTACGTCTCTCACTAGCTGAATTCATGACGAAGATGTGAAAAGAGAAATGATTGTTCAGATGCCGATCTTGTAATCCGGATTTTTAGGTACACAATAGAACATCCATAAGAAAATTGATCTAATTCAATCGTTTATTAAAGTAAGATGTGTTTACCTGCGGCTCGTGGTTGATCGCTTTTGACTCAGTTTCTGATTTCCACCGAGAAAGATTAATAGTCTATAGAGATTGCGAATTATCCTTCAGAGAAATCAATCAACGTTTTGGACGAAACAAAGCAAATGTCTTGCGGTTCTATCATTATTTAATACACTTAGAAAAGACAGACCTACTAACGGGCCTGATCGCACAAACCTCATTGCACCACTGTTCATGATGACTGGTGGATAGTGGGTATGGCAGTGATGAATCCCAAAGCCACATCACGAACCATAGCACTAGATTTGGTATGTTACGCATCATTCGGTGACCGCCCGTACCTTTCGAAGCCTTATGCAACAGGGTGGAATGTCCACAATTTATCTATTGCTTCGTTTACCTTTGACTGGAAACCACAGGCATTTGTACCACCAATGGTGTGATGAAAGCTGGACATGGACAACGGAAGAGAATGGCAATGTTTTTACTGCCGAATTTCACTTCTACCTGCAATCACGATGGTCAAATTCGGTTTTAGAGACACCGTGTTGGGAGGCTGCTGAACTGTTGCATTATACATAGTCACACTGGGCCTGCACCCGGTATCATGTTTTGGAGGGTTTTTTTTAACTTCTATAACACACCAATCTAGTACGCACTGTCGTTACACTGAACAGCCAGAGCTACATCTTTGAGGTGTTGAATCCCGTCATCCTCACATACATTCAGGACTTGCCATCAGTCCTATTCCGACCGGATAATGTGTGACCAGACGTGGCACTCAATGTTAAGAATTTTTTTGTACCCATCACATTGAATTGTTTCCTTGGCCTACTTGTTTTCACTATCTGTCGCCAGTCGAAAACCTGTCGTTCAGGATTGCCATCAACCAATGACCTGGGATTCACCATCCGTCGCTACATCAGATAAACTTTAGCAATACATGAAAGCCGCGTGGAGACAACTTTAACCCAAGGATACATCCAATGCCTCTTGAATTCTATTCAAAGTCATGTGGCATAGGTTATAGGCAACCATGGTGGCTACACTCACTATTGATTTTGTCATCAGCCATACGTCAAATGAGGCTGTAATTTTAGTTGTTTGATCTCTTTACAACATTTTATCTGCCAAAGAAATTTCGCTGTGATATATCTGATCCTCGCTGGTGTTGCATTTTGTGTGGCCAACAGGGAACAATGTCAGTAATTAGTGTGATAATTACTGTTTTTGTGTTGGATGATGTGAATATGCTGTAACTGTTAAAATTGTAAATTTAGCTATAATTTCTTAAAAGGGTCCGATGTTTAATGGTAAAAATTTCTTTCATATAAACTTAATTGACAGTCTACACGTGAAAGCTAGACACATTATGGAAAAATTTAAATCCTATATATACGGCGTAACACTTCTGAAGATGTGAAAAAAATAAATATTTTTTTTAAACTTTTATAAAAATATATTTCTATTTTAACACTCTGTATTTCTCAGGAAAAATTAGTTTAATATTAAAAAGAATGATTTAATAAGTTCAAATACTTCTGGTCTGAATCTTTTCGATTAAACATGAAATCTCCATCATTTAATGTATTCAGAAATTGAATACTACAACGAAGCATGATATTTTGAATTAGATATTTATAAATATAAGTAGTAAATAAAATATACAATCGATAGAAAATCCTTGTAAGTCTCTTAAATAAAAACTAAAGAAGCTGGGATGTATTCAAAAAAATTTGAATTATTGTCACTGACACGTCATTTAAAATATTTCATACTATCTTGATTTTAGATTTCAAAGAAAATCATTAGAATTGCTTCCCTGAACTTTAAAAACATGGCTTCGAAAAAAACGCGTTTAAAGTTTTAACACTACTTACAATAATCATCTATATCTTGTCCATAGAACAATCCTTCCGTTTCCTCAAAGTTAGCATTTTCAGCGAATTTGAGAGCCCTTCGTAAGGTCCTGGCTTCTTTACAGTTGGATTCTGCAATCTTCTATGCTCTCAAAATCCGTACGTTGTCAACAGACTCAGCGTAGTCCCTGGCTGATTGACCTATTGTGACACCCATCACCTCCATAATTTTAAGAGTACAGGTACAAACCCCTCATTAAAGATGCAGGCCCGCCATATATGTAGCAAATACCCAAACGTTTTCCCCAGTAAATATATGCATCCGAGCGAAATTTCCTGCATAGTCATTGAAACTTTCGTTATAATTTTGGGGGTTTCCCCTAAACATCTTTTCAACAAATCGTCAGAGGCTTAGTCTCGTAGACTGGTTTTATAAGATTTATAAATTGCTCGTCAAGCGTTACTGCGTGTTTATATGTGCTCTCTTGATTTTCCGCTTCCAATGGTTGGCATTTGCGCCAAGAACATGGGTTGTAAACTTTCTGGGTGTTTTGTATATTGTACAACATTCTTACATTTCGTCATTGTAATACGCATACCTGCGTATCCTAGAATAGGGACGGAAGGACAATAAATGAGGGGAATGGTCAGAGCATCTGCCGCTGGAGCATTAACACACTTTCATACAAACTGGGACGTGCTCTCTTCTTCTGGCTTTTAAAATATTACAAATTGAGATCTAAAATTTTTATTGAGCATTTTTAAGATGTATTTATTGCGAAAAATGTAAAGCAAAATAAAAATTTTTTTTTAACTCATTACAAAGGACTACTACCTTAATGCAATTTCACTCAAATTCTAATGATTTGTTAAAATTATTACGAAATTAGATTACTTTTGATTGACATCTTTAATCTATACTTATGGGAAACTTCCGACATTAATTTCATTTTCTTTATTTTTTGTATGACGAATCATTTGCCATTAACATAATGCCTGTTAAACTATTGAAGGCCTTACAATTTACCTTATAAATAAAATTTATTTTCTTATACATATTATTATGAGTCTACATCAGCTACATTCATTTTGGTGTTGTTCACTTTCAATTTTTAAGGTAGTAGACCTGTGTGACGGGCAAAATTTCGACCTTTTTTGCGAGCAATTTTTAACAAGAAAATAAAATGCGATCGTTTTGTAATTTTTACATGCTTTTATTAATATGCTTTGACTTAATTTTACATTAATTTGTCTATAATTTTCCAAGTCAAAGGGGAATCGTCGAAAAAAACTGTGAGCTATTTTGGGGAAGCACACAGTCTTCCGTAGTCATATGAAATAAAAAAAAAAAAAACTGAAAGATCATTGTTTTGTAGATTTTATTGTAATGAAATAAAAATAATATGCATATTAAAAAAGGAAAATATGGCAGACTTGTGAAAAAAAATTTTTAAAATCTAGATTCTTTAGTTTTGATAAATGGTTTTAAAAATTAATTTATTATTAAATAATTGAGCGTTTTAAAAGTTAAGTATTTAGCTATGTGTGTCTAGAATAAAACAGATGGAATTTTTAGGCAAATTGGTGGAGAATAGTTTTAAGCCAGTGTTTCCCCGAAATTCCAAAAACATGCTACGAAAAAAACGCGTTTAAAGTTTCGACAATACTTACATTAATCAGCTATATCTGGTGCACAGAGTAATCCTTCTGTTTCCTTAAAGTTATCATTTTCAGTGGCTTGAAAGCCCTTCATAAGTTACTGACCTCTTTTAGTCGCCTTCTGTAGTTTTATCTTCCCTCAAAATCCGTGCATTGTAAAGAGTGTCAGAGCGCAGTTCTTGTCTGTTTGGCCTATTGTGACACACATCACCTCCTTAACTTTGAGTACAGGTACAAACCCCTAATTAAAGATGCCTTAGTGAGGGAATATTAACGTCGCACTCTTCAGCTACCCGAGGGCTTTTGGTGACGGACATCGTAATTTTGAGGGACGAGGACGCCATCTGAACTGGTACCCCCTCTCCCTACTACCACACTTAACCAACGGGAGTTCGTTCGAGTTGTCTACAGATTTAACTTGCATCCCTTCCTACACGGCGGGTCTTTAGTGGTACTGGGTTCGAACTCATGACATGCCTGCCATGATCCAATACCTTGACCACTGGACTAACACAACCTTTCATTATAGATGCAGGATGCTGTATAGGTTGCAAATTCCAAAACATTTTCCCCAGTAAAAGTATGCATCAGACCAAAATTCCGTATTCAGTGATTGAAACTTTCGTTATTATTTTAGCAGAACCCCCCCACAAAAAAAAACATTCCTTTTTAACAAATCGCCAGATGTTCAGGTCTCGTAGACTGGTTTTATAAGATTTATTAATTGCTCGTCAAGCGTTACTGGGTTTTCATAAGTTCTCTCTTGATTTTCCGCTTTCAATTGTTACTTGCGCCAAGAATATGGGTAGTAAAAGCGCTGAGGGTTTTGTAAACTGAACAAAATTCTTATATTTCGTCTTTTCCAATCGAAGAGTTTGCTATAATGCGCATTCCTGCGTATCCTAGAATAAAAGGTATATGGACAGACAATAAATGAGGGAAATGGTCAGAACAGAGAGAGAGAGAGCTGCCACTGGTGTATTAATGCACTTTAATACACACTTCGACGTGTGCTCTCATCTCCTGGCTATAACTTTTAAAATATGAAAATATTGGTCAGAAAATGGTAGGGCCTATTTTTAAGTTGCTTTTCTTCCAAAAATCTAAAACAAAAAAACCGAGTTTCTGAAACCATCACAAAGGACTTCTACCTTAAAGCAATTTCAATCAAATTCTAATGAGTTGTTAAAGTTTTTACGAAATTACTTTTAAGATTTGCAGCTTCAATACATATTGATGGGGAACTTTCGACTTTAATTATTTCTATTCAGGTAACTCATAAAACAATGGACATAATTTAAGTTCAGTTTCTTTATTTCTCTTGTATGACAAATAATTTCCCATTGACAGCATATTATTCGTCAATTTATTGGAAGTCTAGTTACTTTTCAAAATAACTATGCAATTGTGAAATTATTAAACTACATTATAATCATTTTAGTTTAGATTTACAGCTTAATAAAAGTATACGTGAAATAATTTTAACGAAGTATAACTTTCAACTTGAAAAATTGTCTTTCAATTGTACATATACAGACGGACCTCCATTTTACGAACACCTATTTTACGAATCTCTCTATTTTGCGACATTTTTTCTGGGACCAAAAACATAAAATTTTGAAAAAAGAATCTTTTATTAATGAATTTTCCAAATTACGAATTTTCTTCTGGCAACAGCGACTTCGTTAAATAAAGATACCAACAATCTGTAAAATACTTATAAATTCTGTTTAATTTTTTACAAGCACGTAAAACTCCCCAAGTCCAACAAACTTTTTTATTCTCTTTTTCTCTGATACTTTTTTATTATTTAAGCTAAAATAGGGAAGATGCATGAGAAAAAAGATAAGCGTAACTTTTTGACAATTTTTTTTTTTTGAGTTTTATCCGTAAGCACAAATTTGTAGCAGTCAAGAAAAGTTATTAACCGAGGGGATTTATTACTAATAAAATTATGACAGTCAGAAAAAAAAAGAATCCTTCTTCCCATCCAGATTCTGTGCCAAATTCTTATTTTTTTCGTATAGATTCCATTCTGTCTATCGTGGATAGTTGCTTGACGCGGGAGACTTAAAAGGAAATGCAGTGTGGTATTTTCTAGAGAAAAGTTTTACGTCAATTGATGTATTACTGAAATGAAAAAGTAAGGTACCTTATCACAACTAATTGTTTAATACTACTGACCATTAATATAGCTACACCAGAAAGAAATGTCGATAACAAAATGAAATTAATTGGACAAATATATTATACTACAAATAACAAGTTATTAAAATTTCAAGAAATTTATGTGCATAGAACTTGAGAAATCAGGATCGATAACAACCTTCTCTGGCAGTAATAACAGCACTTACACGCCGGGGCATTGAGTTAAACAAAAATTGGATGGCATGTACAGATATAGATGCTCATGCAGCTTTAACAAGATGGCACAGATCATCAACCGTAGTGATTGGAGTATGGTGACGAGCCAGTCACTCGGCAATCATTGATCAGAAGTTTTGTATTGGCGAGAGATCTGGTGGACGTGCAGGTCAGGGCGACAGCCGAACATTTACCGTATCAAAGAAAGTATGTAAAATACCCTCACCATGCTGTTGTACTTTATCCTGATGAAACGTAGGTTTTTCATAGGGCTCGAATAAAAGGTTGCCCCACGGGTCTTAACGCCCCAAAAATGACACGTTCACTGTTCAAAAGGCCATCAATGAGAATAAAAGGTGACCGAAACATGCATCCAATAACATCCCATGCCATTACTTTAGGTGATTGGCAGTATGACGATGAAGAATGCACACTGCCAATGTGCGTTCACCACCATACCGCAAAACACGGATGCGATCATCTTGATACTATAAATAGAATCTGGATTCATCTTAAAAAATACAATCTCACCATTCGTGCCCCCAGGTTCATCCTAGATCACACTATTGAATCTGTCTGTGATGCAGCATCAAGAGAGTCGCAGCCATGGTCTCCCTGCTGAGAGTCCATGCTGTTGCACACACCGTCGAGCGGTTCATGCAGACACTTGTTACTTTGAAAACAAACCCAATTTTTGACTCAGGACTCGTGACGTGGCTGCACTATCCATTAAACCGGACAACATGCTTGTCTTCTCGGCTGCTAGCGATAGGGGACCGTTAAGATTCAACACGACGATCAGTATTAACGTCCTGAACTCAGACTCCATTTTCTGCTAACAGTCATTGGATCTCGACCGACGCGAGCTGCAATCCTGCAATACGATACCCCACAATACCTGTACGCTACATTTCAACCTTTATCAAAGTCAGATTGATTGATTGAATATTAACGTTGCACTGTTCAGCTACACGAGGGCTTTTGGCGAAGGACCACGTAATTTTGAACCATGGTCAAGTGACGTGGACGACACCTGAGCTGGCACCCCCTCTCCTAACTACCACACCACACCAACGGGAGGACGTTTCAGCTCTCGACAGATTTAACGTGCATCGCTGCCCTGCACGGCGGGTCTTTAGTGGTACTGGGCTCGATCCTGTGACGAAGCAAGCCACAGGCCGATACCTATACCACTCGGCTACCGCGGCCACTTTATCAAAGTCAGAAACATAATGGTACATCAAATAATCAATACCATTGAAAGTTTCGAAGAGTTCTTCTACCAGGTAGTATTAATTAACCGATGATACTAAAAAAATCTAATCATTTACCTTACAATTTCATTCATTTAAAAAAAGTCTTATTAAATTATTCATAATTTTTATCACCTAAATAAATATCAGGGTTTCACAGTATTATAAGTCTTGATTGTTTCATTGATGTGAGTGTAATTTAAGTGTTACCCCATTGCTGATAAAGTTTTAATTCCCATAAAAGGCATTTTAATTAAAAACTATTTAATAGTATCTACTTAATTCAGATGTTGCCAAAGTGTGATGACAGAATTTCGAAAAATACATGTCTTATGTTTTAGAATGTATGAATATGTCAAGAAATATGTGATTCTGATAAACATGTAATTTACACACACATTCATTTTCCCACGGGAAAAAAATATTCTACACAAAAAGTTAAAAAAAATACAAATAAATCCGGTTGGAATTTTTTTGATTAGCTTAAAATCTCCAACATTTAACATGTCCAGAAAATGAAAACTAAAAAGAAAATTAATTTGATTCTAAGTGCAATAAATATAAGTTTTAATTAGTTTATTATAGTAAATCGCCATTTCTTTTAAGCCTATGACGTATAAATAAAAAAATATTATAATTGTAAAAAAAATTGCAATGTATTACGTTTTCATCAAACATTTCATTTTAAATTATTTTTATTACCTTATAAAATACCTTATATATACCTTATTAAATTATATATATTTTATTTCTTAAGATATGTTTAGAAATACAAATTATTGATTTCTTTTAATCTCCTTAGGAATACCAAAAATTTGTAAAAAATTCAAAAAGATAACAGTTTTAGATATGTTCAATTGATTTATTGTGAATAATTTGTCATTATTGCCACAAAATATTCAAATAAGATCTTGATATGCCTTTTAGTGTTTGGTGAAACATTAATCACATAAGGAAGCATGTTCCCATTAAAGAATTTATTGTTTAGCTTATTACTTATAAAAAAAATAGTATCTAACACCATGTTATGCGTGAAAAATTAACAATAACTTGCAAATAATATATACTTTGCAACACGATGCTACATATAATCTTAATATTAAAAAACAATGATAAAACACATTTGATAATTCAAAATTTATATAACCCTAACACATGATTCTAGTTTTTATAAAAAAATTATCTGGAGTTTGATATCGATCTAACCGTGATATATTTTGAAGTGAAAAAGACGTTTGCTTCAATACATTTAATTTAATGTAGCTTTTTGTGTTTTGTTCGAATATGGCTTTTCCTTTTTTTTTTTTTGCTGTTATAAAAACATCTTCCAGGAAACTCACATTTAAAAAGTTTTTCATTCCGTATGAGTCTGAAGATGTGTTTTCAAATGTCCTTTTTGTATAAATTTTTTCCACAAAATTTACATACATGAGGCTTGTCTCCCTAATGAAGTTTCTTGTGCTTCTTGAGATATGATGGTCGTGAAAACATTTCGCCGCATATTTCACATTTATAGGGTTTTTCACGCGTATGAGTATGATAATGTAATCTCAGTTCAGTCAGTCGAGAAAATTCTCTTTTACATGTATCACATCTATGTTGTTTCTTTTCTGTATGTAAACGTAGGTGTTCTTTTATATAATACTTATTCTTAAATTTTTTACCGCAAACTGGGCAGGAATGGGATTTCTCATTGTTGTGTGTCGCTTGATGTTGTTTAAGTCTACATTTATAAGGCAAGATTTTCCCACAAATATAGCAGCTGAATTGTTTCTTCTTATCGTGGTGACGCAGAGATCTTTCTTCCGCCTTTTTCTTTGGGAATTCTCTATTGCACACTGAAGAATTAATAGATTTTTCAGCCCCATGTAACAGTAGATGTCGTTGTAGTGACCTTTCGGTCTTTAATTTCTTATGGCACACTTCGCAAATAAAACGATTTTCTCTGGTGTGATTATTTTGATGTAGCCTAAGAGTATCATGAGAGCTGAAAGATTCACTGCAATACATACAATTTAAATCTTGCATATGAGTTGCGAAATGGTTGAGGTACTGAAAACTGAAATCGAAGGCTGCCGCACATTGGAGACATTTGTGAAAAAGGGTGTCTTTATGCACTTCTATATGTTTTAAGTAGTGCCTCCGGAACTGAAATGTTCTGGGACACGCAACACAATCATACTTCGTGTCTTCTCCGGATCGTTCAGTGGTCATTTCTCATTAAAAGTTTTTTCACTGAGAGTGTAAAAAAGGCAAGACGACTTGGTGCATAGTTTGTGATCCTTTAGATGTTGGTTCCAAGCTGCTGAGGGTTTCCGTACGAGACTTGTAATTAAATGGGTCCGCACTAATTATCTAAAAATCATTAAACATTTTTATTATTTTGCAATTTATTAAAATAATTTTTTTTCTCAGTGAAAAATCATTATCAGAAGAGAATAAAAAATTTAAACTTAGTTTCGAAATAAGATATTTTATTAACATTTTAAAATGAATTTTATTTCTCAAAAATCTTTAAGAGAATGATTCCTAACAAAGTTTATACAGAGTTAAAGTTTTGAATCATTTCTAATAAACAAAGGTTATTTTTGTTAAATTTTCTCCAATCCTGTATAAAAAAACTATGAATAAGTCCACTTCTAATGTATATTTATCAAAAGTTTTAGTTCATAAAAGGTAAAGAAAAAAATCTTAGCTACGTATAATAAAAACATTGCGACTATTAATGCATTTATCATAAAAGCAGAATATATGGAACGTGAGCATTTTTATTTTTCTTGCCCAAAATATTGTATGTTAGTATTTGCTTGCAATATTATTCTTAAAATAATTATAATCTTATGTTCAAATTCAACTGAGATTAAATATGAATATATATATATATATATATATATATATATATATATATATATATATATATATATATATATATATATATATACGCTGTGCTCAGCAATAAAGATTTTTTCGACGTAATCTCAGTCAGCTTAAAAATGCATGAATTATACCATATTATTCTATAATTTCCTAATGTAATTTCAAGAATTGGAATTTCTTGTACAAATAGTTTTCAAACATAAATAGCGTATTGTTATCCTTGCAACGTTGTCAATAAAGAAAAAAACTAAAGTAGCATTTCAATTTACATAAAGGTATAAATTGTGAAGCTATTGTGGATTTGAGCGTCTATTGAATTCTAACTTTGAAAAAACCGCTAGGATTCTGGAATCACATGACAACGTAGGAAATTTGATATTTTACTGTGATAACGAGTTCGTGACCGTAGCCATGAGCGTACAGTGGTCATATATGAGCGATCAAAAGTCCCACTGTCACAAGTGTTTGAGTTTATATATAGATAGTGCTTCAATGCTTCTACAATCACATCAGATTACATTGGCTTTATTTAAACAAACGTAAGTTTTGCGGTCACATTTGTTTTAGTTTTTATACAAAGAAATACTTACAGGGCTTCTACAAGATAGGTTTTCAGTAGTACAACATTTCGCAATTAAAACTGGACAGAAATAATGCGATTCATGACTTTGCTTTCGTGATAGTAAACTTGGGAGGCACACGATTCCGATCACTGATAGCCTTCGTTTGGACTAAATTAATGTGACGTCATAGTCACATGATAACCGAGTCACGTGTTTTCAGCCAATCAGTTCATACATTAATGCGACGTCATAATTATGTCATAAACATAATCTCGCGTTTCCAGCCAATTAGCTCATGGGCTTCACAGTTGCCAACTTTTACTTTTAACAGAAACATTCTTTTAGAAAGTATATATATTTCAACGATATAATAATGGACAAATTTAAACAAAATGCACTTAATTTAAAAGTATTCGCATAATGTAAGTTTATTTTTAATTTTGAAAACTGTTTGAAGGATTTTAACGCATGAACTCTTTACCCAATCATTAAATTTTAAATGCTATCTGAACTTTACAAGTTGAACTAGTATGTCAATTTTTAATGAATGGAAGATACGTGATTGCCTTTATCGAGTGAACCATCATGAATATAGCCCATTGCTATAGAAAGCTACGTTGAGAAAGGAATATTAGACTGTTTATTTCAGTTATACGGATAGTGTCTTGGACAATAGATCCAGAAGAGGTTAAAGCTGTTTTTTCAGGAAAATTATATGTGGGAAAAAATGTTTAAGACCCTTGCAAAGAGGAGAAATAAAGCGGGAAATAATTCCAGATGAAGAATAGCCACCGGAAGATGTTTCAAAACTTCCGTAGTAATTTTTTTTGTAATGCATTGTAAGATCTAAAGAATTGAATTATTAAATTTTTTTTGTTTAAAATTTTCATTTATCTTATTCGAGTTTAGGTGTAATTGATATTCTGGGGGCACTTTTGAACTATTCTTTTGACAAGTTCCGCAAAAAAGTTTTATTTAAAAATGCTGCAGCGTCAATTATTTTTTAATCTGTTATATATCAATTAACGTTATGAATTATCGACTAAAGAACGCTCACTAAAATTTTCAAAGTTATTCCCACATATTTTTAAAAAAATTCATTTTTTCTATACCAAAATAATACATTAATAGAAACTGCAACAAAAAAGAATCTTATTTTTTTTTTTTTTTCTGAAAAAGAACCCAAATATAAAATTATACTATTCATAACCGTAAAAGAAAACTGGCACTTTCCTTAAAATTCAATTATTATAACATTTAACTAGACAATTTGTTTTAATTATTTAACCGTGACAAGCTAAAACCCAATTACATTATAGAATTCCAATCATGATACATAACTTATATTCATTCAAATGTGTACACTGAATCTTTTTTATATCTTTTCTTATTTTACCTTGAATATGTTTTTCTATTCTCCCATTTTAAGTGCATTTAAATATTTACGAGCAAAATAAATAAAAAGATTCAGTGCATATTAAACAAATAAAAAAAAACTACTTTACTGTATTTTCTGACTCTTTGTACATGGATGGTTTATTATTAGCGATTAAGGATCTTTTTTAAAGATTTGAAATTTTAAATTGAAGAACCCATAAAAATTGTTTAAATGTAATTAAAAAGAGGTATTTATTAAAAGTTTTTATTAAAAAGAATTTTGTAAAATCCACAAGGAAATCAAGGAATATGTTTCCCTCTAAAAGTTAGAATTTATTGTCTTACTTAAAACGACAGATTTTCAAAATGTTTGGGGTGAGTGAGATTATATTAGCGTACCGTAATCCACCGTGGAGGCTATTGGCTTTAGATCCCGTAATTTTAAATTAGGTCAAGTGACGAGGAGGATACTTAGTTGGCAACCCATTTCCAAATTACGCCAAAAAAAGAACCTTTAGCCTTCCCAGATTTAAAACGTGGATCAATTCATCTTCATACTTGATCTAAAGTGGCCCTACGTCTTGAACGCTCGACTCGATGATGCTAATCACAATTTTGAGACATGACCAATCCAAATAGCACGAAGTGATTTCTCCCACTGTCATTTCACTTTATAGAAAAAAATGGGGCGGTTATAGCAACTAGATGGGGCGCATTTTAATTCATCATATCGAGTAAAAGTAATTTAAAATGTACGTGTAAGCCATATATATATAACGATAACAGATTTGGTTTGTGCATGGAGATGGGTTTCCAGTTATATCACAAAAAACTGACTTACTGAATGATTAATACGTATTAATTTATATTTAGATTAATTTTTTTAAAAAACAATATTTAACTAGAAACGAACTTTACCACTTCCACGTTGTGTGGCAGGCAATTCTTGCGTATATGCAGTTGCTACAAAATTACAAATTTTTTTATGTAATTTAAAACATCAGTTTTCAACTAATGTGTATATTTCAATTTGTACTAAACATTTGATGTTTGCAATTAAAAAAATTGAAAATATGTAATCAAATCTTTAAAGCAACTTAACAGCTATAGAGTAATATCTAAAAATTATATTTGGTGCTACAGAATTAATAGTGTATTATGATGGAATTGGTGACTTACTGCACAGTGAACTTCGATGAGTTGTTTTTTTTAATAACTGAATTGTTTTGAGAGATGTGATAAAAACAAACATGCAGCTGAGCTTCTGTCCAACTTTGGGATGTTAGCTATTCTGAAGTTATCAAGAATTCAATATGTGAAAATACTCTGAAGTCTTTTTTATTCTCGTTCTTTTGGTTTGGTTGATATCAATTTGGTTGGTTTCTTACAACATATTGTTTCAAAATTGCTATGAATTGCATTACAATCCTTAAATTATATCAAAGTGAAATATAAATTGTGTTCGCTAACGTATGTTTTCAATTATGCTTGAAAAAATTTAACCTTTGAACTTAGCTTTCAGTCCTTTATTAATTAACAACAATTATTGTAATCCAAAAGAATAAACGTTTAATTTTTTAAAGAATCTTTGAATTGTAGTAATTACATGTATCTTATGTTACAGATATGTGCAAGATCTTTCAGGTGTAAAGCTGCATTCACACCAAGGCTTTAAGAGACAAGCTTTGAGCGTTTAGCCAATCAAAGACTTCATCTCGGGCGAGATGAAATTTCTGATTGGCTAGACGCTCAACAGCTGACGCTGACAGCCTTAGTGTGAATGCAGCCTAAGACCAATATCCTTAATATGTACTAAATTACAATTTTTTTCCCAAGAAAATTGAAACTTGAAAAAGCTCTACTTATGTTGCTACTCTTTAAAAAGATCTCATGTCATAACCATTTTATCTTAGGAAAGTTTGTAAAAATAACATATTTTATAAAGAAATTTTAGATCTTTAATTATCAAAGACAGAACACTTTATTACAATTTAAAATACTTATTTTGAAAAGTACTTTGGATGTCATTCTGGGGGACTGCGGTAGACCAGTGATCAAGGTATCGGATCATGACAAGCAGGTTATGAATTCGAGTCTAGTACCAATAAAAATCCGCCGTGTAGGAGAGCGATGCACGTTAACCCGTTGAGGACCATGATGACACATATGTGATAACGCGTTTCTCTCTCAACGGCTCACGGTTTCATATATGTGATTGAGCTTTCCCTGCTCGTAGGCCCATGATCTCACCGGTGTGATCAAAGTTAGGAACGTTTTTATATTAATTTTTAAATGAATTAGGTAGTGGTTAAAAATCCTTATTTTTTGAATAAAGTTTCACAAATCTTTGAACCTAAATTAATGTTGTTTAAAAGCACAAAAGAACAGTACAAGGTCAGGAATTTCACAGAAATATTCAAATCAATCTAAAAAAGAAACATATTCTTTATTAAACTTACCTAACTTAGATTTTAAAGCTGGTTTACTTTTGTTGAAACTGTCTGACTTATCAACATTTATATGCACAAAAGTTTGGATTTTTGTACATTTCCTTTCAAACTCTTTCGTTTTTTAAACATTTTGTTACTTAACAGAGTTTAAAAAACGTTTTGTAGACGTGTTATTAATGTTTTTGATGGAAAACCATATTGCGCACGATAGCAGAAATTCGTTGCATATGACGAAGTAAAAAATAGGCTGTGTAAGTAAACAAACATCTACAACTATTCACTTCACTTCTTTCCTGAATAAGTTGCTGATCAAAATAAATTCTTTTAATCAATTTAAACCATTTGATAAGGCTGAAAAGTAGCATGTGTCTTTTGTTTTGATTTGAGAGGGCGTGGCAATCAGCGGTTTTGGGGTTTGACATGTAAACAACTTTTTTAAAAAATATATTAAAAATACTTCTAAATAAGCTAGGGCAAAAATTTAAACTGCATTAGAAAGAAAAAAAATGGTATTTTATGTTTCAATCAAAATTGAAACATCGATTTTTTCATGGATTTTCGTGAAGTGACCTCTTAAAGATATTATATTCCCCATAGTAAATGTAGAACTGAAATATTTAATCATTTCTAATAAAACTATGAGTATTTTTGAATTAAATATTAATTTTAGTGACTATAAAGTTTTTCAAAGAGGCAAAATAATTTCAAAAAATTATGAATCTAATAAAAGCATTAAAGAAAATGAAACTTAAATTTAGAAATAATAAAATTATCACTAAGAAAACTGATAATGTGTTTCATATAGAAATAATTCCTAACAGTGATTATGGTATTATTAATGTGACTATATTGATAAATCTAAACATGTCTTTGCTAAAAATAAGTTTTACGTGGACGAATTAAAATGCAATTCTCCAAAAATAATACTTACCTCAGAATTACCCATTGCAAATCGACCATATAGGACATATTTAAAGATGATACGGAAATAAAAAAAGCAATTGGATGTATTATTGAAAGCAGAAATAATTAAACAATTTCGTAGTTCTTGCGCTGCCCCTATAACATTGGCTTTTAAAAAAGATGATAATGATCATACACGATTATGTATCGATTACAGAAAGCTGAATGCTATCACAAAATTAGATGCAGAACCAATTCCCCGAATAGATGTTGTTTTAGGCAAATTAAGAAACGTAAAACTTTTCTCAACAATCGACCTTTGTAGTAGTTATTGGCATAATAAATTAGATGATAATGAATCTGAAAAACTTGCATTTACATCACATTATGGTCTTTTTTAATGTAATCGTTTGCCTTTTGGATATAAAAATTCCCCAGTTATATTTCAAAGAGCTATTTGAAAGATTTTGAATATTGAATTTACATCTTTAATTTCATTCATACATCCGATTAGTAAAATAACAATATAATCTTCTAAATAACTATTGGCAAAGGTTTTCAATATATAAAATCGTCGATAAGCAATAAGAATTAGCTAACGAGTTTTTGATTCAACTTGACGAAATCACGGCTCTAAAACGAGTAATCTGTCAAATGAGTGTAGAGTTTAAGAAAAGAAATCTGTGCAATTTGTACATTTGTATGTATGTGTGTTTAAGGATTCTCCATTTTAATTTTCCTCGAAAAGAGTGTACTTTTTAAATTTCTTACGGTTTTGAATTCTCTAAAGCACTTAATTCTCTTTGCTAACCACCCTGAGGAGGAATGCAACCTTTATTCTTAAAAAAAGTGCCGCTTCTAAGACTTTTGTTAACAGATGATACAATAGTACATCAACCACTGAATCTGACTAAATAGTGTGTTAAAACAAAGAAATCGTGGGAACAAAGATAGCTGTGGAACTTCCTGAATAGGAATATGTAAAACGAAACCCTTCGGAATGAAGCCAAAGAACTTTTTCCTCCGTTATAAGCGGTGCCCATTTGTTTTGTAGCTACTTTTATGTCCTCCTTTGCATAATGTACTGTCTAGAATCATCATAAATTAACTCAATTTTTTTGTTTTTGTAATCAACATATCAAGAAGTAAATATATATCATGGTAAATTTCAACGAATATAAAGCATTTTGCAATATAAAACATTACATAAAATCCTGTATGTGAAAATTGCAACACCATGAAGGAAGCATCATAGTTGAATGAAATTCAATACACAGTTGAGTGGTAATGGTACAAATAAATGATTACATTTTCAAACCAAACAATTAAAAGAGATAGAAATTTGTATTTTGTGTGGTCAGCATGCGCCGCAATAAGAGATGCTACACGACGCGGCATGGAGTTAAACAAATTTTGACTATCTGCCTGCGGAAGAGTATTCCATATTGTTTGTATGCTCAACCAAAGTTCGTCTGTCGAAGCAACAGGACGAAGATCACGAGCGAGACGCCGTCCAACGATATTCTACACATGTTCAATCGGTGACATATCCGGCGATTACGCAGGTCAAGGAAGATGCTGTACCTGCTGCGAATCAAGATAGGATTTGACAGTCTTGGCGATTATCCTGCTGGAATACAGCCCTTGGCAATCCTTGCAGGAAAGGAATAGCTTGGGGCTGTAAAACTTCGTTTATGTATCGGGTACTGTTCAAATTGCCCACAGTTTGCAGCAATTGTGATCGTCCATGATATGCTATGGCACCCCAGACCATAACTCCGGGTGTTCGTCCCCTGTGGCGTTCGATAATGCACATTGATATGCTGTTCGATATGCCGTTCACCGGCATAGCGCCTGACACGAATTCGGCCATCATGGTGCCGCAAATTGAAGCGGGATTCGTCAGAAAAGACGACCTGCTGCCAATTAGCACGCCAGCTCCTATGCACATTGGCCCATTGCGTGAGAGGAATCCTGTATAAAGGAATCCTTGCACGCAGCCCACGCTGCAGCAGACATCTCCGAATTGATGAAGCACACAATGAAACATCTGTAGCTGTTGACCACTGTGCTGCCAATTGTCTAGAAGAAGCTGTACGGTCCGTCTGAGCCATTCGCCTCAGTTAACTGAATCGTTACTGAACCCAGTTAACTGAATCGCGTCTGCCATCGCGAGCTGACGTCACATTTCTTGGTCCACTCTCGGATTTCTGAGCTGTCCGTCCACTGCTTCGAAACACGCATGATTGTGCTGCTGTTACGCTGCACACGAGCGGCTACTGCACGATAAGACAATCCAGCTTCACGAAGGCCGACGATACTGCCCCGTTTAAACTCCGAAATTTGCTCATATTTCGCTCCCTTTCGTCGACGAGGCATAGTAAAGATTCAGTTAACGTTTACAATAGCATATAACCACCGATAATCATACACGCCTCGCTACAGCCGTCTATTTATATTTGGTTCGATCCACCCTTCAGAGGGCGCTGCTCAGCATACGCATGCGCTACCGGTCTGCAATTCTAATCATTTGCATATCATGCCCTACTTTACATTTCCTGAGAATTTCAGGTCACTCTCGTAGGTCCTTCGTGGTATTGCATTTTTCACAAACAGGAGTTTATATGTATACAGAGAGAGAGAGAGACTCACATGTCCAAAATTAAGGTCACAAACATGCAGTTACACGTTAGTTTTTGCAGAAATACTGAATTGAGATCTTTTAAGCATATATAAGATTTTTCCTACAGTTTTGTGAATATTATATTAAACAAACAAGTTAGCCCATTGTTTCTCAAACTTTTATTACTTGCGACCCAATTTTCAATCATAATTTTCATCGCACATGCCTCCATGCTGTAACAATGTATTGAATGCAACAATAATGTATTTTGTCGCTAAAACCACCATACGGCCTAAATTATAAACCATTCAAATTATCAAGATAAGTACAAAATTTTACATATAATACTTTCAAGTATAGATATTTTATGAAAGTTGTTTTCAAGTAAAATATATATATATATATATCTTAAGTAAATTACTTTTAAGTAATAAAAAAATTATTATGTTATTTTTCTTTTCTAATTTTTAAATTGAAGCAGATATTTTAGTTTGTATTTAGTTTTTCTGCCGTTAAATAAGTTTATATATGTATATATTTAAAAATAATCTTTAATGTTCGACTTTTTGATATGCTCGTGCCCTCCACGTAGGATTATCACGGCCTCCAGGGGGTACGCCCCACAACTTGAGAAACACTGAGTTAACCTGTTAGCAATGATAATAACTTCTCATAATCATTTCAATGGTTCCTTAAGATGATGTAACAACATACTTCAGGTTGTTGGTGTTTGGGTATTTGAGCAAATATCAGCCATAGAAAGTTTAAAATGCAATTTTACTTATCGTTTTTACTTAATTAAAACAATTAAGAGTATGAAATGCACTTAATAAATAAGAGTAAAAGAAATCACCCGACTTAAGGCTACTAATATATAATTACAGTTTATTTAGCTTACTCTTGGAGCACTCTTGACTCCTCTGCATCAAATCTCTGTAATTACCTTACTTAAATATACGACTTCTGGTCTTAAATCGTCTTCACAGTTTAATCACGTTTAATATCTAATTATCAACTATTGACCATCCATCAACTATCTTCGCGTACCGTCAGCGCTTAAATAGAACAGCTCATTTAAATAAATCTCGTCTTCTTCGAGGGAACGTTTACAACAGAATTTATAGTTCTTTTTCTGCAAAACCAACATCTCACCGATTTTCATTTTGGGCGGCGGAAATTGGCAGCATTCCTTTCCTTCTCCTCGTTACAGTCCCACAAGTATTTCTTTGTAGTCCGAAAGTTCATCCGCTAATGATGGAGACATAAAAAACGATCACTATATAAATGGTACCCTTGACCAGAAAGGTCTTCAAGTAGAGATTTTACAACTCTTTCCCCATATAATCCTAAAGTTTCCTTTAACACTGTATCATTCCCCGTATAAATAATAAAGTTGTATAAATATCCTGATTTAGATTCGCATAATTTATAGAGTTTAATTCCATATCGGGATCATTTAGCAGCAACGTATTGGCAAAATCCAAGGCTTTCTTTCCACAACAATAAACTTTAATCTATTGATATATTCCTTTCGGGGGTGTAAGCGAGCTTGAAATTTTCACAATTATTGTATTCAAAACTGGTCGAAACTTTCCGATTTTTTTGCCATCGCTGCTGGCAAGATGCAAGCATCGAAGAATTGCAATGTGTCGATTATGACTCATTACACTGTTAACAAATGGCGTTGCAAGCATGGGATTAGTTGAAAAGTACATTTTGATTTTGAGTTTTCTATAATACCCATCAAAATTGTTAGAGCAAAGAAAACAAACATTTATTCCTCTGTGACAGTTAAATAGTTCGAAGAACGTGCAACAGATGCATCCTCCGGATATATACTCCTCTGATGCAAATTAGTCTGTTCCGTAATTAACTCCATTATTGCATCATCAAAATAATATCTAAAAAAATAAATTTCTTTTTCAACCGCATTATCCACTTTTAGTCCAGGCACTGCTTTTAATGGTAATTGTATTAAATTATCTACTGTGGATGAGAGACTATGGAGAAGTATTTGCTTTCGATGTACTTGGCATGCTGATGTCGGAAATGTCCTCATCCTCATTAGATTCGCTAGATTCTTTATGCACTGAACAATCAGAATATATTATAGTGTCACTATCACTACTATCCGAATCTGTTTCAGAATCAATATCTGAAATATTTTGCATCAGTTCTTCTATTTCAAGCTCAGTTAAAAATTTTCGGCGCTTCGACATTCTAAGGGTAAAAAGAGAAAAAAATCACGTCTACAAGATCTAACTATTCACTAAAAACTGGACCGCAAATCGAAATACCCAACGCTGTACCGAAAAAACCCTCCCCCGCTTACTGTAAACAAATACCACGTGCGAATTTAAAGATTCGTCATAAAGCATGTCATTCGGAAACATTCCTTTATTCCTTCCCCCTAAAAACGACGTGTATGTGAGTCATACTACTCTCATTTTGAGTAGGTCAAATCTACATCTATCTGAAACCATATGGACATACAATGCCCCCTTCTGGCAAAAATTTTGGTTTTTAAAACGTTCCAGGACTCAGGCACTAATAAGTGACGGCCGGGGGTGAACGAGAAACACTCTTGCACGCCGGCGTAGCGGCCGGGAAGCGAGTGCGTTTCTTGCTGGCACGTACAGGTGACAGTCGGTGGGAAAGGGTTAAGGACACGCACATTTGGAACCTTTTTCTTTAATCTTATTGGATTTTTTTTTTCAAATTATCAAAGAAAAAAATTGATAAGTTCTTGAAATATGATTTTTTTTAATTGGGTCTATCATTTGTATTTTGCCTGTCTACCGGTTCACATGACTCGTGTTTACAACGGATTGAAAAAAACAACCGCAGTGCTCGGGAACCTCATTAGCTTACGCCAGCGTTTTTCAAACTGCAGGATCCCCCCCGGGGGTAGTGATAACTGTGCAAGGGGGAGGGGGAGCTTATTAAAAAGTCGTAAATAAATATTAATTTAAAAAATATATTAATTTACTGAAAGTAAACAAATAAATACATTCTTACGAAATAAGCATTTACACTGATATAATAAACTTATAAATATATCCACACACACAGTACTGCACAATATATATTTTATAATTAACTAAAGAATATTTGGTACCTCCTATACCGACAATGTTAAATTGAGGCATTTTTATAGGAACCTGTTTCTCAGAAATTATTTAACATAAAAACTTCAAATTTTGTCTGTATATTAATTAGGCTTTTTCATTTAAATATTAATAAAATTTTTCAAATTTATTGTTTAATTTTTTCAAAAAAATTCATCGTAAAAGTATCGCTTTGAAATTTGTGAAAATTGTCATTTTTATACGATAACTGCTTCTCAACAAAATTTTTTGAGAAAATATCCAAGAAAGTAGCTCCATTATATATAGTTACATATTATTTATGGACAGTAAAAATTGCAAATAGTTTCATTCAGTAAATTCTGTGAAAAGGGTACACGCAGTTTGAAAACAATCATTTTGAGAAAATTGCATTTTAAGTGTAAAAAAAGGCACTTAATCAGTAAAATAATGAATTACATGTATTTGCTCTATTTTATTAAACATTAGTATTTTCTTAATTTTTTAAGCATAAAATAGGAAACAAAAATGCCTTAAAATGTTCAGAAAATACATATATAATAATTTTCAGTTTTTGTTCAACGAGAGTTTTTAAGCATTTTGCATCAATTTTCACAAATTATGTAACAATCTGTGAATAATTTTTAACTTAGATGCATTACAAATATCAAATTTGACCTTAGAACATCATAAATATAATGTAAACATGTATCAATATGTAAAAGTCATGATTTGGGAATATGTGATTTTACGACGTTAGAAAAATTTAATTATGGGGGGATTTGTATGGTCCTGCAAAGACAATTTCTAAAAGTTTCAAAATTCAAAATTTTCTCTAAACTGGACAAAAGATTTCTAAAAAAGTCAAAAATAAAAATGTTTTTATGTTTTTAAATATGAAATTTGTGTATATTTATGCATGTAACAAACTTCTCGCAACAACAAAAAGCATTACACATCTGAGTTGTAATTAGTTACCTGTTATTGAAAAAGTTTTGAATATTAAAGCTTAAAAACTTGTCTGAAAAATAAATAAGTATTAATATTTGCAATCAAGTGAAATATTTAAAATATATTGTTTAGTTTTATCAAAAACATGTAACATAAAAATTTCACTATGAATTTTTAAAAAAATTGACATTTTTTGTCACGATATATGGACTCCAGTCAAATATTTTGGGAAAACCCCCAAAAAACACACATGAATATATATATAGTTTATATTCTGAGAAAAAGATGAATACAGTTTTAAAAACATCATTTTTGAAAAATATGAATTTTCACTATAAAGTGCCACTTTATCACAAAAATAATGAATTACAACATGTATTTGTCCCATTTTATCAAACAGTAGCATCTTTGCAATTTATTTTTCAAAAAATAGTTAACAAAAAAGTCTTAAATTGTCCAGAACAGCATTTTTCAGTTTTTTTAACGAGAAAACATCAAAATTTTCTCAAATTCTGAATCAATTTTTAAAGAATTTGTAGCTTTCATGCATTAGAAATATCAAATTTGAACAGAAAGCATCATAAATATAATGTGAAAATGTATCATATGGTTTTGATGTGAATTTTAGATGGTAATTAAAAATACCTGATTATACGCAGTTTCGTAAGTTTTTTTTAGGTTTTCGTAACATTATCATTTTGTTGTTGCAGACAGTTTCTATGTTTTAAACTTAAAAAGTTACTTTAAACTGGATAAATGATTTATAAAACAGACAAAATAAAACAGTTTTTATGCTTTTAAACATGAAATTTATGTATTTTTATGTATGTAACAAGCTTCTCGCAAAGACAACAACCATCACATTTAACGTACATATAAAGATACAATTTTTTTTTAATATTAATTAGACATTATATTTATACTGTAGTGAAATTTTTTTAAATATATTAACTAGTTTTTTCAAAGAGAAACTTTTAGTTCACCGAAAAATTGTTATTATGAATTTGTTGAAAATTGCCATTTTTGTTATAACTGCTTTATTTTTAAATGTTTTAAGAATATTTCAAAAATAAAACTTCAGTATACACATTTAAGAAACATACACACATTAAATTTACATAATTTTAAAAATAGAAATTTTTATAAAAAATCTTACTTTTGTATTAAATTTAATCCAAATTTTTTCTTGAATCATCACATAATTGTAACTTCAAGTATTTTTAAAATATTTTTAACTCTTTACTAAGTCTTATAAAGTTTACATAATTAGTAATAATAACGATTTAAAACCAAATTTAAAGTGAAGAACAGACTTAAATTAAGTAAAATCACTAAATATTAAACATAACATTCAAATAAAAATCACGCTTCCAAATTTGGCTTTAAATTTTTTTGTATATTTAATACAGTTAAATTTGCAGTTACTGTACAGGTATCTAATGCGTATTAATAAAAATAAATTGAGGCTTTGCAACTTTGCCCCAGATTTAAAAAGACACTGTTTAAATTTCTATCTGACAAAATGGGTGTTGTTCATAAGCTGATTATTTTTTTAAAAAAATCATTTTAAAGTACTTCTAACTCATATAATGGCTTGTATGTTATATCAAAGAAAAACTACCGATTTGGAGATTTTAGAAATTTTAAAAACTCAAAATCTATTTTTAAAATGTTATTACCCTACTGACTGTTCTTAACAATATTATAAAACAAGTTTAGTAGTTACCAGTGACCCCATGGGCTTGTTATATATACAAATATATACAAAAATAAACACTTATCTTGATAATTTTCACGATTTATAATTAATCCCTTAACTGCCGATAGAAAGTTATTCGATTCGCTCCCCAATGCCATCGCTTTCCACTTACACACGCGGAGGTGTATTGAGGGGGGGAGAAAAGGAATACATAAGTAAATCCGTCGCAAATACTTCCAAGGTCCTTTCATTGCAATCAAAGCCTTCGTAATAGTGTTATGTATAGCAATGCATAGAAAAGGTGTACTGATGAAAGACGTATATACACGTCCGGGGCAATCAACGCTTTGGGTGAACGAGACGTTTATATACGCCGGTGGCACTTAAGACTTTAATGTCGCATTGTGTACCTATAGCGTCAAAGCATTATTATTGTATAGGGTGTTTTTCTTCCAGGTATAGAAGTTTAAGTTGGCATTACTTTCCAAGATGGCGACCGATTTAACAGCTGTCAAGTGATTTATTCTCAGTTTGGTTTGGCAATTCATCAAAACGATCATCAAGCAAGTCGTAGATTCGTCGAATGGGCCCAAAACGAGATTGCCGTTGTTCCCGATTTTCATAAGCGAATTTTTTTTAGCGATGAAGTGCACTTCTGCGGATAAGCTACAAACGCTTGACCATTTGGAAGACAACATTCGCCGTGTTATTGCCGATATACGGCCACAAATGTTGGAAAAAGTCATCGAAAATTGGACGTTCAGAGTGGACTTAATCCGAGCCAGCCGTAACAGTCCTATGCCAGAAATCATATTTAAAATGCAATGCCACAAGATTATCTTTCGAATAAAAAAACATTCATGTCAATCGAACAATACATCGTTGTTTTATTGCAATTTAAAGTTCTATACCTCTAAAACAACACCCTTTATTATTGATATCATAGTATTATTGATTTCAATACATTGCTATTGTAATACATTCAATACATTGTTATAGGTTCGCAATATTGAAAGTTTGAGAAGCACTGGCTTACGATTACCTTCTTACATACTAAAGAATGTAAGTTCTTTTGGAGAGTCTCATCATGGAAAACTGTATATCTTTGCTCCCTTTAACGAAATACGAAATTTGCAGCCAGTGGGAATTAAATTCTCATTGCTAGACTGTACTGGGAAATTAAGTAACTCCTAAATTGACAAGAGTATGATAATTCACCTTTAACTGCAATTCCTGTGAGTAGAAGTAGGGTTTCTCTATATAAAATACAATGAAACATTTGAATACCTTTCATGACATGCCGTTGCAAAGTGACATAGCTCATATCACCATCATTTAGCTACATTGAGTACTTCGAAGTTCATCCATTAATAAACCGTTATTCGGCTTCATTGCGAAGGATTAACTAATCTTGTAATTATGATTGTGAGCTTTATAATCTCAGCAGAGTTTATAAGCTTTAATCTAGTTACCAAAGATTATACATTTAGTAATAGCAAGCGCATGTTTGCATAGTTAATCAGATATACCTAGAGTGGTTTCATGTCCTTTGGCACGGAGAGAATGCAACTAAGTTGCTGTGAAATTATGCTTCATTCATAACGAAAACTATATTTCTAATACATAATTCCTAGGTTATTACCTTATTTTACACATCAGCATCACATTACCCCAATCGTGTAGTTGGAAGAATTTGTTTAGTATAGTGTTCGATTTAAATATGGATTAAATGTGGATCCCTTAAATGATGATTAAAAGTTACACTCTTCGCTTCGCAATGTCAATCGTTTTTCACGTAGTCGCGCGCATGTGAAGTACTGGGGGAAGGAATAAAGAATCAAATAATCTGAAATGAGTAATCCTTCGCAAACATTGTCAAGGTCCTTTTACTGCATTCCAAAACCTTCGGAATAATTGCATGGATAGCAGAGCACAGAAAAGATAGTACTTCGGACAGACGTATGTATACGTCCGGGGAAGTAAACGCTTTGTCTGAGCGAGACATTTATTTATGTCGCGGGTGCTTAAGAGTTTAAAGTTGTGTTGTAGCTTTAGTGTCAAAGTATAGTATTATTGAATTCAACTCATTGTTATTGTATGAGGGGGGCGCGATGAAAATGATGATTGAATATTGGATCGTGAATATTGCAACTTTGAGAAGCACTGATGTAAACAGAATCAACTCATAATGCAATTTCTTGCAATAAATTGCATGATAAGCTGTTTTCTAACTTTTCTAGCTTTAGTCTAACAATTGTGGTTATTATCTCGTTAACAAATATATGAAACCTGGAAACCGTTGTTAGAAAAGAGAATAAAAATATGTATCGTGTCCAAATTCTTTTTTCCTTTGATTTCCGGGAAAATATTGTATTGATTGTTATAAGAATGTGGTTAGACCGCTGCATGTTTCTGGAGTAAATAGTGGAAGGTTAAATATTGCATCTAATAATTGTATTTTAAGTCAAAGTTTTAAAAAATGTCTGAAAAGATTAAAATTTTATAAAATAAGCTAATTTTAAAAGGTGATAAAAGAGGGTTTATAAATATCTTATGTCTTTTCATTTTCTGATAAACTACAAACTTAAAAATTTGTGTGTTTCTTCCATAACAATAAAATATTTCTTCTAAAAATGTTTTTCTTTTTAAATTCTGGAAATAAAATATAAAACAGGAGTATTTTATTTAAAAAAAAATATTTATGAGCATTTATAAAACAGGTAAGTGAAATTTTGCTAATATTATTAAAATTGAAATACAATTAGAATTATTTTAACTTTAGGAAAAAGCTGTATTTTTTTATAAATGACATCACATCGGTGATGTAACGAAGTAATTGAAAGAGAAACAAAAACTAGTGTATAATTTGGAGAAATAAAAAATTAAAAATTTAATATTTCCCTGAATTTAAACTTCTCATGTAGCAATGTTCTTTTATAAAGAAAAATGTTAAAAGATTGTGATTTTCGCCCTTGACAATTATGTATCAGAACAGTCAACGTTAAAAAAAGCCAGAAATATTTTTAAAATATTCAAAATAAGCCTTTTCTCTTCATAAGTTTATAAGCTAGTAAATTTATCTCATAAAAAGAGATACAGATTTCAAATCTGTTCAAGGAAACTGGTAAACAGAAAAGCCAGAGCATAATTTGAAACCAATGAGCTAGTTTTATAAGAAATTTAAAACTGTTTTTTGTTGTTTTTGTTGCGCATCGGTAATGCTAAAGAGATTTCCCCACAGCATATATCATCCTCCTAAAAATCATATAAAAAACTACTTAGTTTGTATTTCTTAGTTTATTTTTGTTTTAGTAATTTACCAGACAAGCAAAATAAAAATAATTTATAAATAACTGAAAATGAAATAAGTTATTATTACATTTAATTAGTTTTTTCATTGGTTTTTATTATATTCTGATGGGTTATTATTACATTCCATTTTTTATTTACTGCTGTTCATTACATGATTCTGATTTGGGCAATGTTTGGCTAGCTCAATCACAATTGTAGTTTTTTATAAATATTTACTTAAACACAAATATTCTTTAAAAATCCTCCTATAAGAATACTTTCATCTAACGTTATTTTTCTCTAACGGTAACTGTTTGTGTTTTACAACCACTTATACAAAATTTACGTTCTCTCATTCAGGTTATATTTAAATGCTTGCATTTATTCTTCTATTCTTGTAACCAGGTTGATTGTGCATTATCGTCGCAATCTAAACCAATACGAGGGATCTGGTAGAATGCGCAAAATAACAGAGCTCTTTGAAAAGTTTTTAAGCTTACACCCCACCCATACCCCGGAAACCAATCAACAATCCTGTACTCAGCCGTTTTTGAGCAAAAACTTTTTTTTTCATTCATTACAGAAATTAATCAGAGAGTAGCACTCGGTTCTCTCACGTACAGTTACAACCAACTCTTCGGAACATACTTTTCGAAAGATATGCTCAGCCAATCAGAAGACTCCATCGCACTGCATGGAAATGATCACCATCATCTCCACATCTAAAATTCTAGACAATGCCGGTTTATCCATTGGGTAATTGGGGCGGTTGCTAAGGGACCCGAGGCCTAGAAGGGGCCGGATAAGCTAAACTTAACCAGATTTTCTGGTTACAAATTTCAATCCGACAGTGCCAAATATTCCTGTTGATCTTCTGCGCCCAGGGCCCGAAATGATCTTAATTCTGCACTGATTTCAGGTATGGGATTGAGGACCCTAAGCGGTCAGAATACCTAATGATTTATCGTATGCTCGTATGTATTTATCACAGAAATATAAACATGAAAGGTTACATAATTTATAAGCAAATTTTAACATGTAACTTTAAGTTGCAGGTAAGCTTTAACATTGATTGCTTAAATAGGAATTCAAAGGACCTCATAATTTTGATTTGGGGTCAATTGGTGAGCTGTCTCAACCCACACTCTCGATACTTTCACATCATGATGTAAGATACCTCTGAACAATGGCGTAACGGAGAACAAACATTAGGGTTCCCTTGCAAACACAAGTTTTGGGCTCTAAGCCCAAATACTTACTTAGAGTCAGTTAAAATTTGTGTCCCCTAGGACATCCCGCAACGCGGGTCTTGTGGGGAAGTACGTTACACCACTGCCTCTGAAGAACTGTGCACTTCCAATGGCAACAAGTTACCTCTAAAAAAAGAAATACTCTCTTCCTATGGCCACGAGTGGAAACAAAACGAGATTTGAAACTGAATAAGACATGAAATTGAACGAGATTTGAAACTAAGGTGAACATAAAAAGAAAGAGTTAAAGTTTCAGATTTCTAGTTTGTAAATAGCGCAAATTAAATTTTGCTCGATATATTTTATGATTAATTCAAATCCCAAACTTCTTGAATTATTTCATCAAATGTGCCAAATGTTACAATGCAACGTGAAGAGTCTAAACTTAGATATGGTTCTAGTGTACCTGTATTTTCTTCTTTTATAATTAGGATCCACTATTATATTAGAAAAAAAGTTCCGTAAACAATTGATCAAATATAATTACCTCATTTCTCTTAATAAATAAAGGAAAAGTATCTTAACCAACTTTAATATTTTTAATTACGCAGATATAAAAACATTACTTTACAAAATACATGTTTAATCTAAAACTATCGACGTTTTAAAATTCTTTTCAGCAATAAATATGTATTTCAAAGGGCTTGATTTAATCCGTTTTTCCATTTTTTCCCCGCCGAAATGGCAATCCGTGGAATCGGGTTTTCGAAATAACGAGCCTGAAGAATTCACCTGGTAATTGGGGACAGATGAAATTCCTAAGAAAGAATCCGATTTCTTGAAAAGAGCAGAATGTTCACCGTCATAAACGTTTCCGCCTCTTTACCCGGAACAAGATTAAAGCAGACGATATCTCGCTGGGGAAGAGATTATTTGGCGAGAAAAGGTTCTGTTTTGTCAACCTAACAGCCTGAAGGGGATATTTACAAATTAAATGCTACGTGTATCACTTCAGATTCTTTCTCAGTAGTCTGGTTTCCTTTTTGATTTTGCTTATTTTGTATGCTTGCTTCAAAAGAAAGATTGCTCTTTATAAAACAAATATAAACTTGCGATACTGTTTTAAAAATACATGTTATCGGACCATGATGATATTTTAACAAAAGGAAAAAAATAACTTTTTGCTTTAGTGTAATAGGTTCAATAAAGCAACGATCTTAATTTGTAGCCTTGCTTTTGTTATTTTTCTAACCAGGTCAGTATGAGAATTCAGTATTATCACTGCTATAAATCTATGAAATATTTTAAAGAAAAATTATGGATATTTACAGCTTTGATTTATATTCTATATTTTTAATACTTATTAGAATTAATGTGATATTATATTCCCAAATGATATTTCAGAAAAATGACCATTAGAAGAATAAAAATGGAATATATCTTTGTTAAACTGTCAATTAAATTAAATACATTTAAGATATTTCAGTATAAATGAACAGTTTGGTTTTTCGATTGTATATGTTGCCGACAAAGTATGAAATGCCGGCATTCCATTGAATTCTGGACATTTTTAGGCAAAGTATGAAAATGCGTTTCATTACATTATTTTCTTAAGGTCATAATAAAGCTATTATATCAATGACGTACATTCCTAAAAATACAAATGTTATTCTGATAAAATAATGAGACTGCCATTAAAAAAATTATTCGAAATACGTAAAGGAAAATGAAACTTGTACCAAATAAAATTTATGTATTTCTTATTAAGGAAAATTACATGCCATTTAATGCACGTGAATCTGTGAATTACATGCCATTACATGCACGTGAATTTGTGAATTACATTACACGCAATGTCAATTCTTAAGCTGGTACTTTGTTTTACACATACATTTTACAAATCCTTGACCGCTTCCATTGGACTGAGCAATTGCAACTGACAGGAGAGGAAAATTTCATGGACAGGATAATCTTTAATTCTAAGCAAGTTCTTAGGACAAAAAGTGATTTGTAATTTTTCATATATACTTGTTTTAAAATTCCTTCGGAAGTTCCAAGAATTTTATCTAATAAACTAAATTAATTCTGTTTCTTAAATCAATCTCGTAACTCACAGAATTTAAATATACTGCCGGTATAAAAAGCAGCTCGATAAAGAGTTAAATTAACTACATCAAACAGAAATATGATATAATAAGGTATAATAAGATAACTAAACTTTGGTAATACCAAACAAAGGCTTAGGACTAAGATTGTCGGGTTAAACATGTTTAAAAAGTACAGCTAAATCATTGTCCTCTTCCGAATGTATCGAAAAAAAATAATTAATTAATATTTGCTGTTATAATCATTAACAATAAATCTGTACTTTTTTTCCATCACAATGCACTTTTACTTGGAACTTTTTTTTAAATGTATGCTACATGATTCAATAATAGTTGATTAATTTTGACGCGTGTTTTTGATGTATGAAATGCAGACTTTCTTGTTCAGCCACTATTATTTTTTGAATATTCAGAAATATAAATTAATATCACCTCTTTTGTAGCATTTCAAAGCTTTATGTGCTGAGTACCTACTGAGGTATAATAACATAATAAACGTTTTACTGCTCCCTCGAATACCTTCGCAAACAATTTCCTTCTTCCAGGTCGTAAACTATGCGCAAACAGAAACAAGTTTTCTTGGAAAACCATACTTCTCACCCACCGCCAACTGTTGGCAATACAGTGCTCAAGATGTTATAACAGCGATGGCTGAAAACATCTGCATAATGCTGGTCGAATACACGATTTAATTGACACTATTCTCCATCCGCATAAAACGGATTATTAGTCGTAAAAGGGAGCAGGTGTCTGCTTTACTGCCCGGGATGCACCCAGGATCCCCAAATTACTGTGCCTTTAATTTTAGGTTGGAACTCTGCGGGAAAAGATTGTTTGCCAATAAAAATAATGTTTACAGTACTCATAATCTATTTTTCTCTTTACTGAATACTGAGCAATAATATGTTTTCGATATGAGTTAATTGAAAGGGAAATACTGAGAAAATTATGTAATATAATTTACTTTAGTCTCATTTTAGAATATATCAAAAGAAACACTATAACTATTGTCCACGTCAATACCACTTAAGTTAGTGTTTCACAAACTGTGAGGCGTGCGCCCCCTTACTGGGGCGTGAAAACCTTACTAGGGGGGCACGAGCATATTGAAAAGTCAAAAATAAAAGCTTACTTAAAACATTATTAACTTATTGAAAGTGAACAAACAAATACATCCCGACATACTAAAAAATAAAATACTCATTAATACAATAATATTTATAAATGTATCAGTATTTCACAATCTGTTTTAGAACTAATTTAACATTATTAAGTTAAAGACAAGATCCATAATTACCAGTGACCCCATGGATGTGTCAAATATAAGATTATTTGCCATCATTAACACTTATCTTGCAAATTTGAACGTTTTATAATTAATCCCTTAAATTCCGATTAAAAATTACGCGGTTCGTTCCCCAATGCCTCCGTTTAGCTCGTAGGTAAACGTATGGGGTGTATTGATTAAGGGGGGATGGGGTGGAAAAGGAATAAGTTATCAAATCGTCTGAAGGAAGTAAATCTTTCGCAAATACTGTCAAGGTCCTTTTATTGCTTACCAAAGCCTTCGGAATAATTTTATGGATAGTAGTTCACAGAAAAGATAGTACTTCGAAAAGACGTATATATACGTCTGGGGAAATTAGCACACTGGCGGAGCGAGACATTTATATACGTAAGGGGGACTTAAGAGGTTAAAGTCGTGTTGTAGCTTTAGTGTCAAAGTATAGTATTGTTAATTTAATACATTGTTATTGTTTGGAGGGAGCGCGAGGAAAATTATGATTGAATATTGGGTCGCAAGTATTGAAAGTTTGAGAAGCGTTGACTTAAAGCAGTGGTTCTCAAACTGGGGGGCGCGATTAGCCTACAAGGGGGGCGCGAGCATATCGAAAATAAAAGATTTAAAATAATTTATTTACTAGAATGAAGTAAAACAAAATACTTTCTGACATAATAAAAAATATACAAATTTACACGGAAATAATATATATATATATTTATATTATCTGCGATTTTACATCATCAAAAATAAAAGCTTCTACTTCAAAATCTCATTTTTTAGCTACATTTGATACTATAAC
Organism: Trichonephila clavipes; assembly: GCA_019973935.1. Taxonomy (NCBI): domain Eukaryota; kingdom Metazoa; phylum Arthropoda; class Arachnida; order Araneae; family Nephilidae; genus Trichonephila; species Trichonephila clavipes. The sequence goes on along the minus strand of BMAU01000374.1, from coordinate 218,177 downwards.
CAAATAAAAAACTTTTATTCAATTTGCTGTAATCCCATGATGAGAGATTTTTTTTATTACGTTTTCTTTTCAAAGCGAAAATGCTACTCTTCCAGAGGAAAGACAAAACCCAGACCCATAATCAAAAAAATTTTTAGGAAGATAAAAAGTTCATCACTGTTATATGTTATTGCTATCAGCTGTAGGCAGCAGAATGTATTTGCTGCGGTTTCACCTTCGAGCTTATACGGTTAGTTGCGTCCCTGCTCTTTTCATTTAGGGAACTTTGAAGGATTACTAAGCCAAGCATAATGAAAAACGTTTTACATCATTTTTTTGGAACATCCATATTGTAATAAATACATTTTTAATCCGGGAGCGGTCACGCCGAGCACAGAGTGCACGAAATCGGTAATTCTGACAAAACTGTTTAATTGTTACCAATGGCCCTGACACTATCCTCCTGTTTGACAATCTTAACGTGAACTAAAATATATTTGTCACATATCTCCCTCTTTTTTGGGAGTGTCTGACGTTTTTTTAAGATCTTAAGGTACTTGTTTTGTCTGAGTTCGCGGCGTGATAACTTTTTTTCCGAAATATTTTCTGTGTCCTTGAAAGTAGGTGAGTATATTTTCTCTTAATTAAATTATTCACTGGAATTACGATTTTTATTTTGTACTATAAAAATAAATATAAAAAAAGGATTGGGGTGATTCAATATCCCGCCTCGACCATTAGTATCGAGTGCGCGCCTGCTCCAGGATTAAAACATGTTGAAGTCTTTTCGCTTTAAATATTAAAAATAATACAATTATTCTTCATCAGAATTTTTTTATTGTCCATTATTCAACATCAATTCTAAATGCTGATTCTTTGAGGCTTAAAATTACAGTTCGCTTAAAACTAATTATATTTTGAGCAATCACTTAAAAAAAAATCATTTTACATTTTTGTAAACATTGTCGCACACTTGGCTTTACTCTCCTTACAATTAAGCGATTATATCAATAATGTTTTATTTTCTTATAAATGAACTTGTGCAAAGAGCGGGTACTTCAGCCGGTATACTTTGAATGTATCAGTGCTGCACAGAGTATTTTATAACTAATTAATCAATACTAAATTAAGAACAAGTTTAATAAGTATTAGCGACTTCCATGGGCTTGTCTTACAAAGCAAAGTTTTTCAAAGGAATGCTTATGATTAGAAATTGACCCTCTGAGTTCTTTTTCTACATTTAGCTGATATCTATATTTTGTCTTCTAAGCAGCCACCGCATTTTGCAATATATTCCAATTTAAAAATTAGAGAAAGGAAAAATAACATAATAATTATCCTATTACTTATTTTTTTTGCTTAAAAGTAACATATACAAAATTTAATACTTATGTCATGAACTTGTACGGTTTATAATAAAGATTGTTGCTTTAGCGTCAAAGTGCATTATTATTGCATTCAGTACATTACTAATGTATAGGGGGGCGCGATAAAAATTGTGATTGAAAAGGGGAGGGTGCCAGTATTGAAAGTTTGAGAAGCACTGACTTAAAGTGACTCAGGGGTCTTAATCTCGGATTTTTTCAAGTTTCGAAACAAATATATGCTGTTCCTCATTTTCGTTTGAACATTTTGATACCAACTACGTGATAATACTACAAAAACTTCGAAATTTATTCAAAAAAATTCCAAACAGCAATTCAGTAATAACAGTGTTTAAATGGACACATGCCACGCCCACTAATTCTTGATTTCCACATACGTTTCATTTTTCTGTTTTTAAAAAGTCTCATGAAATATTTTAAACACTTGGGTGAATGCGAAGGAAGCTTGCAACTCAACACATTCTTTCTAATGTGTTTTCCTTCTGTTTTGGTAATGCTAGCAACGTTGTTTGAAATAACTTATCGAAATTCAAAACAACGTTGTTTGAAATCGTTCATCGAAATTCAAAACATTATTTATCTCTTGATTTGAAATGGAAAATACGCATCGTAGACCTTCAGGTAAACGTCCTAAGAAAAGAAGAGATTTAGAGGGAACCAATTCATGAAGGTATGTCCTCATACAAATGTTGCAGAAAGGAGAGATACAGGTAAGTGTGCTTCTAGTAATAAAATCTCAGGAACTCAGACGTCATTTAAGTCAAATCTTGTTAAGGTAAGTAAAACTTCAAATGATATCGTATTTTTGATTTTATTTCAACCTTTAACTCTATTTTGTGAGTATCATGCTGTTTAAAATGTCGTAAACCGTTAACAATTAATGAAAAGTTCACTCGTGGATTATGTTCAAATTTTGAAATACATTGTAAAAACTGTGGGAGTGTTTGTACTTTTTCAAGCTGTGAAAGCACTGGGAACAAAAATAATGCTCCAGAAATTAACAGAAGATCTATTTTAGCAATATAAGATGCATACACCAAGGTTTAGAGTCATTAAAAACCTTTTGTACTCTAATGAGTCTTCCTAATCCTGTTGAACAAAAATCATATGGTGTTATTAATAATAAACGTTCACTTGTGTTATGAAGGAAGTCGCGGAAGAAATCATGAAAAGGGCAGCTGTCGAAGAAAATTCTTTGTCACCTGATAACCTTTTAACGGTAAGTGGTGATGGGACCTGGAAGACGAGAGGACATTCATCGTTGATTGGAGTATGTACTGTAATAGGAGCCGAAACAGGTAAGGGTTTGGATAGGGAAGTGTTGTCCTCGTTTTACAAGAGATGCGACAGTTATAAAGGGGTAAAGATTGGTATCAAGTACAATAAATGGTAAAGAGCGCATAAGATTTCATGTAGAAAAAATTGTTCTGGCTCTGTTGGTAAGAAGGAGGTTGACGTGATGTTGAGGTTTTTTAATCCATCAGAAAAGCTTCACAACCTGAAATATTTGAACTACATAGGAGATGGCGACACAAAAACATTCAATGCCCTTTCTGAAAACAAGCCATACGGCGATGACCATCTTATTTAGAAAACAGAATGTGAAGGTCATGTGCCATGTCAAAAGAGAATGGGTACAAGAGTTAGGAAGCTTAAATTAGTAAATGGTAAAAATAAATTATCTGATGGTAAAACCATAGGAGGTAAAGGTAGGTTAACTGATAGTTTATTTGATAAGCTTGCGCATTACTATGGTAATGCTATTCGATGCAATTCTACTAATGTAAAGGAAATGCAGAAAGACATTTGGGCTGTTTGGGATCATTCTTGTAGCACTGATGAGGAACCGATGCACTGGTTTTATCCTACAAGTCCAAATACATGATGTAAGTACAATGCTGTAATTAATAATAATTAACAAAATTATAAACACAAACCCTCATTTACTAAAAATTTTCGAGATGTATTTAAGCCTGTATATGCAGAATTACCTCATCCGGCACTCCTGAAGAAATGTTTAGGAGGTAAGGTACAGAATCCTAATGAAAGTTTAAATTCATTAATCTGGAAGTTTTGTCCAAAGACGATTGGTTCTGGTCTTCAGATTGCAGAGATTGCTGCAGATCTAGCAACCAGCATTTTTAATGAAGAAAATCAAATACTTATTACTATTTTTGAGAAATTTGGTTTAAAAATTAACAAAAATGTTTGTGTGTCCCTGGCTGAACGTGACAATCGTCGAAAAAGGATCTTACCTCATATTTTGAAGCTCGTAGGACAAACAAATTAAAAAGACTAAAGAAATTGAGCTATTTGAGAAACAGGAAGGCATTTCTTATGATCCTGGAGCATTTGAGCTTGTAAGTTTTAAAATTTATTTTCTCAAATTCAATTTAAAACTTTAAAGCCTTTTTTCTCAGTTTGTGTTTTTTTCACTTATGCGCATTGCGTTCCAAAAACTATCATACTTCGATGTTTAAAACTTTACAGAATTATAAACTCTATCATAATCTTTATAAATCCTAGCTATTTATAGTATTATATATTTTTAATTTTTTGAAAAAATTCAAAAAAAAAATTAATTTTTTTAAAAAATTTTTAAAAAATGTACTTTTTATTTTTAAAAATATTATTTTATTCTATTTATATAAAATGGGCTACAATGTAATAAGGATATATTTGACTTTATAAATCAGCTTATTGCTAGTAATTAGAATTATTATTGCAGAAAAGATCATGCGCCTCGCGTAAAACTTACTATTTGTTTCTTACAAAATTTTTTCTTTTTTTTACGTGCTTATTATTTTTAAAATTATGATTATATTTTAGACATTTTATAATTTTTTGAAACTTTATTCCTTTATAAAAAATGTGTAAAAGAATCAAATTATTTCACTTTAACCTCAAATAATTATTTCTAGTCGAAAATTGTTTTTATTTTGTGCTGTCGAAATATTTTTAACACCCCTGAGACTTCTTAAGTATAAAGCTGTTCAGGGTAAATAATTTTATAATGACAATGTATCCATATTATTATTGCGCTAATTATAAAAATGTTTTTTTTTTATTATATTGTTGTGTAGATCGGGTTTCGAGGAATTTATGCTAGGGGTCTAAAATAACAAATCTGTTCATCGGGAGGGACGAAAACTTATTGTAGAAAGACAATCCTTAAAATACAGGATACAGCACCTAAAACCCATAAGGCCTTCACACCTTCTGCAATGCTCAGACACAACTATCTACAAATACGAAATGATCAAGATTATTCTCAAACTCTCGCTCGATCGTAGCTACTAATCACAAGTTGACTCTTCGGCCAGATCAAGATCGTACTGCCCCATATGATAATCTCTCTTTTGTAACGTTTATGAATACATCCGATAGAAAGATGCGTAAATAGAATCTATGTTAGGAATAACAAGACAATTAGGATTAGGATTGAGCAAATTAGAAAATAAAAAAAACAGGAAGCATGCGGGTTAACCTGAAAAATAGTACTTTTCGAAATTTGTAAGTCACCATCAGAAATAAAATTTTACAGACGCGATTTTAAATTTTACTAACATTTTATACTTTAACATGAATTATTATTTTTAATTTCAATTTCGTAAAATATTTATTAACTACTTCAATATAAATACATTGAAAAACTAAGACAGATTTTTAAAGAAAAGAGAAAACATACCAAAATAATGCTATTTGAAAAAAAATATTGTGTGTGTGCTTATGACCACATGATATAGATGAAAACTTCTGATTTATTCAAGGCAAGGGAATCCAGTTGTTCGGATATTCCACGTTTTCTTTTACATTTTCGCATGCGGGCGTTAAGTAGGACTCAGTGGCGTACACAGGAATTTTTCAAGGGGGTCGAAAGTTCCCCCTTCTTGCATCATGCTCCTTTTGATTTTGTCGATTTTCGGGAACAAAACACAGTAAAAAAACTAATTCTTGAATAAATAATTAGCATTAACTAATAAAATTAATCATTAATGACAAGTAATTAATTAAATTTTACGTACTATATACTTAGAATTATAATCAATCGGAAAAAAATCAAGGGCTTGGGGGCGGACCACCCTCCTTGTGTGCACCACTGGTAGTACTCTTTTTCATGCCCATTCATCGGTGGATTTCTTTATTTGATACATTTTCTGTAATGGGCAATGATTATAAATAATTATGCATTCTTGTTTTCATGAGTATATACCATTTACCTTGAGTATATACCTACCAGTATATATGAGTATGCACCATTTATAAATGTCAATTTTAGTCTACTTATTTAAAAATATTTATTTCTATCTAAATGACTTATGTAGATTATTTTATATCTATACATATAAACAAAAATGAAATGTCGGTTTGTAATTTGAAATTAACAGCTTTTTACTAAATGCATTTAAAAATATATACAGTACTTAATGAAAAAACCAATTTTCAATATTTTTGTCTGTGTTTCTGTCTGTCGCTTTGTCTGTTTCTCTGTTTGTTCCGGCTAATCTCTGAAACGGCTGGACCAATTTTGATGAAAGTCTCACTAGCAGATATCTAATGTTAAAAGCAGTGCTTCTCAAACTTTCAATATTTGCGACCCAATATTCAAACATAATTTCAATTGCGCCCCCTTCCTAACAATAACAGTGTATTGAATTCAGTAACACTGTACGTACGTGTATAAATGTCTCGTTCACCCAAAGCGTTGATTGCTCCAGACATATATATATATATATATATATATATATATATATATATATATATATATATATATATATATATATATATATATATATATATATATATATATATATATATATATATATATATATATATATATATATATATATATATATATATATATATATATATGTGTGTGTGTGTGTCTTTTTGAAGTACGATCTTTTCTGTGTATTGCTATTCTTTAAATAATTCTGAAGGCTTTGAAATGCAATAAAAGTACCTTGACAGTGTTTGAGATGGATTTATTTATTCTAGAAAAGGTTTTTTACTTACTTATTCCTTTCCATCCCCCACCTCAATGCATGACGTCCGCGTGTCTATATGGATAACGGTGGCATTGGGGTGTGAATCGAGTAACTTCTTATCGGCAGTTAAGAGATTAATTATAAACCGTACAAATTATCATCATAAGTGTTAATTTTTATACTTAACTTTATATACGAATGGCCCATGGAGTCACTGGTAATTATTAAACTTGTTTTTATAGTATTGTTAAATTAATTAAATACATTGTGCAGTACTAATACATTTATAAGTTTTTTATACCGGTTCAAATGTGTGTATTTTATTTCTTATTATGTCAGAGTGTATTTTGTTTGTTTACTTTCAGTGAATCAATAATTTTTTTAAAAAAATAATCTTTTCTTTATGACTTTTCAATATACTTGCGCCCCCTTGGGACTTATCCCGCCCCCTAGGTGGGGGCGCCCCACAGTTTGAGAAACGCTGTTATAAGGAGTAACTTAGGTTACTTTTATTTCAGAAAAAAATTAGGGTTTCGTGAAAATAAAATAAAAACCAATGAATTAGGGGAAAATATCCGCTTCAAATAGGGATTATTTATTTCAATAGGGATTATTTTATTTCGCGAGCCTTCTGTCTCAACGATTTCTATCAAACTTGTTTGTTTGATTCGGTTGCTGCCACTCGCGACATTCCCCGTTCATATTCTTTGTTCCTAAAGATTTTACAGTCCTCACCCCATCGACAGTGACAAAAGTCATGTGTCCCTCTTACATCTTGCTTGTGTCTCCGTTTGCGCTCGTTTCACCCTACTGCTACTTAGATCTGTATTGATCCTAATGATTTTATACTTCTTACCCCATTGACAGAGTCAAAGATCATGCATCCCTCTGATCCAAAAATCAAAACACAAAAGAATAAAACAAAAAAGAAACATCGATCCACAAAGTAGAAGAATGACATTATACTTATAGCATAGGTATTTCTTTACGTGGAATGCATCATTATTAAGTTTTCGTAAACTCTGCAAATTGAATAAACACTTTTTTGTTAAATTCCACGAGGACGAAGTCCCGGGTAACAGATATTAACATACAATAAATGCATCAGAAAGTAATATTAACGTATTACACATCCAGATACAAAATATTTACACTATTTTACGCGTTTATTACTCAACATTTGTAACAATATGTTACATTTACTGAGTAGAAGGAAGGTGTTTTCAAAAATCGACCAAAAAGAGAGTTACGGGGCGTCATAAATACAAAAATAATTTTTTTTAACAGCTATTACTATTTTTACAGACTTGAAATTTAGCAAACATGGTTTTTTGTTCAGCTCAGATATGAAAAAAAGCTCTTTTTTTGTTCAATTTACTACTCACATAAAATTATCTCATTAAAAACTTATTTATCCTTCAGTCTGTATTGTTTAATTTTTCAATTCACCCGTGCGAAGAACGAGTATACCAGCTAGTAACATATAAGTTTATATGGTACTTACATAATATCCCAACAATTCCAACGTTCAAGATAACTCGCCAAGTGGGCAAACCTAATTTCTCATTTGTCGCACGCCCCGAATTGTAAGGTTAGGAAAACATACCACGAGAGCCCGCGCGCGTGCGTTTACTGTTCTTCAAATTCTCTAAGAACACAAAAGGAGAGGGCAAGTACTTTTTCATAATTAATGCTTAAATATATGCTCTTTCTACTAAATCAAAAAATAGACCCCATGCTTCGCTCTTCTTATCTTTGATCTCCTACATAAAAATAATCATTTTTTTTCAAATGTTTTCGCTTGCGTTTCTCTTCTCTCCTTCTCTCGTTGGCTGCATGGCAGTAATATTTAATGAAGAAAATAAAACTTCATGGGTAAAAAAAATTAATTCATTTGCATACAAATTGATTATGAAATTGACACAGATGTCTTGTGATAACTTGAAATAGCTAAAAAATACATAATTTATTTAGATTACAGATTAATTTATGTTGATCACATTAAATTTAATAAAAAAAATTTGAAAATAATCTATTGTATTTGGCAATAATAATACTTACAAGCAAAATTAATATTATTTTTCTGTTTTTTTTAAAGAAGACAGTCATTTAATATTTACTTTTTCACTCCATAGCATTGGAAAATTATAGGTTTTAAAATGTAACCACAGTAGACGAGAAACATAGTTTCAAAGTGAAATTAGAATAATGCTCGTACAATCTTCGGCATGCAGTTAAACTTCTTAGGCAATAGATCGATGATGTGGGGCTACTATCGAATTTTCTCTAGGGGCAGTAATTAAATTCCACAAAAACCATCAGTATAACAGTTTCAAAATTTAATAATTTTGCACTAAATACTTCTAACGTGTATTTTTCGTCTTTTCTAACAAGGAGAATCAAACTAATCAAACTTTTATTACATAAGGTTTAAAAACAAAAAAGTAATTTTTAAGGCATCTATGAAAAATTATCAGGTGTAGTTAGAAACAATTAGTTTGAAATGTGATAAAATTTTAATCAAAAATTATTTGAAAATGCATATGCAGATTAGAAAGTAAATAAAATGTAAATGTTCATTCCAAGAGGGCATTGCCCTCATTTAAGAAGTTTCTGATGCTATCTTTAGTTATTTAAATTGTACCATTCATTTTGGCTCAGCTACATTCAATTCTAAACTCATTGGCATGGCAGCCCTTCTCAGTTTTCATGACCTTGGTCATAGAGGTGCATGAACATATGTTCTGGTCAGGTGGTCAGTCTGATGTGAAACTCCTAATGTTTAGTTTCCAAGCAGGCTTGTTACTCATTTATAGTCCCACTGAAAGAATGAAAGGTTGAGTCGCGATCTTGCCCTACCTGGGGTTTGAACCACAGACCTGTGGCTTCCAATACGCTACCTTTCAGCTAATAGTCTTCTCCACATTCAATACTGTTTTTAATATTGATCCATGGTCAGACGATGAGGTTGACAACCGAGCTGTCATGAACCCCAAGAAACCTTTTAGGGATGATTCAAAAGGCATATATGCTGATTTAATGACACTTGTTTTATAACCAGAAAATAAAGAAAGTAATTCTCGTTTTGATGGCTAATTATGCGAGGCCAACGAAATATCACTGAAAACATTATTGTATATTCAAAAAAATTGCAAATGTACATTAAAAATCGTAGTAATTTGTATAACGAGAAAGTCAGTACATAAATGTTATGTAAATTGGAAGATTATTTTTTAATCCGAAAAAAAGTATTTGAAGTTACACATTGTATACTTTTTATTAGATGAAAATATCTTTAATATTTGTTAAATATTGCTCAAAAATAACTTTTTCAACTTACAAAAAAACAAAAACAAGAAAAAAACGAAATATTGTGAAAAGGCATAAATATATAATTTTAGTGATTTTCCTTCCCACGCAACAACATATCTCGTACTATATCAACTTCACCAAAATTAATCACTTGCAAAAGAAATTTTTCAGACTCTCATTGTTTGGACATTCCCATCAATGTCTTATTCTTCCGTGCACGCATCATTAAAAATTCTAAATTGCTTAAAAGTGATAAAAGAAGAATTCAAGCAGAGCAACCAAAGAATTCGAGAAAAGTCCCACTCGACGCTCTGTCTTCGAACCATAGAAAATCATTTGAAAGAATTTTTCATTCTTCTTTGTTCTCGACAATTCTATGCAGGAGATTTCCCTCCTTTCACGCCCTAAAGGATAGATACAAGGAGTATCTGTTCTCAGCAAAAATTATGCAAACACTCTGCCCTTCGGTGTTGACACTAAAACAAACGACTGCATACCCGGGGAAAGAGGGCTGAGTCAACACAACTCCCCCCTTCTCATGCTCCCCACACACAAGGCAGCGAGCGGGCAATTTTAAGGTAAACATTCCAACAAATTTCGACGCCTTGTATGAGAACAAACTTTAGTTACTTTCCAGAAAGGGAACGTTGAATATTCTAGAATTATCTCCTGTAACATGGAAGAGGTGATATATTGCTCGTTTTCTTTTAAATATAAGGAATTATTCTTGTTTCCGTATATTTGTTAGATAAAAGATTTTGGACTATGAACATTCACTTTCGAATGTATTTTAATATTCTTTTGTAAAATTACAAAAATTCATCCTTCCCACTTTTTTTATAACTAGAAAGGTTCCTGAATGTGTGTAGCAGGGGGATAAAAATCGAGATAAAAAATCCAGATGTTCTCAAACATGTAGTAATGTATTAACTTTAACCACACATACACACGGACGAGTGGTCAATATTTCTACCTAAAGAACTGACCTGGTTCAAAACACTACCACAAAGTTCATTTTCCTGTGCCCGGCTTCCAAAACACCGGGAAAGTCTAGTAAACTCTAAAATGTCAATTCCTTAATTGAATTTCTTAGTTTTCAGACAAGTCGGCGTATTCATTTTCATCTCTCTCTCTCTCTTGTTTTTATAATCACGAAAACCCTCTCTGCTAACCAGGGGGACAGCAAATCATTGTGTTGCCATATTCTGAAGACATATCGTAGTGTCAATCATTTACAAAAAATGAGAAAGGCAGCAAAGCTTAAGTCTTGCCCACATAAGAGCTCATCTCAAAGGTTAAATATATAATATAAATATGAATATGCTTTTCCAATCTCATTCCATTTCTGTTTCAGCAGCCTAAATTTAAAATTAAGATAAAGTAAGCATTGGTATATGAGAATGAAATTCATCATTAAAACTTTTAAATAAATTAAAAAAGGGACGTAAATATATAAATAACTAAAATAAAAGTAATTTTTTTTAAAAAAAACAGAACATTTCTAATTAAAATTAAATAAATAATAAAGAAAATTCAAATATTAAACACGATCAAATACATTAAGGTATCCGACTACGTTCGGAACTGTGATTTTCAAAAGCGCATAAATGGATAATTTTCATGATACTTAGTGTCACTTAGATTAGAATGTTTGCATAAAATTTTTTCAAGAACATTTTGACAAAAAAAATTTAATTGAATACAATATTTTAGCAAAAAATTAACTTAGAATAATGTTTATTTCTCTCTCTCTCTCTCTCCAAATGTTCTCTTTTTGTGAAAAATGCTTCAATTAGAGTAATATTTTCCCTGTATATAGCTCAGACCTCTGTTCAGAGGCTCAACTAGAGTTTTTGAAATATATAACTTAGAAGTGGGTTTATTCATATTTTACGACAACAGAGGGCAGCAATTTTAAGAAAAAAACGCCAATAATTATTTCCATGGGTAGTAACTCTGAAAATAATGTACATGTTTCAAAAATTCTAGTTGGGCCTCTGTAGAGAGGCCTGAGCTATATAGAGGCAAAATATTATTATAATAGAACCATTTTTCACAAAAAAGGAGAACATTTGGAAAAAAAAAAAGATTATTCTAAGTTAATTTTTGCCAAAATGTTATATTTAAATATTTGTTTTTGTCAACATCTCCTTAAAACAATTTTATGCATGTATTCTAATCTGAGTGACACTAAATATCATGAAAATTATCCTTTTATGTGCTTTTTTAAAATCACGGTTCTGAACGTAGTAGGATACCTTAACCCTAAAAGGATTAATTTTCAAACACAACCTTGTTGTTGAAATAATTTATAGTTCGTAATTCTTTATCCTTCAGATCTTAATTGAAATAAATTTTGAAATTAATCGCAACCGTAACTGAATCAATAGCATTAATTCTTCATTACGAGAGAAGTCTAGAATATTCTATCACAGAAGGTAACTGAACGCACATTAATATATAGTATTACCGTCATTTTCTTTAGAGGAAAAATCTCCTCAAATTTACAGCACAATAAATTATTTAAAATGTCTCTTTTAGCTTTAAAAAATAAATGAATACAATCTAAAACGAATTATTGGCCAATGATGAAATGTACGTTACCTATGTTCTTGGATTCAGTTTAATATACTACTGTGTACATCTTTGACAATTAATTTAGGTTCTAATTCAATTTTAAGTTCAATTTCTTCTTAAGGATAATGGATCCATATAGCTCAAATTAAGATGCATTAAATTGAAGATGCAGATGCTTCAGTGATCAAGTGATGTTCTTAAAATTACAGAAATGTAATAATGGAATGCAAGAAAAAAATACTATTCGATATGTTAGAGTCAGCAACTGGATTGCCTATTGATTGACGTTCTTTTCTTTAAAATTTGCTTAGTTGACAAGTTGTATTCTAATGAAAGAACGTTTAGCATTCAATATGGTAGCCAATTATATATGTCACTTAAATTATACGGTTTACACAGTCTACTTTTATGAGAAGTTTTTTTTTGTTTATTTTATTAAAAGCACATATAACAGGGGTGGGGAGACTTTTCCAGGGTACTTCTAATGTTTTTCAGGTATTGCGGTCAACTAAAGGGACATTTTGTGTAAAAATTCTAGATGTGGCCATTCCGTATTAAAATTGTATGGTTTACTTTCTTAACAATTGTTTCCGACATTGTACACATCTTTTAAAATATGACATGGCACTATAAATTATACTACTTTTACAACAAAAAGACAAGTAACACGAAATTGTCTTTTAGAATCTCTTTCGGTCATCAGTGGTTCAATCAATCAGTGGTATAAATTATTTGTTCATAAGTGGTAGAGAATTCCGATTTATCAATCAATGTTGATATCATCAAATTAGTTCAATTCAGTAAATCATCGAAGACAAGTGTAAGGTCAAATAATAAGTTTAATGGAACATGGGGTGCGTCTGCACTCGGTCACGTACAGGAGATCTCTGGTGTAAAGAAAGAAGGTTTTTACAAGTAGCACCCTCTATACTGAGAGGTGTTCTACCATTACTCCCCACTTAAATTCCTATAGAGTTTACATTAAGATAATTAAAATTCAAAGTAATTCAAATAAAATCCGTGCAATGTGAAATAATACAAGTTAAACCATATGAATTCAATTCTTAAATCATTTGCATTATCAATAATTCTGAAATAAAATTAGCAATTATTAAACCACATGTATTATCAATAATAATGAAAAATCAAATTAGCAAACATATAAATAGTATAATATATAGGTTAAAGTTCAAGAGAGAGAGAGAGAAATTGTAAAATGTTCAAATGTGTGTGTGTGGTTTGTTCTACAGCTTCAGGATCATCTGGAATAGGTAAAGCTACCTTTGTGATGGCTCGTTTTAAAATACCTGTTGAAGTTTCCACATTAACTACTCTCACAAGGCCATCATTACCAGGAAATACTTCGAAAATACGCCCCATAGGCCAGTCCAAGGGCTTGGTGTTAGGATCCTTCAAAAGAACGAGCTGATTCTCCCTCAAGTTAGGGTTCTGTACATTCCGCCTAGCACGAGTCTGAAGATGATTGAGGTATTCTGTGCTCCAACCGGTTCCAGAACTTAGTTCGCAATGATTAAATGATTCTCCACCTGGAATGATAAGATAGAGAATACGAAGCAGTATAAGGTTCAGGAAAAGATGAAATAGCGCAGTTTGTCAAAAGATGCTCCGGGGTTAAAAGATTAAAATCATTGGAGTCCAAAGAAAGTAGAGACAAATGACGTGAATTCAGAACTGCTTCAATTTGGGTAACCAAAGTAGTTAACTCTTCGAAGTTCATGATAGCTGATTTCTCTACCCTCAATAAAATGCATTTCATGGACTTAGTGTTTGCTTCCCACAATCCACCGAAATGGGGAGAAGCGGGTGGAATGAAGTTCCATTCGATTTCTTCTTCCACGCTGAATAGCTGAATTGTGTTGGACTTGCAAATTTCGTTCCAATCATTAAGAATGTTTCTTGCTCCCTTGATGTTCCTTGCATTGTTACTCCAAATGACGGCTGGCTTAGATCTCTTTGCTATAAATCGTCAGAGACATGCTAGGAATGCTTCTGTGGTCAAGTCGGAAACAACTTCTAAATGTGTGGCTTTTGTACTGAAACAGATGAATATGGCAATATACGCTTTTAAAGTCACTCTGGATCTTTTTTAAATTTGTTTTTGTGATTATGGGACCAGCGTAATCCAACTTTTTCGAAAGGTCTAGAAGGCACAATTCTGTCTCCTGCTAAATCTCCCGTCATCTGGTTTATTGTTTTGTTTTTCATGCGAAAACACACATGTAATACATTTTTATTTAATATTCTTCTTACACGGTTCGTACCCGATAAGATCCAGTAAAACTGTCTTACTAAATATAATGTAGTTTGCAAGCCAGAATGTAAAGACTCCTTGTGATAGTGTTCAATTATTAAATCAGTGAAATTATATATGAGGCTTTGGCAACAGCATTTGATGTTTTGGGAATTCAGACAGGGTCGAATGTTTCAATCTACCTCCCACTCTCAGTATTTCATCTCTGTCCAAAAAAAAAACATTTAAAGATGATATTTTACTGCTTCTTGGAATCGGTTGCCTGTTTTTAAGGCAACTTATTTCAGTTGGAAATTCAGTTAATTGTACTTGTTTTACTAAAACTTTCATAACATGATCAAGTTCAGAAGCACTTATACAGTCTATTTTCCTTAACACTGGGTTCACTTGACAGTTATAAATAAATCTTAAACACACAGAGCACTTATTCTAATTAATTTACTTAAAGAAGAATATATAGAGATTAAATTATTTTCAGTTTGCCTCTTTTAAAATGTTGTATTTAATTAAATTGATTTCTTTAACTCTAATTTATCGATGTTTATTTCGGTTTCAATTGTAGGTTCTTAAAATAATGGCCATTCTGTTTGTTCCACTGCCAAGCACTTAGGACCATGCCACCATATTCTGTTATTTTTAAAATCCTTTAAGGGCAAACCCCGACTTATTAAATTGGTAGGAGTATCTTTTCCTTTACAATAGTGCCATTCTTTGGGATCAGTTAGTTTTTGTATTTTTCTTTAATTCTATGTTTACAAACACTTTATGTCTATTAAAATCCCCTTGATCTAGTAACATGTTATAGACGAATCAGTCCAATAAAATCAACTTACAGGTAATTTGATTGAAGTTGCAATTTTATCGCTTAATCTTGCTGATAAAAGTGCGCCCATATGCTCCAATCTAGGGATCGAAACAGTTTTTAATGGAGCTACCCGACTTTTTGATGCTACAAAACTAGAAATAATATTTCCATCATTCAGTTCTGTGCGTAAACAAGCAACAGTTCCATATGCATTTTTGGAAGCATTTGAAAAGCAATGCAACTGAATGGGGGTTGCATTTGAAGGCAAAGTGTTTTGAAAGTAGTATCGAAGAATATTTATTTCACTTAAGGTTTCTCAGGGGTGTTAAATTTCTCATGAGTTCTGAAAATATAAACAATTTTCAAACTAGTACACTTCTTTTAAATTAAAATTCAAAAATATAAACAATTTTCAAACTGGTACACTTCTTTTAAATTAAAATTCAATCATTCGAACTATTTACGCATTATTTATAAAATAATGGGGCTTCAGAAAAGTATAAAATGTTTAAAATATAATAATATTTTTTAATATCATTAGCATATGAAAGTTCTATAATAAATATTAAGTATTTTTCGTTGTGCACGCTATTTTCTAAAATTGTAGCCTCTGATGTATATAACTTTATAAAATTATAAAATGCACCATACTCTTTGAACCTTACCTAATTTTAGTATTATATATCTTTTGTATTTCAAAATATTTGTAAAATATTGCAATTTTTTAAATATTTTTTAAAAATGTATTTTTTTATTTATTAAAATATGTAAGTTAATATTCTATTTATATAAAAATAGCTACAGTGTAATACGAATACATTTAACTTTATAAATCAACTTATAGCTGGTAATTAAAGTACTATTTTAGAAAATAGCATGCACGACGTAAAACTTAATAAATTTTTCTTATGGAAAAGTTTCTTATTTTCATATGCTTATAGTTTTTAAAATTATGATTATATTTTGAACACTTTTTACTTTTCTGAAGTCCCATTCCTTTATAAATAATGTGTAAAAGATTCGAATTATTTAATTTAAATTTAAAAGGATTATACCAGTTGAAAATTGTTTATATTTTCCAACCTCCAGAGAAATTTAACACCCCTCAGATACCTTAAATAATGAATCTCATTACACCATTTATTAAAAGAAACTTCTAATTGTTTGGGCAATTTGTCATCCCAACCCAATCTTAAACACCAAATTTCTTGAATTGAACATTTTATTCGGATTGTATAAGGACATATGGTACCCACACTCTGAAACCATAATCGACCTGCGGCTTGTAACAAATTTCTTTTTGTATTAATTCTTTTAGAAAGAAATGTTTCTAAATTTCCGGAATCAAAATAGAATGTATCCGATTTTTAATTCCTACCATTTCCTAAGACCTTTGAAGCTATCAAAGTGTTCAATGTCTCTTTATGCTCATCTATTTCAAAATTTAAATTTTTTTACCTTTGATTTAGCTCGGAACAGTTGGACCTCCATTTTCGAAGATCCATACTTGCATCTTCCAAAATTTGTTTACTTTCTATGCAAGTTGTCAAGGCTGCTTGGACACTGACATTTCCGCACAGAAAATAATCAACATACAATGCCTGGTTAAGATGGTTAAAAGTATCAGGAGAAATATAAACACATTTTAAGATGATGCTTTATCGTAGCTGCAAGGAGAAAAATGGACTTGATTTCATTTAAAATAAAACCCTAGTCATTTGAAAAGTCTCAAGCCATTTGTTTTCTAAATCAATTCCTGGATTTTCATCCGAGAAAATCTTGTAAAATCCCTTTCACTTTCGTCTATCTCAATCATCAAAAATGCCATTTTTATGTCAGCTACAAATGCAATTGGATTCACTCTAAATTTAATTAATGGAAGAAATAAGTTAGGTATAAAATCTTTTTAGCCCTGTGTGTAAGCAATCGTTCAAAGATAGTTGTATTTTTTCATGTGACGACGCATCAGATAAGATTCGCAATTTGCTTGTAGTTTTATCAGTACATATTACTGCTCTATGTGGTAGATAAAAAATATTATGCTTTAGATTTTCTTATTCAAATGGAACGCGTTTTATGATATTCTCAGAAAGATATAATTATTTACAACTAATTTGTAATCCTCAAATAAGGAACTGTCATTGTTGAAACGTGATCTTAACTTTAGGGAATCTTTTTCTAGCAATTTCTTCATTGTTTTCTAACAATGTTTTCATGTTAGGTTTTCAAGGGAATTTAACTTTATACCGCTTATTTTGGTATGAAATTCCCGCTTGAAATTCAGACATTATATCATTATCAATATTTTCCTTATCAAACACCTCTGCTTCTATTCCTAAATTCTCTAAATACCAAAATTCCCTAAGCTGTTTCACAATATTCGATTCATTAACAATGACACTCATTGTTTAAAGTTCATCATGATCTGCACTCTGCCCTTGTAAAGACCACCCAAACAATATCTCTACTGCCACAAAAATTTGTTTAGACGTGTAATTCTACCTGTAACTACTTGATAATAATAGTCCGCACCAATAAGAATTGATATTTCTTTGTCGTTAAATTCATAAGAATTGGCTCTAATTGAACATTTTAAATACCTAAATTTTTTATCAATATTTCTATCAGGGGTCGATAAATGTGTGATAGAAATGTGTTCTGTCTATACCGCTTCTATTTCAATGTACAAATTTGGATCATCCATGTTTTCAATTTTATTTTAACTATATTTAAAGTTTTTGTTTTAGTTTCTTTAGCACCAAATGTGCAAGTGGAAAGGTTTTCTTTTCTAAGAACTGGAGAGTTAAATTTCTCAGAAGTACTCTCTAAAACGAAACTTCTCTGTGTGAACCATTATCTAAAAATAATCTAACAACTTTTTGTTCATTTTTGTCATCTATTAAAGCGGCGCATGTTTGTAATAATACACTATTTACTTCTGTTTTAAATACCGCTGAAACTATATTAGCAGTGTCCCTCTTCGGAGATAAATTGTCATCATGTCGATTTCGAAAACTTATTGAGAAATAGTGGGTCTTATTACAAATAGGACATGACTCCGTTTCACACATTCCATTGCTCTATGGCCGGGTGTCAAACACAAATAACACCCCCTTTTTTCATAAAATGTCTCGCTTTTCGTTACCGCTAAGGGAACGGCAAGCGTCGAGTTTCTGACCTTTGTTGCAGTAAAAACATTTGCGGCCTCTAGGTTCTGCTTTCCCCAGAAGGGTGGAAAATGAATGTGATCGGGACTGTTCTCTGTTCGGGGGTGGCTTCATGCATTGTCTGGGGAAATAGGAGCCTTTATTTTTTTGCTCTGTCTTGCGTCTTGCGGTGGGGGGGATAATGACATGGTTTATGATTGTTTATTTGATAAGCTCGTTCCCGACTTTGGATTTCCAAGTGCAGGAACCGCAAAAGAGCGCTCAGTTCAAACCCTTCGTCCTTTTGAGAACGATTGAATTGGAAAATGAGTTCCGAGGGTATCTGTTTCAACATGATTGGTGTTAATAAGTTTGAATATGTGTGTAAACAAAGAAGGTTTTTAAAAGTAGCGCCTTCTATACTGAGGAGGATTCTACCAGAATCTTTAATAACTATGAGTGATTTCTAGATCGTGGACGTATTCAATGCAATGAGCGGAGAACTTACGTGAACCAATGAATCTGAAACTGACGAATGTTTTTCAAATTATTCTCTGCCGATACGCACGCCATCAAACTGAATAAATCGAGAACCCAATCTCATGGAAACGCAGAGTGTGGGATGATGTATCGATGGCAAATACCGTGTTATCGTGGGAAATGTTGATCACTAACATTTATTCTCCCTTTCAGTCAGCGTGTGGGTAAAAATTCATTTCTACGACTGGCATCGCAGTATTCGCTTTTTTCCCGTCAGTGGCAATCAGCGCGAAAAGTGTCATCGTTCGCTGTCAGTGAAGGTACATGTGTCGTCTACACATTTATCGAATCATCTGCTTAAGTACACACAGTCGCATCTATTGTGGAAAAATGATTCCCCAGTCTAGCTAGCGTAGGTGTTCCATAAATATATTTATTGTAGTAAGCGTGTTTTTTGTCTTAGTGAAGGCGTCATCCTAAAATATCTTGGGGGTCCCTTGGTAGATCGCGATCGACTCAATGTTCCCTCCTTGACATAGAAAAAAGCAACGAGGAGTGAACTTTGTGATAAAAGTTTAAAAGATCTTGGTCTATGATTTTGGTGTAACCCTCAAATTCCACCTTTGTATACGATGAATTTCGAGCACGCAAAATCAACTGGCAATCAACAGGCAAAACAACATTTCAAGTAGGATGCTCTACTGAAACACATTAGGTGTGTTCCAGGTTATATGAATCCGTGTTGTACAAGTCCTTTAGATCAGTGATCCCCAAACACTGGGCAGCGAACCGGTACCGGTCCATGGATCAATTAGTACCGGACCTCACAATGAGCATTAGCTTATTTCTATTTTATTTACTGTGGTGTATTTCTCTCATATGTGTGTGTCTCCATGGAAATCACTTTATATTCCATATTAAATCACTTTATATTAATTTTTGGTGCAACTTTAATTTAATTTGAAGGCATGTGAATACAATTCACTTAAAATTATTAAATTAAAATAATCTAAAATATAAACAATCAACGCCCCCCTCATTGGGGAGAGGTGCAATTTTCAAAACATTGACCAGACAGTGACGATAAAAAAGGTTGGGAAGCACTGCTTTAAATTAAACAAATGCATGTGCAATTCACAGCCCAAAGCGATTAATTTGTTTTATCTAATATAATTTTCTTTAATAATCAGGTGTAAGAAACTAGATGACAACAATGTTTACCACCACTGAATAATAAGGGTTTTTTACAAGAAACCTATAAACACTTATCAATACATATGATATCTTTTTTTTAAATTTATTAACTCGTTTGACTTATAAAACAGCTTAAATGATAGTGCGTCGGCACCAGAGATTACAGATATGTACTTTCTCTAGATCAGTGCTTCCCAAACTTTTTATCACCACCGACCGGTCAATGTTTGATAATTTCACTGCGACCCACTGATGGGAGAAATTGATTGTTTATATTTTAGATTATTTTGATTTAATAATTTTAGTTTAATTGTACTTAAACATGTCTTCAAAATGAAATACAGTTACACCAAAAGAGAATATAAAGTTATTTAACATGGGATATTTAAAGAGATTTCCATAAAAAGTTACACAAACCCAAGAGAAATACTTCACAGCACATAAATTGGAAATAATTTTATATTCCCTCTGCGTCTCGGTACTATTTTATCCAGGAACTGGTACCGGTCCGCAGCCCAGAGGCTGGGAACTACGACAATCGTTGATATAGGGTTTACTTTCACAAAGATTTATTAAAACTTTATTTAATAAAGAAAAAGAATGGTTTGCTTTTTCGCCTAAAAATTATTCTCAAATTTAACTTTAATAAAATTATTCGTACTATACAAAACATTTTCAGACGGGTTTAATGGGATATTAAATCATTTGCATTAAAGGAACAAGAAACAAATTGTAAGATCCAAAAATGGTATATTTTTGAAACTTAAGAAGCACAACGATCTTTAGTGTTGCCAGCAAAAGTTACATTAATCAATGGAGCTAAAACGTAATAAAATCGTAACATCTGCGTCATTCCTTTTCCGTGTTATACGGGCCTTTTTTAGCGTGATATACAAACACGATCAAAATTTCCCTCAGTGTACGGCTGTTGTAGTCTCATGGTTATAGTCATGAACTCATGGCTGGCGTGTCAGGATTTCTAGCTTTAATGCCAGTTAAGGCCCACCGTGTAGAGATCATACACTAATTTGTCGGGGCTCAATATCCTCCTGTTGGTGTAGAATGATGTTCAGAGACAGTGGGTACAGCTCAGAGATTTCATTCTCGTCACTTGACCATAGTTCAAAATTACGAGATCTGTTGCCAATAGCTCTCGTGTTGCTTTAAAGTGCGACGTTAATAAACATTCCCTCATTCTCTGTGTTACAAGAATTTTTATTACATGAACCTCTTCATTAGGGGGTGGGAAACTTCTACTGTATGTGAAAATCGTCCCCTCATCGTTAAGACAATAGTCTTGACAACATGGATAACAAAATAATGGAGCAAGCACAGTTCCATATACTTCATGACAATTCAGAATTTCGATATTCATCGCCAATATCTCATCGTATTGTTCACGTGTGGCGCTAATCGAACGCACTTAAATTCTTACTATCGCTAATATCTCAAGGGCAAATCTTAAATGTCACGTTAATTCTGGAGAGCAATCATTCGGAATCCAATTAATACATTCATCACCGATTAATAATTACTCCAACTTCCAATCCAATTCTTTGGAAAACACCAGAGCAATTTCCGTGCCATCAAAGAAGGAGAAAGGAAAAAAATGACAACCATTCCATCAAACCGTTCTTCCCATCCCTCGGAAAGGAAATTAGTGGCAAACGATTACAAATCGTTCTCTGCGCGTTCTTAGAGAGGGTACGAGGCAGACGAAGATAATGAGTACCTGCAGGAAACGGGCATTATATCATTTGCATTAAAGGAAAAAGTAATTTTCCCGCGACAATTACGCAGAGCGGAAACGTAATTGCGGTTTCGGATTCAATTACGCTCTTTTCTAGGAGACAGTGAATCTGACATCTGCCCAGAATGAGAATTAACATAATGAGGACGGTGCTCTTGTAAACCGGACGAATAGGAATGATACGTTAGAGGCAAAACACACGGGTTTTAAGATGTAAGTTAATAGGGTTACCGTCTTATGCTAGATTGGGACTACTCTAAAATTATTAGCGTAAGTTCCGAATTGCTTCCTCATTAGTGCAAAGTAGACTACAAACATAATATTTTAATGAGTTATATTGATATCGCTTTAGATTTCCACCTTCGTTTCGAAGCGAGGATTTTAGACAGAAAATCTGAGTCAGGATGTGAATAACCACCGAATTGGTGGTGTAATACTAGATATTAGTTTCAACAAATTACACAAAGTCAAGTTTCGGTCCCAATGTTGGATACTACAAATGATTACAAAATTACAATATGGGGTTTGGGAACCTCTTAAATCCTGGCCCCCTCGCGATACATCGGTTGCGAGGGAGGGGGGGGTACTTTACGCAACTTCCCCGATTCACTGTTTCAAAAAACAACCCCAATTTTACTATTTAATGTAAGGCCCTTTAACATAAGTCAATTTGTGCCACACATAATAGAAGAATCAAACAACAGGGAGATAATTTTGAATAGAAATCTTTTGAATCTATTCCCACAGGATCAATTTCAATTTCCTTGCTTTGAAACTCTAACTAATGTTATTCATCTCTGAAAATAATGACTCGTAGGCATAGGTCGATGAAGATATAATTAAAACAGCATAAGACTGCTTCTTCAAACATTTAAAAAATCTGGAATAGAATTTAATGTTCCCAAATCTTTTTACGGGCATTTTTACTTATATTGCTTGTTAATCTTACTGTTTCAAACAATTCTAACTTTTACCTTACTTCAATAAATTTTTGAATCCATATTGAACTAGACTAGAAATCAGTCAGCTGCATTTCAAATTCTTCAATTTCCAACCAATCGAATTGGGAAGTTCAGTTTATCAAATGATGTCACATCAGGGTACATAATAAGCGAGCGTTTCTAATCATTCTTTGAACTGAGAAAATCTTACTGAAAATTCCTTGTTTGAAGAATCAATCGCGATTGATCGTTTTGATAGGTGGTGTGCCTAAAATATTGTGCCGCGAGCCATCAATGGCATGCGTGTCAATGGTTTGCCATCCCTGCTCTATACTATCATTACATGCCCAAGAACGCAAATATTATAATATGATCCGTATTTTTATCAAATCTAGCCTCATTTCATCTATCCAATCGAGTGTTACTTCTCTCCTATTTCACCCTAAGATCTCAAGTCAAACAGAAATGGTTTATTCCATTTCCAAGATGGAAAAAAAATCAATAACATCTTAAATACTATCAGAGCTGTAAACTACCATTACCTAAACATGATTTTATTTCTTATTTCATTAGGATTGAACTTCATTTTCATTTCTTCATCTAAAATCTATTATTACCAAAAAAAATTTAAAGGAATTATTTAGCATTTTACTCTGAAGAATATTTATTTTAGTTTACACAGTTTTGATCATTTTGCAAGTTTCAGTACCGTATAAAAGAATTAAGCATACTAATGATTTGTAGAATTTAGTTCATTTTGGTTGTTATTCTCCATATTTGTACTCTGTATATAACTTATGAAGGCTTTTAAAGCAATCTTAATTTATTGAAATTCTAAGACTACTGTTTTAATAAAGATCGTCATTTATGTGCATTTTGTATCTAGTGAGTGAAGGACAAGGGTCATTCAAGGTCACCATTTATGGCTCAAGTACCGGTTCTGGCTATATTGCGTCTTGTTGCTCCCAGATATAAACATGGTCTTACACTTTCTGTTGCGTTATTTTGTACTTCGATGTAAAAACTGCTTTACAATACTTTGAGGGCTTTTATTTTACTTTTATTGTTTATAACTTTCATTAAATTATCAAATAATTATCTATTGTGTGTGCGTGCTGAAAATGAATCGTAGTATAATACATCACTCAATAAGTCCAGACCCTGATATATAAATGGCGATACCTTCTAACTTTCCTAAGGAGAACATAGTTGTTCTAACTTTCGATCGGCATGAGTCACAATTTCATGATAATATCTTGTTCAGTTTATAAATTCAAGTGGTTTTAGTGAAGAAACTTTTAATTGTTTTGAAAACATGGATGAAAAAAATTTCAGGTGTTAATTAAATGAGATAAATTTGATGAGAAGAAATACAGTTCAAGTAAGACAATGAACGAAAAGGTGTTATCCGGACTCTGCTCCATCTCCAACAACGGTTAAGATGTGGTATGCTGACTTAAAACGTGGTCACACAAACACAAACGACGCTGAAATTTCAGGTCACCCAAATTCTGCAGTTGTTCCAGAAAACATCAAAAAAGTCCATAAAATCGTTTTAGCCGATCGTAAATTGAAGTTGTGTGAGATAGCAAAGTATTTGAAAATATCAAAAGGCAGTGTATTTACTATTTTTCATGATCATCAATATGAAATATTGATCAAAAAGGGTGTTGCATTTGCTCACTGTCGTTCCAAAACAACAATGCATTGACGATTCACAGAACTGTTTGGAGCTGTTTAAGTAAATTAACTGATTTTTTTCACGTAGATTTGTGACAATGGATGAAACATGGATACATTTCTACACGCTTGAATCAAGGAGATCGTCAGCCGAGTGGACAGCAGCTGGAGAAGCTATCTAAAGCGACCAAAAAATCAAACGTCAGCTGCAAAGTTATGGCCTCCGTATTTTAGGTTGCGCTTGGAATTTTGTTAATTGAATATATTGAGAAAGAAGAAGCCATTAGTAGGGAATATTACGTAACGTTATTGGATCAACTTAATGAAAAAATAAAGGAAAAACGCCCACAAATCCAAAAAGCAAAAAGTACTGTTTCACCACGACAATGCTCCATGCCACAAGTCCAAGAAAATGATTGTTAAACTGAATGAATTGCGCTTCGAATTACTTTTCGTATAGTCCCAATCTGGCCCCTAGTGTCCACTGGCTGTTTTTAGACCTAAACTAATTCTCCAAGGGAAGAGGTTAGGCTCAAATGAAGAAGTGATTGCCAAAGTATAAGCTTGTTTTGTGAGCAAAAACAAATCATTCTACGAAAAAGGTGTTAAAAATTGAAAGATCACTGGACTGAATTTATCCTTCTTCAAGAGGAGTATGTTTATAAATAATGTTCAATTTTGCCTAAAGGTTGTTAGTTTATTTGTTAGGTCCGGGAAATATTGAGTGGTGTGTTATGTTTGAGCTAAATGCAGCCCATTTATGAGGTTGAAAATAATTAACTAATTTAATATTACTCAAATTATTATAGATTGACCTTGTAATTTGAAGAATTGGCCAATGAAAGAGAGATAAATCAGGAAGAAAATGTCTGAACTTCACTCTGCCCTTCTTTTCTTCATCACTGCAAGAGGATTCTTCGAGGTAAGTTTAACATAATGCGCAACAACCCCTTTCATACCGCATAATGAGTTTTAGTAGAACCAGTGCTTAAGCTATGGATTAAGACCACTGGAGCTACTTCAGTCTGTAATCAGTTGTGTTCTTAGGTTAGACTTCCTTGACAAGTTCAATTCAATTCCATCTTGAACTAGCGTTTCATTAAGTTGGATCTCGTACAGGTAAGCGAAAAATAAAAATTTGTTAAATTATATATTTATAATAAATGTAAACGATTATATGTATATCGTATTAAATTACATCCATATATATGTATATCATTTCAATTTATATTTAGATCAAGTAAATAATATTCATTTCATATGTAAATCATAATTAAAATGTAATTAGAGAGAGAAATCTTTTGAAATTCATGCAAATGATTGTAAGGAACCATAATTAGGATCATAAGAACATTTTAATCGCAATTATATAAACAAATCATATGAAATTATAATCCTTAAAATTTTATATTATGAATTTAAATAATATATAGTAATTTAAAATAATGTATTATATATTTAAAATCGTATGTGTGAAATATGAATTCATAATCATATACTTAAATCATAACCTAACATACTATGTGAAAATAGTTATGTACTCGTCATATGGTAATCATACCATTAAAACTAGCATTTAAAACTACGTATAAAGCATGTAATTTATACATGGTAAATAAATCAGGTGAACAAAGGAGAACATGATAAGCATCTTCGAAAGGAAGATGCTAAGATTTAGTTTTGGAAGATAATTCAGGAAAATATATGGAACGTGGTGAAGAAGATCAAATTTAGAGCTCTATCAATCATACAAATAATCTGATATTGTTAACTTCATGAAAATACAACGAATTAAACGGGCAGGTCATGTTGTCAGAATGGACAAAGACCGCACCACTACAAAAATCTTTAATTCTCAACCAATTAGTACACGATAAAAGGGCTGTCAAAATCTTAGATGGGTTGATGGCCTAGAAAAAGATTTCCTAGTTTTGAGAACTAAGAATTGGAGAAAACTAGCAGGAATAAGGCTGGCCTGGAAAAGGCTTCTTCAGAAGGCCAAGAGCCACAAAGGGCAGAAGAAAGGACATTAGGTATATTAATTATATATAAATTAATTATATATCTATTTATCTTGGTGGAATTTTCAATCGTTAAAAAAATACATTTTAAAGCACTCAATTGAGCTGAAATTTTATATACATGATTATTTTGGATGACAGTACAGTAATTTAATTATAATTATAAAAATTCGTTGATTAAAACTAATTACTCAAATAATTACAAATACAGCCACGTTAGCATCATTTTTGGGGACTTAGCGACTATTTTGACGACGTGTCAAAACTCGAAAAGGTTTTTTCTCACTCTTTAAAGCATTCAGTTGAACTGAAATGTTATATACACGATTGTTTTGGTTGACAATACGATAACTTAATGATAATTAATAAAAGTTAATTACCACTTAATGTTGTGATTCTGTCATATATATATATATATATATATATATATATATATATATATATATATATATATATATATATATATATATATATATATATATATAAATTGTAACTATTCAATAAAAAGTAGCTAAAATAAATTTTTTCTTTGTTGATCTAATTAATAATTGACTTAATTTTTTTATATTACTTGTTGTTTTCGAAATTGTTGTTATTTTTGCAAATCTTCAATACTTAGCAGAACTAAATTATTTGCACGATCTAGCTCACTCATAAAAAGTCCAAGACTAGCATCGGCGACTAGACATCGGTCCAAGACTAGCATCGGTCTTGCTTGTCTGATCTCAGACAATCAAATATGTGGTCGGAAGTAATCTGGTATTGCAACACTTAGTGCAGGTTGGGGAAATCATGCTATCATTGGAGTAGGACAGTTATGTAAGGTGACATCTGATCAACTCAATGAGATGTTGCATTGACGACACAGAGAACCACCAGAGCGTCTTTCTTGGATGCGGTGGTTCAAATCGCACGGTTAGATTTCTTACCCTTCCAAAATAATTTAAGATAAGTCAATGAGTTAGGATGACAAATGTCTCACAAGCTGCTTCTTTGGCCAAAATATCAGCCGTCTCATTACCATGAATGTGTATGTGAGAAAGGAATTCATTGAAATTGAACCTCCGGAAAAAAAGTAGAAGTTTCAGGTTTTTAATAAATGTGAGGCCTGTATTATCCATCTCCATGTGCCCTTTAGAAAGATGTTAAACAGATCAGCAATTTACTTCGGAAGAATTTCCGGATTTCTCTTACTAATATTTTTAAAGCAGCTTTTGGATTTGATATAAATTGCACTACCGTATATTATGTTTATTTTTTATATGTAAATAATTATCATTTGTAAATTCTAGGTAAATCAGACTTATCATCTATAAATCTTACCATTTGTATATCATATATCAATCAAATTTATCACGTTTAAATTGTGCCCTACTTTAGATACGTAAAAGTTATGCACCGTAAAATCTGGCATATAACACGCACTTTTAACGCAAAAAATAAGATCGAAATTTACGGGTGTGCGCTATATGCCGGTATAAAAATAATAGCTTTAAAATAAATAAATAAATATATTTGCATAAAACAAATAGACATCCATATTGATCGAAATACTGTTTATTTAAAAGAAATGACATTCCTTACGAACTTAAAGGGTTGTAGTTCTAGAAACCTCGAATAAATGAGTTCAAAACATAGGAGAATTGCACAAACACATCTTAAAACAGGGGGCGCGCTATACAGCAAATATACTTAAAAATTAAAAACAAATACAGTTTCAAAGTATAGGTGCGGGTTAGACGCCGGAATTAACGATAATTGACAAAAATAACTTAATCGATGAGTTTTTTCTTCCAAATAATCTTTAAGGTTTTCACCGCAATTAGTCAAATAAATAAAACGGCATTGAAAAAAACCTACAATGAGAGAGAGAAGCAAACGAAGATAACACCTAAATTAATGCTTAACTCACCTTACTTCATCTCAACACCACTTGAGTAGTTTGAGGTAATGTTTGATTCAATATGCAGAAATACTTCAAATTCATTGTTTTAGTGTTATCATGATTTTAACGACTCGGTCGCTCTGTAGCTTGAAACCTGGTTTACCAAGAAGCTATAAAAGGGAAGGGCAATATATTTTATTTTATAGCCGCTTGCATTTGGTAATAAAATTTATAAAGAATAATATATTCTTACTAAAAATTTACTTTTTAAACCATTGTCTTATTGAAATTCTTTAAATGAAGCTTCTGCATTTCAGGGATAACTAAATCATGCTCTCCCCACGGAGAGATCCCCCTGCTTCCACTTTAAGCAAACAATTGACTCCTTCACAAAGAATTTGAAAAGGAACGTAAAAGAAATTCTTCGCACTCAATCAATTCTATTTTTTAATGCGTTCGCTCTTTTAAAATCCAAGGAATTTCATATCTCCCAACGACCCCTTAATTTTCGAATCATTGAGAGTCAGCGTCTTTTCTTCTGCCGTGGGGTAGATTTTTTTAAAAATTTTGTTTATTTATTTCTTTTTCCCGAACGAAATTCCGTCATTCCACAAATCGATATCTAGTGAAAGGGGTGGGATGGGGTGTGTTGCCCTTTCGAAGCACGTGCTCCGAAAGAACAATGGGAAGGAAGAGGGAGGAATTCTATTCATTCCCTTTCTCTCTCAAAGTGAATCATCTCGGAATTTTGAAGGACTCATTTATGTGACCTCGTTTCTGAATGAAAAAAAATAAGAGAACTGTTTCACCCTCTCATAATTTCTCTTTGTGAAATGCATAAAAGCGGGGGGTTACTGTAATTAAATGACATCTCGGGAACAATGAAGGGTCGCAATATAAAAAAGAGAGTTAAAGAGCTTGATTCGAATATTACGTCACCCAGTGGAAAGAAAAGCAACAAGTACGTTAATGAAAGAAGTCCTACAGTATCGAGAGAATATCTAGAGGTATGTCATGGGCTTTAAATTTACTTTTTTTTACTTACCGTGATTTTGCAAAAGCGAATAAATGGATAATATTTATGATATTTAGTGTCACTTAGATTAGAATACATGTATAAAATTGTTTTAAGAATATTATTACAATAAAACTTATTTAAGTACAATATTTTAACAAAAATTAAAATAGAATCCCCAATTTTGAATACATTCTCCTTTTATGAAAAATACGTCTATTATAATAATATTTTGTCTGTATATAGCTCAGACCTCTGTACCGAGGCTGAACTAAAATGTTAGAAACATATAACTTAGAAGTGGATTTATCCATTTATTTTACTACAATAGAAGGTAGAAATTTTAAGAAAAAAACGCCGATAGTTATTTTATTTGGAGGACACTCTGAAAATAATGTGAATGTTTCAAAAATCCTAGTTGAGACTCTCTGGAGAAATCTTTACGTTATATAAGCAAAATTGTATTATTATAGAAGCATTTTTATAAAAGGAGAACGTTTTGAAAAAAAGATATTCTAAGTTAATTTTTTGCCAAAATATTGTATTTAAATAATTTGTTTTATAATAATGTCCTTAAAAGAATTGTATAGATGTATTCTAATCTAAGTGACACTAAACATCATGAAAATTATCCATTTATACGGGGTTTTTTAAAATCACTTTTCCGAACGTAGTCGGATACCTTAAGTGGGAACTTACCTCTAAAACTCTTGATTTCTTTAAATAAATACTGATTTGTAAATAAACCCTTGTGATTTTATGTCTCTTGCCTACAAATCACGGTCACTGAAATGTGATCCGCTTCTGTTATATCTAAGTTTTTTTATCCTATTTTTAATACTCCTCCTTAGTTATCATTTTCTTTCTTAGGTGGCGCAGCAGTCGAGTGGTCATGGTCATTAGCTTCTGGTTGGTGTTGTTTCTGTCGAGTCCAAGTCTCAGTGAGGTACCAATTCTAGTGTGTAGCTATCTATCTATTTGACTGGTTAAAATTTATGAGGTCCGCTTCCTATGTCAGTCCGTTGACAGAAGAACACTATTTTCTATATTATGATGGGCTCAATTCATGTAACGTCATTGGATAAATGCTATCAAGTGTTTCCAGTCACTCAGTCAATGCGCTTCGCTGCTGCCAATTTTTGCTTTTTGCGGAAGTTTTCTTTTAAAATTCTAGTGGGTGGGGGACACCCAATTTTCGATTATAATTTCATCCTTCCCTTCCATACAATAACCATGCATTGAATTCAATTATAATATACTTGATGCTTAAGTTACAATGTAGCTTTTATTATAAACCGTACAAATTGTCAAGATAAGTATTAAGGTTTGCATATAATTTTGTGACAAACATATTGGGTCAGTAGTAATTGCTAAACTTGTTCTTAGTATTATTAACTAATCATCAAATGCAATGCTTAGTATTAATACATTTATAAGTGTATTATATCAGTGTAAATGTGTATATAATTTTTTATTATGCCAGATTGTATTTTCTTCTGCCTTCTTTCAGTAAGTTAATATTTATATATATTTTAAAATAATATTTTGTTTTAGGCCTTTCAATATAAATATGCTATAAAATGACATTGACAGCGTTGGCGAAGGATTTACTTTTTGATTCCCTTCCTCTCTCCCCCAATACATCTCATACTCGTACCTACGTGCAAATGTATGATATCAGCATAAATGTTTTTGTTTGTTTTTAATTTTGTATTATGTCAGAATGTATTTTGTTTGTTTACTGTCAATAAATTCATTTTTTTAAAATAATCTTTTGTTTTCGACATTTCAATAGGCTCGCACCCCTCTCCCAGGGGTATCAAGCCCCCAAGGTGGGCACCCCACAGTTTGAGAAGCTTTGCCGTAGTATCCATTGTTTGTTAATCCAGTATGAAATAAAAGTGGGTCAAACGCACGCACAAGAAAACACATCCAACGATACATCACTTTCCGTGAGCATTCAAGAGCACCAACTTCTGCAGAAAATATGAAAAGTGTCCTAAGAAACACCCCCTTATATATCCATTACGTGTGACAGGAAGTTCCTTTCTTCTGCAGAAAAAAATAAAGGAAGGAAGGAAGGAACTTTTTTCGGAAGGAAAGTTAGTGGGGCGCAAGGACTCCTCGAAGCGTATTTACATGATCCAGACACGGTTGCGCCCCTGCTCGAAGGGCGCAAGGGCGTGATGGGAAAAAAGTCTGTCGAGGGAGTTTGAATGTTATTAATGCTATTCTCTTCATCATTAATCATTCGATTTCTTTTTAAGCACTGCCGAGTTTCCTACAACAAGGGACGGTGCACACATTGTGAGAAATAAGATGTTCAACGTGTGCTGCAAATGCGGAAATGCTTAGTTATATTCCGAAAAGTTTTAATTATAATTCACCAAAATACTAAAAAAGAAATAAGATTGAATGGAAGTCATCATTATACTAGTCATTGCAGTCTGTTTGGTATAACAACAAGCTTAAGATTTATATAGTGATCGAGTCTCGTTTCCGTCAGATATTCATTTGAGAGAGAACACACTAACGAAACCAAATCCACACGTTTCGAGGCTATTTGGAGTTGATGATAACATTGGACACAAAAAGGGATCATAGGCACCTCAAATTAAGAAACTTGTGACTCAAAATTAATCCATTGTGTTTCACAGGGATGAGCAATTTGTGATTTGTAAGACGTATATAGCCTATATACGAATATAATTTCAGTCCTTTCCACTGCAGAATCTAAAATAATATAACATAGAAAATTTAAAGGGAATTTCAAAAGAAAAATTTAAGGACGTATTTTGTGTTCTTAACACTAGAACCGTGGCAGTTTCGGTATAGCTAAAACCGAGGCCTGGGTCAAATTGACCCCAATTAATAAAAACCCGTGTTGTTATGCTAAAAGTATGCGGTAATTATTTGGCTACGACATTTATTCATTTTTAACATTAAATTGTTATAATAAGTGATAAAAAATAATAAGATATTACAATATGAAATATTGTATACAGTTAATAAAATATACAGACAATATTTGAACAGAAATATTTAGTTTCTTACCAGTCAAGATTTCCTACACAGTTAATGCACATTTTGGGTAACTTCTTTTTATATATTTTGTACACTTTCCACTTATCGGTATTTTAGAGTCAGAACAAGTTTCTACAGTTTTATTTCTATACTGGAAATCTTTGCAATGAACCCTTTTTCGCATTTGCGTAGATTTTTCAATAGTATCCGCTTTTGCCTGTGTGAATCTGACTTGTGATTTCTTTTGTGAATATACACACTACGCACCACTGCAATGAGTTGTTGAAGATGTTCTCTACTCTAAAGTTTTTTACCAGTAGCTTCTTTGTATGAAATCCATGAATTATTCCCTGCAAGATCAAGAATATTGTAGAATACATGAACTGGCCACCTCTTTGATGCTGCCTTCACAGATATTTCCGAGCCATTTGGACGGTAATGTCGATACCAAATTTTGTTGCCTTATAGAATGATATTATTTCTGGAAGCTTTTTGGGATGATTATTGCCGATATCAATTGTGGGATGAAGGGAGCTCAATAACAAGACATTTTTGCTGATTTTTCCTTGATAAATTGTCAAAATTATATCATCATGCTCCAGTAACAATGTATCGTATAACGACATCGTTATATTTTTCACAAATTCAGGTACTTCTTTCCAATTTCGTTTCATCGTCTCATTTAAACTTGTGTTTATTGTTTTTAACATTTGGGACAGATTAGTGTAGCGCAAAAATTATCTATAAAGACATTTCTCTTGCTTTATTTTCAAAAGATTCTATCAAACGCAAAACGACGTATTCGGAGAGAGATAGGTTTACAGGACGTTCCTCATGTTTACACAAATATGGACAATCATTGATCACATATTTACTATCAACATCAGCGGCGAGCCAGAACTTATCAAATCTATCTGGTTTACTTGGCATATATTGCGTGAAGCGACATCTAGCTTTAGACAGAAACAATTGTTCATCAATAGCTATAAATGTTTAGAGCAAATTTTCGAATTTTCAATAAATTTCTTCCAAACTTCAAAAATGAAACACATTTTATATATTTGAAGACTTTCAGATGGTGTCGTTTTTTTTGTTGAATCGCAGAAATTTCATAAGTTTTTTGAATCTATCGCTCTCGGAAAAAAGGTGGGTCCCAAACAACATACCACAGACTATCAAGCTCTAGATTATTTGCTCCGTATATACTTCAATCCTACACAATTGATACAAAAGCATCTAGATCGTATAAAGTTGTTGACCATTCATTTTTTCCCAATGCGGTGACCTTCTGCCTCTGTTCAATGTTTGATATGATGAGGCATAGGCTCATCTATAAGTAGCCTAACTTAACTAATTGCATGGCAATTTTCAATATTTCGCTTTGTATAACTGGTTGAGCCACTTTTTGTTTGAAAACTATATGTTCAGCAATTCTTCCATGTGTACAACTTCCAGAGGTGACGCTTTACCAACCCGTTCCGTCATTCTAACAAAAGTTCCGGAGCTCATTTCATCTGGATTTGAATCTGATAACTTTCACGTTTATTTACACATTGTTTTTTTCTTTCCAGAAGTAATTTTTCTGCTAGTAGATTGTACAGGAAAATTGGATACGGTATCTTAGAGCAGTGATCCGCAACCCCCGGTCCGTGGACCAAATGGTGCCGGGCCTCTTAAAGGACAATGAAATATTGATATTTTATTTAAAGTGGTGTAATTCTCTTGGATTTGGCAAACTTTCCAAGGAAATCACTTTATATGCCACGTTAAATCACTTTTATTCATTTTTGGTGTAACTGTATTTTATTCTGAAGGTATATTTAAGTGTAACTAAATTAAAATTGCAGTGGACCGCGGGAAATTATCAAACGTTGACCAGTCCGCAGCGGTAAAAAGGCTGTCTTAGAGAACTGAAAAAGCTTTTCCCATTAAAGGAATCGTTTAATTGCAAATTTAGTACTTGTGATTATAATAGGGTCAAAATGACCCATTCCGCGGTTTTAGGTATAAGTATTAAAAATTAAAGAAAGATAAGTATTTAACGTATCATATTTTCATAGTTTTATTATTGGTATAAAAATAGAAAAAGTCAAGAAATTTTTTTCAATTCAGTTAGTAAATTTTTGAGAAAATCGGAAACAAAATTGCGTTTTTGGGTCAAAATGACCCCATCTGCGGTTTTAGTGTTCAACAAAGAAAATCTTCATATGTAATCATTTTTTTATTTACTTATACAAAATTTAGCTGTGATAATTTATATAAAAATTAATGTTGAATATTTGTGCAAAAATTGCCACTGCTCAAATATTAAAATGTTTGCCTAGAAAAGTAGTGTTACGTTTGATCATCCAATATACGTATGCATAGTTAAATCTGAAGTATAACGCGCACATATATACACTTTCAAGCTATAGTTTTCAATTTTTAGGTATGTTAGATGCATAACGCGCACTCCTTTTGTTTACGAAGAAACCTGAAATGTACGGGCGCAATACTCTTATGTTTTAAGTCATTTATTAGAAGAATTATTCGAATATTTTGAAAAAAAGCAGTATACCTCTTGAACAACAACTCTTTCCATTCATCAGGAATTTATATAAACTGTCATTAGGAAAGTCATTTTTTTTCTAAATAACCAAAGTTTCGATACAAGTAGAAGCCTAAATTTTTCTATGCTAATCTGTTTTAATTTTTGAAGCTATCATTTTTTTACCTGACGTTTAACGCGCACCCGTAAATAGCGGTTTTATTTTTTTGTGTTATTTTTTATTTGTAATGGAGCGGTGGATTCATGTTTTACTACTTCAGACTTATACTACATTCCCCGGGAACTGGTATCTCTTTTTGTTGAGGCACCATATAAGTGGAATATCAATCGCTGCTAGAACATCCAAGCCAAACAGGCACTCAAGGTATGTTTTACGTGCCGCATAATCATAGGAGATGGCCACTGTCATTATTGTGCATCATGAAAATCTACCGATTTGGAACAGAATCGAACCCGCAACTTTAGATGTAAAAGGCTAGCGACAAACTAACGATGTCAACCCAGACGGTGTTTTTTTTTTTGTCTGTAAAAAGATTGCTCTGCAGATGCCAGATTTTTCGGTAAGTATATGCATATATATGTAAATGTATATGCGTATACATATATATCAGGACTTAGAACCGGAACTAAACCGATAAACAATATTGGTTTATCTCGGTTCGATATATCTTCAGTCATTTTGTTACTGTAACCAACCATGTTTTGTAATTTAACGTCTACCATATAGTTATCATCACTACCTATCAACCATAAAATTATGTTGTTCTTTATGATAGAATTATATTTTTAGCACAAAACTCGAACTCAACCGATATATATACATATATATATTTTAGTTGAACCGGAACGAAAAAAATTATGGTTCGAAGCCTTGATATATATACCACAAAATCTTGCGCCCCCCTTTTTTTTTACGAAGAAACCTAAAATGTACGTGCACAATGCTTTTATGTTTTGAAATCATATATATGTATATGTGTATGGTATGCATGTATATATATATATATATATATATATATATATATATATATATATATATATATATTATATCGAGACTATATTGATGATTATCATCAGCACGTTGTCACAGGAGACCTTAGCATCGTGAAAGATGATTTGTTAAGAAATTTTATGGGAAAAGGTACCGGTTTTAGACTGATGATCACAAAAAATAAATCTAACGTTATGAAACAAATCATAAAAGATTTAGATAAATTCTACCTTAAAATGGCAATTAAATACGGAATGCCGATTGAAGCATTCAATCAATTTAGATCTTATGTAGCAACAGAAATTCGGGAATTAGATTTTACTGTTGAAAATGAAATTATGTATAAAGATCTTAAATCATCAATAGTAAATATCCAAAATGACTTCATTATTACATATGTTGATAAGGTCTCTGCTAGTTATGCCATAATTTGTAAATATTTTTACAGTAAAATATTAAGTAACCACATTTTAAATAATAATTCATTTCAAAAATCAATTCACAATAATAGAGAAAATGATAATCGTCATTTAGCTTTTAACAAAAGACTGAATATTCATCTAAATAATATTAAATATCCAAGTATTTTTTTAACACCAAAATTTCATAAAAGCCCTATAAAATTCCGTAGTATCACTAATGGATACAATACATATATCACGAAGTCTGGGAAGATCTTACAATCTCTTCTTCAAAATCTAATTGATAATTTACAAAACACGGCAATTATTAAAAATAGCTTAGAGATTGCTAGAGTTACTAAGATACGATGATTTTTCTATGCATGGTTTTGATTTCGAGGACCTTTTTATTCTATAGATATTGACGATATGATTAAGGTTCTACAGTTAATTTATGATAAATATGAATTATATACTTCAATGAAAAAAAGAAAAATTTGATATTCTTGTTAACCTCGTATTAAAAGAAAATTTCATTACATTTGATCAAAATCTTTATAAACAGATCAAAGGATTACCTCAGGGTGGTCCAGCTAGTAATTGTTTAGCGAACCTATATTCATATTTTTTGAAATAGATCATGTTGTAAATGATTATTACTTAATTTATCGTTATATAGATGATATAATAATTTTTGGTAAAAATAGTGAATACAAACCAAATATTACGTTCTACCCTGATTATCTCAAGCTCCTTAAAACTAACTTCAACTCTAATAGGGTGGAATTCTTGGATTAAGACTTGCATCTTATTAACAATAATGTAGTCAGTAACATTTTTGACAAAAGAGATTCGTTTAAGTTCCATATAATTAAAATTCCCGTATGGAACAGTAATTTACATATATCAATTTACAGAAATATCTTTTGAATTTTTTATTTAGAAATGATAACTTAACTACCCACAAAATAGATAAATAAAATAATATAAAAAAAAATTTTCAATGTTGTTTAGATCATGAATACCCTTTTTAAATTCTTGAGATCTTATATTCATCACAAATACATTAACCGGCTTGCTCCTTCGAATTCCAAATCCACCACACAACAATAGGTTTTCAAAGTCAGCATGTTAGTGGTCTTGCTGTGAAGATTATATCATAACACTCATATCACAGTTTACATTTTTTCCACACACATCTTGAACATCTTACACATTGTTGACAACCAACCAAATTAGAGCCTAGCAAATTTACATTTTTGACAATCAACCAATTCAAATTTTACCATATTTGATTGTCGTCATTTATACTTGTCTTTTCTGGCTGGTTAAAAGTCAGCTCAAAAGATGTGGTTATGTATTTTCGAATTTTTTAACTTAGTAAATAATTGACTTTCATTAATGGCAAGATGCTTGTTTCTCTTCGTAAAAGCTTTGTGAGTAAAGAAATTTGTTTAAATTAATTTTTGAATGATACTTTTCTTATGTAATTGTTTTTAGCATTTTTCTACTTTTCTTGCATAATTATTTTGTGATTTTGTGATTATTCTGCGTTAAGAGTTTTGGGAGAGTTTGTTACATAATAGTAGTGATTGGTTTTATCATGCTCTCTGAGTTTTCCATACTCTGAAGTTTTGTTTATTTTATTTTATTTGGTTTTCCTACCGAGTTGCAAAGGGGGAAGGTTGGCGCCTTTAAACTAGTTTAACCCCACTTATTTGGTCCTAAGTCCGAAATTGCTTTCTGACTCGCTAGGTTCTGCTTTTTTGTAGTTCTTTTATTTCTCTATAATTTTGTTCTTCATGTACTGCTTTTATATTTTTATTATGCTATTTCTTGTTATGTTCTTTATCTATTATTTCTTGTTTTTGATAAATAATACATATTTTTTTATATATATATATATATATTATATAGCTATTTATATATATATATATATATATATATATATATTTGTGTGTGTGTGTGTAAACCTAGGATTAATTTTTATCCGGAATACCTAAAATTAATATAGACAAATTTTAACTCGAACAAAGTTGAATTTTTAGATTTAGATTTATTAATTGACAACAAATTATATAGCAATATCTATGATAAAAAGGAAGCATTTAACTTTAATGTTATAAAGATACCGAACTTCAATAGTTGTTTACATATATCAATATTTAGAAATATAATTTTAAAATTTTTGATGAGAAATAATAATTTAAATACACACAATATTGATAAATTCAAGAACATACAGACATTTATTTTTGGTTGCATACAGAATAATTATCCCATCAACTTCTTGAGAAAATACGTAGATCAAAAATATTTCTTAAAAATATTTTTAAACTCATAAAATTGACAAATTTGTGAAGGGTTATGATCAACTTAAAGAAATGTACAAATCCACCCCACGCAACATTGGGCCCACAAAGTCAGCTTGTTAGTGGTCCAGCTGTGAAGAATATGTGCATTCCACACGCACGATACATTTTAATACACACACACACACAAATAGACCAATATTTACATGATTACACTTTAAAACTATTTATGACCAACCAAACAATTTTTTGCATGCAATCTGGTTTGCATCTAATACCAAATAGTTAAACTCAAATGTGAGAATATGGATCATTTGGATTGATATGACATTAGTGGTAGTTATGAGCAATTTAGGAGTGAAGATTGTTGTAGGAAATATGAGAAATCGTTCAGAAATTGAGAAATGAAGTATTGAAAGTATGATCTTGTGTTAGTTTTTGATGATTTGCGCTATTCATTTGCGAATATACTGGGTTTTTAATTTGAACTTTCGGATTTTAAATATTTTTTCTTCTTATATGATTATTTTAAAGATGGGTGCATCATGCATCATCTTTGGTGCTCGATGGTTCAATTATATTGTTCACTTAATTATTTTAGAGTTATAATATTTTAATGGTATAATGTCTTTCAGAATGCGATGGCGAATAGTTTATTTTTTTAAATATTAACTTTTTAAGCTTTTAAATTTAAAATTTTTGAGAATTGGATATTTCCAGATTAACTTACCAAGTTGCAACAGGGGGAAGGTTGTCACCATCAAACTTATCGGTCCTAAGTCCGAGGTTGCACTTAAATATTTTATAAATTTTTATTTTATACAAAAAAATTGTTCGAAAACGTTGGTATTTTACTTTCCATATTCGCCATTGGTATTTTGAAATGAGATTTAGTATTACAAAATTCATATAATTTAAATTTTTTAATTGATTTATATATATTTAAATTTTATATATATATATTTAAATTTTATATATATATATATATATATATTGGTTGGTTTACGCCTGTCCTTCGACAACCGAGGTTGCGGGTTCAATCCCGGCCCAAGTCGGTGGATTTTCATAATGCAGATAACCGACAATTATCATGTCGTTTGATTGTACGGCATGTAAAAGATACCTAGAGTATCTGTTTGGCTTGGGTGTTCTCAACAAAATTAAATCCTAGTATAGGTTCTTATCGTCAAAGCTCTGGTTCCTCCCTCTGTGAGGAAACTGAGCGTCAATATTACTTGTGGGGATTGGTATCCGCCTATGGGTGCCGCACTGAAAAGAGATACCAGCTCCCGAATATATACTGGGTCTGCTATGATAAAACCCCAATATATATATATATATATTTGTGTGTGTGTGTAAGGATAATTAAATTAGATTTAAAATTATATTCCATATATAAAGCTTAGCTTTAATTTTCCATTACATCTTCAAGTATTAAATAAAGCACCCAATTGATTATCAGAACAGATGTTCTAAACAAACCAGTTTTATATAACTCAGGGTCATTATTTTTTGTCAATATTAACTTTCAAGTACAACTCATAAAATAAGAGATGCTGCACACCTCTGTCCGTTAAGCACTTAGATTTCACTTTAAAGTCGTTTTATCTTAGCGACAGATCATGTAGATGATTCAATGAATAAAAACCGTTTTAAAAATAAGCTTGATTTGTGACTTGAAACATGTCAGAATGAAAGCCGATAGGATTAGTGTTGCCCATGAAATTATAGGAGTTACCTGCTTGTGTAGGAGTAGGAAAGACAACATCCTTACCCAAGCTGGAGTAAACAGGCAAAAACCGTTTTGATTTATCCGAGTCGAATATTTCGATAAAATCGGCCTTTCACCTTAAGCTGAAACCATCCTTATCTGGGCCAGTTATAAATATTCGTGGTCTGAATGACTGTAATGCAGATCTGTTGGCAGATACAAGGTAGCAATGATAACCAAATAAATATATTAATGTGATGGCAAACATCTCAGCAACAACGAACAGGACTAGTAGATGAAATCTTCCTGGTTCTTCCAAATTATTTGTCCAAAATTTGATGAAATTCTGAAGTGAAGCAATACAGGAAAGCGTAACCAAGAAACAGAATGAAATATTTGTAAGAGACACAAGTACTGACACAAGTACAGTCATGATCCATATTGTTCAGCTGTATGGTACTAGTAATATAAATTTTTAAATTTATATCTCACTAACATCATTTGGCAATGAGAGAGCTTTTAGAAATATAAATTGTTCAGTGAAGTATGTTAAAAAAACTAACAAACACAACATACTGTTTGCAAACTATACATAAATATTTTTTATATTCACACAATTTTTTAACCCTATATTATTTAAACGCAAATCAATCTTTGTGATATGAAGTATACATGTAGTGATTAATATTTCTGAATAACAATATATTTTATTAAGACTTTATTCAAATAAAAATGTAAATGTATTTGAATTTAGTTTATTATATATAATAGATTGATTTTTTTAAAGTGATTTATGTATAAACTGCACGGATAAAATGTTAAGCAAGTTTTAAATATAATTTCAAAATTACAGTTTTAAATACAAGGCATCCAGGTGCATTCACTAAATGAATTTGGAAGAACCAGGAAGATTTCATGTACTAGTCCTGTTTTGGATGCTGTAATGTTTGCCATCAGCTTAATATCTTTATTTGATTATCATTGCTACCTTGTATATGCCAACAGATCTGCATTAGAATCATTCAGGCCACCAATCATTAAAACTGGCGCAGATAACGATGGTTTCAGCTTATGGCGAAAGGCCAGTTTTACCGAAATATTCAGCTTGGATAAATCAAAGCGGCTTTTTGCCTGTTAACTCCAGCTTGGGTATTGGTGTTGTCTTTCCTATTCGTATACAAGCAGGCAGCTCCTATAATTCCATGGCCAAGACTAATCCTACCAGATTTTATTCTGGCATGTTTCAAGTCAAAACCAAGCTTATTTTTAAAAACTGTTTTTATTCATCGAGCCATCTACATGTTCTGT
Organism: Trichonephila clavipes; assembly: GCA_019973935.1. Taxonomy (NCBI): domain Eukaryota; kingdom Metazoa; phylum Arthropoda; class Arachnida; order Araneae; family Nephilidae; genus Trichonephila; species Trichonephila clavipes. The sequence continues at coordinate 176,452 of BMAU01000374.1, read as the reverse complement.
CGCTGAGAGAAAACGATGTCAAAGAGAAATCTGAGAGCTTTACCACTTATGCCCGGATGTGTGGAGCATCTCTTATTTTATGAGTTGTACTTGAAAGTTAATGCTGACATATGGAATGTAAAAAATAATGATTGGGGGATAGAAGTGGTTTGTTTGGAACATCGGTTTTGATAACTAATTGGGTATTTAATTTAATGTTTGAAGATGTAATGAAGAATCAAAGTTAAGTTTTATAAATTGAAATTTATTTTAAATCTAATTTAATTATCATTACAAACATACATGTTCATATATATACGTGTGTATATATGCGTGAGTGTAGGAAGACATGCATGTTTTTTTTATTCTTTACCGAACGTAATTACCACCGAAAAGAGTGAAAGAAAAATATAACTCCCAGAAAAGCTCGCTATAACTGAGTAAAATTCTGACGTTACCTGATTCAACCGAGCGTAAGCAAATCATCATTTTCAATTTTCTCTTCATTAAACTGTTGTAGACTATCTTGAAATATATCGGCAAATGACCGCAGTATAAAAAGGTTCATTTTGTGTCTTCTTCCACTTGGATGGATGTAGTGTGTAAGATTATTAACTGTTTCTACATTTTCGTTCTCCCTTTCAATGTACAACAGAATTTTAGAATGAGCTTTTTAATTTAAAAATTTAAAATTTAACTGAGTAACTCTTTAATGAAATATAAAAAAAGAGTAGACAAGTATTTAAAAAGTATTGGAAAGCTAAAATCTTATTTTTATTACCATTTGAGTTTTTTACAATTTCAACTTGTATATGTTTTAACTTTTCTAAAAATACCTTACTTTACCCTCTAGGGTAATTAGAAGTCCTTAAAACCTATTTTTAAATAATAATTGAAACTGGGCCACATCCATTTGAATGGCGAAAAATGTACACAAAGTACTTCGTTTTTGCTTAAAAGTTTAACGCCTGATATAAACCAAATCATGTATCTTTTCTTGTAAATTGAGCGTTTTATTTTTTTTTATTATCTAGCCGATTAAAAGTCTTACAGTGTACTTTTAAAGCAATTTATCACAAAATGTAAATTTTCACGTTCGATGTACCTTTTCTGAGAAACTACTGTTCACAGGTATGCAAATTGTTTATGATATATTTACAATGATGTATACTAATGTATATACTGAAATAAGCTTTTTGTAAAAAACACAAACATTTATTTTTTACAAGTTTTTATGTAAAAAAAATGATTCAAATTTCGCAATGATTGATAAAAATTTCATAAATTATTAAAAATTCAAAATTAGCTCGCAGCTCATTTCAGTATGATGAGAATTATGTACTTCATTTGTATGAAAAATTTCAAGCATGTACATATAACAAAATTTGAGAAAAGGTACGTTAAAAACAGCCAATTTAACAATTCCAATTCCCCTTAATTTATTCTCTTGACATATGGAAATAAATCTCATTATGTTAGACAGGAATACAAATAAATTTTCGACACAGAAGAGAAAATCTTAATTATTCAATCAAAGGTATCTTGAAATAATTTTCCTATCCAGAGTATGCTCATATTCCCGTCTTACTTCATGCAACAGATTCAGGAATAAATATTTTTTTAATAATTTTTTCATCACTGTAGCGACTTTCAGTAAAGAATCCACTGTTTAAAAAGTGGACGTCTCTCTACACAAGCACTGTAGGACCAACCCCAACGGTCTCTTTTCCAAATGTTAGTGGAAGGAGACTGTGTCCCACCCTCCCACTGTATAAACTGGATTTGAGGATCATTAAATTATTGCTGAGATTGAAACGATTTATGAGATAACAAATTTTAATTCTTGGCACCACTGTGAACGGGGTGCAATGGAGGAGCTGCTGTTCATGATATAAAGCATTCAAAACGACGAGTGAAGAGTCTACTTTTATGCAGACTTCTAAACACAGTAAACAATAATACCTGGCCTCCAGTTGCTGCATACAACTGTTGAATAATTTTGTATGATGGTCTCTTTTCATCTGCAGATACAAGCGTATATACTGCTCATCATTTGCTGTAGTTTTCCTCGAAGGACCACCACAACTTTTCTTGCAGCTGCAACTGTCATTTGAAAGGCTCTCAAAGTTCTCGAATCTACACTTTTGTCAGTTTCAAACTCTCGTGCAACAGTAGTAAAACTGCACCCATCTTCATGCTTGCCTCTAATTATGTGACGCGTAAAGGCAGTTGTCCGGATTGTCGTCTAACATAAGTGGACCAGGTTTTTTCAAAACATTTTACCAAATCACGTACAAGTCTTACGGAGTATGAACCTTGATGTACTGTATAATTTTTTAATGAATTCATATAGCTTCAGAAGCATTTTCCCATCCAGATAAAATAACTTTATAAATTCCTCTCGTTGTTCTTCCATAGGTGTTTTCAAGTTGGACGTATTAACATCTCATTGGAGAAATAATCTCTCCCTCTGCTTATTAAAGGTTTTCTACTAGCAATGTTTTGCACCTGATGTTCTGTGACGCGATTTTACTGTCAATCCCTGAGAATTATGAAAATGATGCTAATGGTTCTTCCCTCTCTGAGGTCATTGGTTCCTTAAATGCTCTTTATTTATAAATATTATAAGACGGTAATTTTCATTATGTGTGTATCCTTCAAACACCATTTGTAGTTTTTAAAGTCGCTGATCTGTTTTAGCCATAAGAAACTGTATGTTGTCATTCCAAAATTTCAAAATATTATCACTGTAACCTTAGCCATGACAACTCTATTTTTTTAGTCATTACAATCTTGAGTGCAGAACTGCAAATAACAATATCTGAAATGCATTTTCGATTGTTTTGAGAAATAACAGAAAAATTCGAGGATTTTTTTTTATTTCCACCCTAAGCGCAAATGTATATATACATATTTCCCAATTATATGAGTATATTTCATACACGTATCATAAAAATCCCTTCTGATATTCTGCTCTAAATTTTTGGTCAATCCCCGTTGAAGACAGAATTCGTAGTGTGAAACAGTTGCGCTTGGAATAAAAGAAAAAGAATTGCGTCATTACCAGAAACACTCTTCTGGTTCATCCACACTTTTCAGTTGGATACAGACTTGTTATTTGATTGGACACACACACACACACATAGGAGTTACAGAATAAAACATAAAAGGGTTTTTTTTGTGGTTTGAATATATAAATAATAAAAAAATCATTAAAAAGAGTAAGGGAATGTTCAATATGTTATACCAAGTAGCAACACAATTGTCATATGTTTCAATTGAGAAAGAAAAGAATAAAATGTGTGTTATTAACATTTAAATCCATTCATGTAAATAACAAGAAGATTCGAGATTTTCTCACGTGATAAATGCAATAATTCACATGTATTTTAAATAAAGTAGAGCGTTTAATTTCATAATCTCGTGGCCTGCTTTGTCGAGGCGTGGGTTTTTGTCCTAGTGTCACTGAAAAACCGCTGAGTATAAACGCTATTACAAGGCACAAAAATTTAAACTCTACAACAATTGCGACCTTGAAACACACTGTCTCTTAGGTCAGATTTTCTCAAAATGGGGGACGCGATAACCCTACAAGGGGTGCGCGAGCATATCGAAAATTTAAAGACTTTTTAAAAAAAAATAACCGGAAAGAGAACTAAAACAAAATACTTTCTTCCATAATAAAAAAAATGCACATCACTGATATAATTTATGTTTATCAACCGGCGTTTTTCCGTCATCAAATAGCTATCTTTGTGTGATCCCAAAACCAAATTAAAGGAAAAAAACATTTTGTTTAATTTGCTGTATTTCCTCAATGAGAGATTTTTATTGCGTTTTAACATAAAATATTACTCGTTAAAAGAAAAACAAAACTTAGACCATGAAAAAAATTCTAAGATAAACAATTCATCACTGTAACTATTATTGAAATACTGTACATTTGTTGTAGAAAAAGAAAAGGAAGACATGATTCACTTTTCAGCCAGGCTGCATAATACATTTGCTTATCATTTGATTGACCTCCAAATTTACTGGTATAGTTAGTGTTCTACATTAGTTCCGCTTGTGTTTCGCTTAGGGAAATTGTAAATAATAAATAGTTTTATGGAAAAGAATTGATTGATTTGAAGGATTATTTGGCCAAGATTTATATTTTTATGAGTATTCTCACAAACATATAAAGCATAGTGAAAAACGCCATAATCTTTTTTAGATCCTCCATATTTTTTTCTGAATACACTTTTAACTCGGGAGCAGTGGCGCGGGACATCTGTTATCTGTATTGAAGGAAGGTGAAAGAATGCATATTATTCATAATTGAGAAACGCGATGAACATGAAACGAAAGGAAAATTTTTAAATGCTTCCTAAAGAACTCCATCAACTTAAAATATGAAGCCATAAGTGTACGACAAGGTTCAGTTCGCCTTGTCAAAAAGACACAAGAAAGAAAAAGTTCAACATGCTATTTGTTGATCCCCAAAGGTGTCACGAGTTCGAGCCCAGTACCACTAAAGACCCGCCGTGTAGGGGAAAGATGCACGTTAAATCTGTCGAGAGCTCAAACGTCCTCTTGTTGGAGTGGTGAGGTAGTAAAAAGAGGCCAGCTCAAGTATCTTCCTCGTCACGTCACCATGGTTCAAAAATACGAGGTCCGTCTCCAAAGGCCCTCGTGTAGCTGAACAGTGGGACGTTAATATTCACTCACTCAATCATAAAAGCTCATTAAATCTACAATAACTTGAACAAAATATGACAGCTTTGCCAGCAAATAACATTTATGTAATATTAGTGAAAAGTGTCTCTGATTTGCGTCCTTTATTAAGGCCTTGCACTTTTGAATCATTTAGGTTCAGTTTTATTGGATTTTATCTCAAATCATCAAAGAAAAATTGAATACTCCTTGAAAGCCGGTAAGTATACTTTCTCTTAATTAAATTATTCACTGGAATTCCGATTTGTATCGTGTACAATAAAAATAATTATAAACAAATGATTGGGGTGACTGAGTCCCCCCGCACTACCTATAGCATTAGTATCAAGTGTGCGCCTGCTCCCGGGTTAAAACATTTTGAAGTCTTCTCGCTTTAAATATTAAAAAGTAACACAATTATTCTTCATAGGAATTTTATATTCTTTTTCATTATTTAACATTAACTCTAAATGCTAATTGTGTGAGGTTTAAAATTATAGTTCTTTTAAATAGTATACAGTGTTATAAATGGAAAAAAATTAGGTTAATTTTATTTTTTTCTTAACCATATGGTTTCTTCCCCCAAGTATAGGGGAAGATGCCACACACGCTTATTTCGTCATTGCTGCAGTGTTATGGCGTCTTCTGCATAAGTAACATTATTCGTAACTCACTTATATTGCTAATATCTTATTTAAAATAACAAGTATGTTTATATACTTTAAATAAGAAGAACGGAACAAAATAAAAGTTGCTCTCACCACTTTAAATGCTTACAAGATCCAAAAATAACCCCAATTAAAGACACCGTCACACTCAATATCGGATCAGCCTCTTCTCACAAGTGGCTCAGAATTGCCATCTATCGACGCATAAAAGTATTAATAGCAAACTGGCGTCTTCCCCCGAATTACCTTATGTCTTATTGTTTTTACTTTTGTCTAGGTACAAATCTTTATTTTTTCCATGCATGCATTCACAAGATGACATCATAGTTTAACATTTTCAACGTATTTCATTTTCTCTTTGCGTCGTTTCTATCTAGGTCTTTTTCCTTTAAGAAAAATTATTAATTTTTAGGTGTTTTGAAACAATTTCAGGTATAAATTTAATGTAATATATGGTACATTTTGTCTGTTTTTCCTTATGTGCGTTAATGTACTGTTGAAATTCCTTTCCGGCTCTACATGTTGTGCTCTTATTTTGTCTTCTTAAAAATGTTATTTTATTCCGATATTTAATTCTTAGCTCTTAAGTACCGAATTAATTTTTTCCTTTGAATGTGTTTTATTTGGTGTTTGATATTAGTAACTTAGTTTTAGTATTTTTATTATTATTCTTTTAGTATAATATCGTTAGTATTAATGAAATATTATTTTTCCACTATTATCTCTTCCTTTTAGCCCAGTGATAGAGGCAAATGTAGAGTACATCTAATTGACCTTAAAACAGTGTGTTAATAAAAAAAACTAAAGGTTTGCTATATTACAATACCAAGGCTATCTTATCTTTGACCTGTAGTGTCTTGTTATGTTTATATTTATGGTTTTCCAATATTAGATTAATGCCGATTTAGACTATATGAATATTGATTATATACACACAATATATATATATATATATATATATATATATATATATATATGTGTGTGTGTGTGTGTGTGTGTGTGTGTTTGTGTAACCCTACCTACGCCCGAATTCTGAGTGCATTGTTTTTGTGACAAAATAAAATGCAGTGTAAAATGGTTTATAGATATCGGACATCTCTATGGGTTTAAAATAAAAATAAATAAAGACTGATTAAATCATCTATTTTACCCCAAAAATGGAGATCTGAAGATTGCGTATAATTTTTTAAGAAATTCAAGGTTATTCATAATTCTCTACCAGCTTTCGAAGAACTAAATCATACATCTAGGATGAATACAGCAAAAAAAGAACCTTTGAAAGAATACAGAAACAATTCGAGTTTTATTTGCATACTTTACAAGTGTTCTGTGCATGAAAATTTGGTTACACGACAGACATCAATGCGATAGTGAAGTTCCTGCCACACTGAAGTCAACATGGTACTTTCAATGTTTTGATAGCACGTTTTATTCTTTCATGCAGCTCTACTACATCACAAGACAAGGGGGATGCAAAAATGGCCTTGGGAAAAGTCTTCGGATAACGCGGAAATGATAACACATGCTATTAATAACGTTGATAGTACCAAATTCAGTAGAGTGTGACAGAGAAGAACTGAACTGTCACATTAAGGTATGCCGTGTAACCAAGGTTTTCCCCATAGAGCACTTGTAAAATATTTTACTTGGCACTTCTCGCGCAGGTTATATCATAACCCACCATCTATCTTTTTTCAGCGCTTCTTCGAAACCTTTTTTGGAAAATGGATAGTTTCACCTGTAGCTGGCTTTATGCTCTTATACTTTGAGGGGCCTTAGCTTGTAGGCGAATTCTAAATAAATACTTTTGGATACCGCCTCTTCAGGTATGTCAGAATCGCCGTTACAGTTCTGAATGCATGAGCATGTTTTAAATCTTCCTTATAATATGGCGTATTATTGTAGTTATGATGAAGAAATGCGACATTTAAGTAATGGAATAGATGCACTATTTAACAGATATAGTACAACATTATTTTCGGATGAAGAAATTCTCTTCACAGATAAGATGAGGAAGAATCAAATGATGAAGAGTATAACAGCAAGTATGATTCCTCCACTGAAGTCAATCCGGATTTAGAAGAGGGAGACACTATTGAGAATAAATGTTTCATATGTAGAGAGACAAAGATATTTGGGAAGAACATAATTTTAAAGGAGACAAATGGTATACTTCTTATCCACTTTCAGATGAACTTTTGAATAAAAAGATATTGCTGGAGCAATAAGCAGAAATAAAAAGGAATTCCAAAATTTTTGAATTTAAAGAATAGAGAAGTTTACTCTTATATGTTAAGTTTTTAAAAGATACAGATTAAAAACAAATATTTAGATCAAATGAAAACCAAGCATTCACTCACGACAAGTTTAAATGAGTGTTTAAAAATGTACTGAATGCCCTTAGAATAAGAGCAGAAAAAATAATAAACACAATGCAATAATGCAATAAACACAATGTATTTCCTACTTTTCTTCCTTTTTAACTTTTGCATAGAAATTTTACTGTAAAAACAGAAAGTAAACACCCTTGGGTATGAGATATTTTGCGCAGGAAGTTTTTTTCGTGCGATTGATGCTGGATTGATTGATTTTAAATGCTTTCAAATGTACTTTTTTGCTGTATTCTTATATTTTTTTTAATATAGAGCTACAAAACCCGTGAAGGAATTTTGAATATCCATGTATATTTCAAAGCAACAGTATGATGTACTTTCAAAGTTTTTAGATAACGCATAACATTAAATTATTACTTTTTTTCAAAAAAAAAAGAAAGCTTTGAGATTAAAATTTAAAAAAAGAACTTTTTAAAGTAGAAAAATTTCTTCAGAAGTAACTGGGACACACATTTATATTTTGACTAGCAAGTCTGATAATATCGTGTAAGAGAACCGGACATATCAATATGCTAACGATAGATATCTCTCTCTCTCTCATCACAGAATCTAATTAAATTCAATAAATCATGTTTTAATTTCACTGCCTAATTTCTGGATAATCCCATTTCTCACGATCGTACTCAAATGGCCATTCGTTGCTGGCATCAATCGTTCTTCGTACAATATCTCTTCAACACTCTGTATCAATGATATATCGCAATAAAGTGTGCCCTATCTCATTTAGAACTGCAATAGAACGAAATTTGGAACGTAGAAAAGGGTTCATTTCCTCCGAAAATCATCCACGATCGAACGCGAATACAATTTCCTCCGTTGATGCAAGTGTAATCAGTTTCAATAAATGAAGGATGAAATTCGGAATGAGTTGGTGTGGAGAGTTTGTATTTTATGTGCGCTATAAGCAGGGAATAGATCACGAGAGCTACTAATCATTTAAGACTAGAATGAGTATTATACCTGGAAAGAGTGATGATGAGATGTTTGGATAATATTGAATATAATGTTCAAATCTAGATGGAATAATTCCTTTGGATTCAACTTAATTCATGTGTGTCAAATGAAGTTAATTAAATATGTTTTAAACAGATTGTAATTATATATTGTAATATGTATGTATAAGTATACTTGTATGCAATTTAAGGGACACAGCACGATTTAATTGACAAAAATCGGTCAAAAAATCAAATCTAATTCTTTTAGCCTAATTACTTTTTATATGCTTTTCTATAACCTCACAAAATTTGAAATCTCTAAACATAAAAAACGCAGAATTATGATACCTTTTGCGTTCGTGTTCATTCACATCCCAACGGAAAATCAAAACTTTAAACTTACTTATCTCAGAAAGTTACAATAACTCTAGTTTGTCTTCTTTTAAAATGCTAAGGATTTTTTTCTATTTTGCCTAATGCTTTGAATTTTTCGTACCTATTGCTAATAGTACATGTAACATAAGTTGGTATGGATTTTTGAATCAAAGCAATACTTATTGTTTTCAAAAATAATTGAACTCAGAATTTATACATTTTTTAAGGAATTTTCAATAAGAATTCATAAAAGAAGCATTGCACGAATACCAATCATGTTAACGCAAAACCTATACCAATTTTTGTTATACAAGGCTTGGCGTACTTCTAAATCAAATGTTATGCGTGTACGTAAATTTTTGTAGGACGAGTAGCATTTTAAAATGACTTCAAAAATTTTAAGTTTTTTCCTTAAAAAATTAAATGGCTAACTTATAATGACCTTTTGAGCACAAAATCTGTTTTACGTAGTATACACACATAGGAGGTAACCAAAAAACTTTGAAAATCCTAAAAATAATTTTTTTGCGTAAATCGTAACATGTCCTCTTAGATTTTTAAGAAGACTTGGCACCTTTTTCCAATTTTTTTAAGCGTTTTAAAATATTTTTGTGTATATTATTATCAAGTACTATTAAACTAAGAAATTTTACCTTTGAAAAATGGCTAAATTTATGTAGCAAAAATTTATTTAAAAAATTGGTTTTTAAAAAATTGTAATGATATTTTGAAATTTCTTCTTCTTTTACAATTATCATTATTTTGACACCAAATTTTTCATTAGGCCTATAAGACTATGAGTAATAACTTTCGGGATCGATTTAACAATAAACAAATTAGTTTTGAGAAAAAAAAATTAAAATGTGAATATTAATGTAAAAAGGCTAAGAAAAACATGATTTCTGCTACATTTTCTTTTAACAATTTTTTTTCAAAATTTTGAAAAATGCATCCCTAATTTTACTGAGCTCATTGTAATAAACGTACATACCAAAATTCAAGTTGTTTGATAAATATCTGTCGAAGGTATGTACTTTAAAACCATGATTTCTTAAAAAAACTCAAACTGAGAAAACGCTGTTTTCAGATTACCCATCAGTAAATAAATATGGAAACAATGTATAAATTTAGTAATATTTTTTTCAATATATTGTGTGTATAGATAAATACCTTTAAAATAAAACATAATAAAATTCAATTTGAAAACATTAAAAAAAATATAAGCTTTTTATAAAATGCCTGTCTGCAAGCTCAAAATTGCGAAAAATGGGAAATATTATCTGACTTATTTTTGCAAGAAACATGTATGAAATATGTTCAAAAATAAATGAAATATATAAATTAAATTAAATGAAAGTACATGAAATGTATAATAAAAAAATTTAAAAGCTTTTATAAAATTAATATGCTTCTTAAATCAATAACTAATATAAAATAAAGTAAAATAAGTTTAATCTAAAATGTACTATTTTTTAAAAAAAGTTTTGTTTAAAATTGGCATGTGCCATGAGTCATTCCCTCTCTCTCCCTAGCTAAAAACTCTTTTCTATAAATTGCTTTTTAATAAGCGCATTTTGTGTTTTCCATGTCGAATGCATCTTTCTAACAATTCATTAGTAGCAAATCGTTGATAAATTGGGAGAATTTTTGGCTGAAACTTTTCATTTATTGATGTTTTTACATTTAATTTATGATTGCTAGTTTTTTCATCATTAGCAATCGCAGACAGGTAGAAAAACCACGAGTTTTCTCCTGCAGGACGCTTCGAATGTTGAGGCTTAGCATCTGTAGAAATGCGATGCAATAATGTAGCATATATAAAACTGTTTTAATAGCATTCACATCCCTTTATTTCTTAAAATTGCCTTTTGGAAGTAAATGGTTATTTTTTAATCATTGCTTCTTTCAAACTATCATGAGTTTTACCTTGAAGAAATACCTTGAACACGACAGTCTTTCACAGTAGATCTCAAAGCTGTTCCTAACCAATTACTGACATGATTGATACATTCTTCCTTTTTTATCATAATGACATGTACATAAACTTTTTTTTGACACAACTATTTGAACGTTTTATAATCACCGTCCGATAAAACTGTGATATAACGAAATCCGAGTGATGAGGATCTTTTCTATAAGGTTAATGCAGCTTCCATTTTAATTTATGTTGATGAGCTTAAGTGGTTTATATCGCATTCCTTTTATGTCCTTCATACCATATGCTTAATTCTGCACTTGACACGCCTAGCTTATTTTTTTGCCAATGAGCAATGACGACACACCTTATTCATCACTTCAAAGTCAACGACATATCCGTTGAGCATATCTATAATACATTCTACACCAGTGCTTTTCAAACTTTCAATATACATGACCCACTATTCAATCATCATTTTCAGCGCGCCCTCTACATACAATAACAATATATTGAATTCAATAATACTACACTTTGACCCTAAAGCTCCAATATGACCCTAACCTCTTATGTGTCAGCGACGTATATAAACATCTCCCTCAGTCAAAGTATTAATTTTCGGGACGTATATATACGTCTTTCCGAAGTACGATCTTTTCTGTGCACTGTTATTCATAAAATTATTCCGAAAGCTTTGAAATGCAAAAAAAAGACCCTGACATTGTTTGCGAAGGATTTACTTATTTCAGAGGATTTGCTTATTTATTCCTTTTCTCCTCCCCCTATCCCTAAAAAAGCATCAAAACATGCTCGTCTACAGGGGAAAAGGTAGCATTTAGGAGCTAATCGCGAAACCTTTAATCGGTAGTTAAGAAATTAATTATAAACCGTATGAATTATCAAGATAAGTGTTAATAGAAACCCATGTGGTCACTGATAATTATCCAATTTGTTTTAACTTAGTATTGTTAAATTAATAATAAAATACATTATACAGTATTGATACAATTATATCAGTGTAATGTATCAGTGTATCAGAAAGTATGTTGCTTGTTTACTCTCAGTAAATTAATCTTTTAAATAATCTTTTGTTTTTGAATTTTCAATAGGCTCGCCCCCCCCCCTTGAAGAGTTATCACGCTCCCAAGGGTGGCGCGCCCCACAGTTTGAGAAACGCTGTTCTACACCAAAGAGTGAGGTGTGACCACTTGTTAGCCACGTTTCCTCAAAATTAAAGCTTAGGTCTGTGATTTCAGCTCCATTCTTATAAGCATCTTTAACCTCTCGGTGGATTTCTGCAAATATGTTTTCAGATGCCAGAGTATATGCGTTATCCAGCCGTTTCGTACAATTTCCAAATGTAGTTGATGAAAAAAGATCTATATATTCATCACCATTCAAAATTTTCTATGGCTGAATAATCTTTCCCAATGTGTGAAAAAGCTTCAGTTATTCTCAAATTCACATCATGGCTGGTAGGACCAGACTTTAAAGAAGTATACAATTGTATTTCATCACAATTGCTACACAATAGTTTTAAATTGTATGAAAATCTCAACTTGGCTCCAAGATCCAGTTTCAAAGTTTGTTTTTCACAATATTAGTTGTTTGCTCCTCGAAGTAGATTATTAACTTGGTTAAAGTCCACCAATATATAATTTCCAGCAGCAGACGTATCCTTTCTTACCACAGACAGTGTTCAATTTTTCCAGGCGTACATTTGAAACTACAGGGATTTCAATCACTTTACAGGCAGCATTCTCTTGGCGCCATCGCTTTGAATTCATTTGCAAAATACGTTCTGAAGGTTTCCTAAGGGCCTATTAGTAATAATAACAACCAATAAAATGAATTATGATTGAAGTAGCATTAAAAATGCTGTTTTAGGTTTCAATGAAGTAAAAAAAGTAATGAAACTAAAGCACACACCAAGAGCGATTGGCAAAGCTAATGTAAATAAAAATCTTTGGTGATAGTTACAGTCACAGCTTAACAGATTCCTCTTCTTCTGTGTAGTTTTTTATGTAAAACATTGGAGTTATTCTCAAGTAAAAAAGTGTAAACATTGAGGTGGGCGTGGCATTTAAACAGTTGACAGAGCTGTCAAATTATTTAAAATACATTTTACTGCATATAAATAATCAGATCATTTCGAAACTTCGCACACCTATACCAGAGGTATCAAATTATATTTTAAACTTTTGACATCCTCTGTGTGGGGGATATCCTTTCTTCACCATCAACGCGACCTACGTCTGAGGGATTGAAAGAGGAACCACTACATTCTGCCATAATAAAAATAGTTTATTATGATATTAATTTATATAAAATACGACATCAGTACTAGTCTGGGCCGTGGGTAGCCTAGTGGTTAGAGCATCTGACTCCTGACCGGAAGACCTGGGTTCGATGCCCGATGCCGCCAAATACCCTCCGAGTACACCCGGAGTACGTGCTCGTTAAATCAGTGGGTCAGTAGTTTTGTGGGCTTAGTCACGAGTGTAGGGGGCTGAAGAATATTTCCCTCCCCTTCAGTTTCCATGCAGAAATTGTAGAGGTGGAGATAGAGGTGGCTTCGCCATCTATGGTCCCTTCGAGGAATTTCGCCGAGCTAAATCGTACTCTCACCTGTATGGCGCTCAAGACCAACGACAGACGTACCTCTAACCCCATGTACGATGAATTTCGTGGGCCTCGATCTGACTACGTCAGACAGGTGACATTAGAAACAACAGCAACCTTACTAGCCTAGGAGGATAATGATCAAGAGTGATGAAAATCAAGATGTATTACTGACAAAAAGCACAAATAAGCACTGTGAATCTATCTTTAAAGATTAATTCCTAACTTAATAATATCCGCTCTATCCTTAAAGTTTAAATGAAACAGCTTACCGCTATTTCCTTGCACGCACAGCTACGGTCCGTAAACCATCCATTTATTCTTTAATATGTTTTGCTGTGGCTAAGGCTATGCTACACTGGCCTCGTACCCAATTATAATTTATTCGGCAGGCACTACTAGACCGGCTCACATAATTAAGACTCTTCTCTTAGAACTTTATCTCACATTTCACTTAGCTGACTTAACGCTCAGAGCTTCACTTAGCGATAATCGTGAATGCTAACATTCCAATATATATGATTCCTAATCTGCATAAACACGTTCTCTTCTTGAGTTGGTGTGAAAAAACTGCCATTCTGGCCCCAAAGAAATCCCAAGAGGATTGGTATAAGTCAGTGTTTCTCAAAGTGTGGGGCGCGCCCCCTGGGGGCGCGGTATCCCTGCGAGGGGGGCGCGAGCATATTGAAAATAAAAGGTTTAAGAAAATAATTTTTTGGAATGAAGAAAATCAAAATCTTTCTGACATAATAAAAAATGCATATTTACACTGATATTATATATATATATATATATATATATATATATATATATATATATATATATATATATATATCATCTGGTGATCATCAAAAATAAAAGATTCCACTTCAAACGTTCATTAGCTATCTTTGATCCTATATCCAAATAAAAAAAAGACATTTTGTTTACTTTACGAAAATCACACGATGAGAGATTATTTATTACGTTTCTTTAACCCCTAAAATACTACTTTTGACTATCATATATTTGACCTTCAAACTTACTGGTATGTTTCACTCCATCTGTTTTTCTTTTAGGAAAGTCGTAAATAATATTTTTATGTTGCTGTTTTTCCATGTGAATGAGTTATATGATATACGGATAAGCATATTGAGTACTTTGAAGGACTATTTGACCAAGATGTATTTTTACGCAGTTCTATTTTAGAACTAATATGCTTTTTTTTAATACACTTTTAACACGGGATCGGTCGCGCGATGCGCAGAGTTATCTGATGTTCACGAAATCGTTAATTCTGGGAAAACTGTTTATTTGTTACCAATGAACTTGACAGAGTATCCTCCAATAAGACAGTCTTATTGGAAACTAAAATGAATTTATCACATTTCGCCCTCTTTTTTTTGGGGGGCGGGGGTTGCAAATGTTTTTTTACAGTCAAGTTACTAGTTTTGATCGAGTTCTCTGCGCGACCACTTCTGCTCAAAAATATTTTCTATGAACATGCTTTATATCCTTTATTAAGGGCACACAGATTTGGAACATTTTCATTAGTTTTATTGGATTTTTTCTAAAAAAACCAAAGAAAAATTGAAAAGTCGTTGAAAGTAGGTAAATATATTTTCTCTTAATTAAATCACTCACTGGAATTGTGATTTTTTATCGTGTATAGTTAAACTAATTATAAAATAAATTATAGTTTAAAAACAAACTAAAAGAAACACGCTTTTATAAAGAATCGAACAAAAAATAAAAAATAAATAAAAATATATTACTTATAAGTAACATATACAAAATTTAATACTTATCTTGTTAATTTGTACGGTTTATATAATTATGATCGTTTTGTAGCTTTAGTACCCTCCCCCTAAAGTGCATTATTATTGCATTCAATACATTATTATTTTTGGGTGGGGGGAGGGCGACAAAAATTATGATTGAAAATTAGCTCACCATGAGTTAAAATTTGAGAAACACTGGTATAAGTGATTCCGATAAAGCCCCGTCACAAGCCCCACCAAGAAGAAACCGTGATTTATTCGAGGGTCTTAATGGCCCGAAAAAACTACGTTAAAAATTTTACATTTAAATTTTCGCCAAAATCTCTAACTCTAAAATAGCAACAACGATTCAACTTAAACAAATACACCAGAATTATCATTCTCTAAATTTTTAATCTCTACACTCATGATCATTAACTTTTACATAATTAATGAAGATGTACCCCATTTGGGCAACGGACCTAGGGGAAAAAACTCGTTTTGCTAATAGGGTCTAAAAAAAAACCTGGTCGTACACAGCCCGATACTTAAATTTTTATACAATCTTCATCTGTACAATTCGAAGAAGAGAACTAAATAAACTAAAAACTAAGAATTCACAATTCAGACCTGAAATAAAAATCTGTTTTTCTTCAAAACATCAGGGTCAATCTCCCTTAAAAGAGAATTCTTTTAAGTGATTTACAACAATATATAATTTTCCACACATTACCATTATATATTTCATACATTGTACACATTTTTTTAAATCACAATTATTTTTCAAGATATACACATCATCTGGTTTTCTAAGCAAAATTCCCCTCTAATCGCGCAGCATTGTTAGTGTTATGATTAATGTTCTATCTACGCCGCGTTCCCAAAACCAGATATACACTAATATCATCAATACATAAACATATACACTGGTTTGCAAAAATTAAGGACGGGACGGTTTTTTTCAATATAACTTTGTACAAAAGCTTTCCAAATCAACACATTTAATACCGTAAGATCCCCAATACGTAAGGACATGTGTAATGTAAGCAACACTTACTAAAAGAGAAATCAGAGGGATAAAAAGAAGCTTGATTGAAAAAGTAGCATGGAGCGCAATGCGACTGAAGGCCGAAACATCCCTGTGATGGGTGTCAAGAAAAAAACATCCGGTCTTTAGTAGGGGATATGATCTCCCCTGATTGCTAGGCAGGTTTCACAGCGTCTGCCCATGCTGAGAATGAGGGTGTCAATGAGTTGTTGAGGCATTGCTGCTCATTCGTCTTGCAGCGCCAATCGAAGCTCCCGAATCGTTACTGGTAGTAAGGTACGAGCTGCCAAGTGTCTGCCTAGAAAATCCCATACATGCTCGATGGGATTGAGATCCGAGATCGTGCCGGCCAATCCATACGTTCAATATCCGCACTCTCTAAGAGCTGTTCGGCAGCTACTGTGTGATGACATGGTACATTGCCGTCCATGAAAAGGAACTGCAGACCCATAGCGCTTCTAAAAAGACGCACATATGGAAGAAGAATCTCGTTACAATAACGGGTCCCGTTGACTGAACTTGCGTCGAAGATGTGAAGGTCTGTACGACTACCAAGCATGATGCCTCCCCAAACGAGAACACCACGACATCCATACCTGTCCCTTTCAATGTTGTTCGACGGATGATTGCGGCTTCCCGCTCTCTCCAGATGAGTATGCGATGAGAATCGCTACTCAAACTGAATCTGCTCTCATCTGTAAAGAGTACTCGTCCCCATTCATTGTCTCACCAATTCCGGTGTTCCCGGCACCACAGAGAACGCCTTCTCCGATAGGCAGGCGTTAAAGGTACACACCGTACAGGGCGTCGTGCAAACAGACCACCACCGTGCAGTCTTCTGGCCACGGTAAAACGCGATATCGGTCGTCCAGTCACCTGTGTCGTGTGTCTAGCGATTTCACCCGCTGTCTGCCGCCTGTTTCTTCTGGCCTGTAAGACATTGTACCGGTCATCTGCGGGTGTGGTTCCTCGTGGACGACCACTACTGAACTCCCGGATAGCTGTTCATGTAGTATGAAATTGTCTCCAAAGTCGTGAAACGATGCTGTGAGCTATTGCGAACTCTGCAGCCACACTTGTCACACTGCGGCCTTCCTCCAACTTCCCAATGATTCGACCTCGGGTAAAAGCATCAAGATGTCGTCTAACAGATTGATTATTCGCCATTTCTTGCTGAGGCAGCAACTCGGTGTGATTTTAACTGCTATACGGCGCGCAATCTCTTTGCCAGAATACTGGTATTAATCCGACTACATGCTTTATACCACTCAGACACTCCCCCATTACGTCTACCTGCATATCTGCGCATGTGCTACCGTACATCACCTTACTTCAGTGGTTCTGAAACTTTCACTACTGGCGACCCAATTTTTAATCATAATTTTTATCGCGCCCCCTAAAAATAATAATGTATTGAATGCAATAATAATGCACTTTTGCGCTAAAGCTACAATACGATCATAATTATAAGCCGTACAAATTAACAAGATAAGTATTAAATTTTCTATATGTTACTCTTTTAAGTAATATATATTTATATATATATATATATATATATATATATATATATATATATATATATATATATTTACTTTTAGTTGGATTCACTATAAAAGCGTGTTTTTTAGTTGGCTTTAAAACTATCATTTATTTATAGTTATATTTACTATACACGATAAAAATCACAATTCCAGTGAATAATTTAACTAAGAGAAAATATACTTACCTACTTTCAAGGACTTTTCAATTTTTCTTAGAAAATTTGAGAAAAATCAATAAAACTAAAGAAAATGTTCCAAATGTGCGTGTCCTTAATAAAGGACATAAATCACAGACACTTTTCGCTAGCAACACAGGAACGTTATTTTTCAGCTAAACTGTCATATTTTGTTCACGTTTTTGTAGTTTTGCTGTTGTTTAATGATCTACAAATAGCATTTTGAACCTTTTTTTTCCTTGTGTCTTTTTTGACAAGACGAAGTGCTACATTATGGCTTCATAGCTTTCTTCATAGAGATCTTTAGGCAGCATTTGAAAATTTCAAATCAACTCAAATGTTTTATGTCTAACACTTTTCTGGTATTTACTTTAGTGATCTTGATTAATATTCATTATTTCAGTAGGTTTTTCAATTGCTTGATCAGTTTCAACTTCCTTCAATAGGAACCACAGATGCCAATTTTTTAAAAATATTCTGCTTATTTACATTTATAAACCATAATAAGTCGTACAAACTAAAACAAAATTGTTCATAAGGAAAGTGTAACATGTTCTAAAAAATAATTGTGTAAAACGCTTTTCATTATGCATTATATGTTTCAGAATACTCATGCTTATCCATGTATCATAAAACTCTTTCACATGGAAAAAGATGAAACAGAAATATATGTATTATATATATTTACAACTTCCCTACAAAAAAGACGGAGATAACTGTATCAGTAAGTTCGAAGGTCAGCAAAAGTAATATTTTATGTTAAAAGAAACGTAATAAAAAAATCTCTCATCGTTTGATATCGTTAAAAGAAACGTAAAAAAAACCTCTCATCGTTCTCATATTGACCGCAAAGCAAACAAAATATTTTTTTAATTTGGTTATAGGATCAAAGATGGCTAATGAGTGTTTGAAGTGGAATCTTTTATTTTTGATGATCACCAGATGATAAAAATAAATTATATGAGTGTAAATGTGTATTTTTTATTATGTCAGAAAGCATTTTGTTTTACTTCATTCCAAAAAATTATTTTTTTAAACCTTTTATTTTCAATATGCTCGCACCCCCTCACAGCGTTACCGCGCCCCCCAGGGAAGCGTCCCCCACAGGTTGAGAAACACTGCCTTACTTAATCTCCTGATTGGTCTTTCTGTCCGCTCTGCCTCTTCATTCAGCTGATATGCTAATTTTTCGACTTCGTCCTTAATTTTTGCACACCAGTGTATAGTACATACAATTACAAACATTTTTACAATAATCTTTTTAAACAAACAACCTAAGAAATTCTCGCATCTCAGTGAAGTGTTAAACAGCCGTAAACAAATGTATACATACAATTGTTTTCTACACTTTGGAAGAAATTTATAAATACAAAAGTTCATTTTTCATACATATAGAAAAAAATGCACCTCAATGTAGTGTCAACTTTTGTAAACAATGAAATTTTAAAAAAAGTTTTGACTTGCTTCTTGCAATAATTTGCCTGGCTGCCTCTCAGTTAAAAAAATATAATGAAACTATACAACCTGGTTAATATTTCTTCTTGTTGCTGACGTCTCCGACGAGAACTTCCATCGACGCCGTCCTTCTGCTGGTTTATTTTCCTCCCATTTCCTTTGTGCTGTTTGGCTCCCCTGCTTCTTCTTGAACTCTGATTGCTTGATCTTCCGCTCCTCAGCTTCTGTTGCTGTGTTGCTCCTGACAAACCCGGTGTGTAGACATCTGCTTGTATCTGTGATCTTTGTGGTAGGGTCTGGATTCCTGACATCTTTTTACTCTGGATTGAACTGGAACCTTGATATTGCATTTGTTTTCTGGATGGACTCGACTCAGCTGCTTCTTTTATCCTGGGCCGCAAATTATACCGGCATGTATCTAATTCTGGCATTGGTGCTTCATCTTCCCGGAATCTCTTTCTAGAATAATTAGGATAGTTAGCGGATGATGGTAAGCTTTTCTTATATCTCCATGTCTAGCTTGAACTTTGTCACGTTTTCCTTACGGTCCTCCTGATTTTGAAGTGTGGATTAAACTTTTATATCCTAACACTTCTTTACTACTCTGATTTATCCTGCTGCTCATTTGTAGCGAAGACTACTTTTATACTACGCCTATCACCCTGATCCTTCTTAAGACCTGTCATCTTTCTCTGCATATCTCGTCGTTCACCTGACTCACTATTCTTACTATTTTGTGACAAATCTGATCTAGGTTGCACACCCACAAAACTACTCGCTTTATATACTGAACCACTGCTATCTGAATTTCCAACTCTTATCACGTTATCGTCCCTTTCCTTTGATGATATAATCAGACTTGATCTATGTTGACCGATAATCTCTTTCCAAATTATCACATTATTATTCTGCACTTTTAACACTCTATATCAGTGATTCCCAAAGTGGTCTATATAGACTCTAGGGGTCTATGATGACCTTCAAGGGGTTCATGTCTGCAAAAAAATAATTTGGGGGTCTATGAGGTATAAATGGGGGTCTACGATAGTGGTTCTCATTAAACTAGATCGTAACTTTAATTTTAAAAGGAAATTTAATCAAAATCATTCCAAAGGAAATTTAATGGAAACCAGACATACCTATTCAACAGATTTATTTACTAAATTTAATTAGGCTAATTTGCAGTTACAATTAAACAGCGAAAATTTTACTAAAACAAGGACCACATTTAAGTCTTTCTTGCCAGAATTAAGCTAAAGGAGCATAATTTGGGGCGTCGCAAATGTTCCCAGTTTCTCAATTGTCACAGGCAATCTGCCAGGGAAAAGACGTTTTAACCTGCGTTCAACATTAAAATGCCTTTTTTACGTTTTGAAATTATGTTTGAGAATGTTTTGACTATTGTAATACCACAGTTGACAATGAATTAATATGGTCACTTTGAAAAAAATATGTCTGATTACAAGAACTAAGCACTGACAAAGATCTTAAAGTAAAATTTGATTGAAAAGTTAATTATAGATAGTCGGTTCCCCCTATACCGACATTGTTAAATTGAGCCATTTTAGGAACCTGTTTCCTCAGAAATTTTTAAATATAAAAACTTCACATTTTGGCTGTATAATAATTAGGCATTTTTCATTTAATTAATGGTAAAATATTTCAAATATATTGTTTACTTTTTTCAAAAAAATTCATCGTAAAAGTATCGCTTTGAAATTTGTGAAAATTGTCATTTTTTTACGATAACTGCTTCTGAGCAAAACATTTTGGGAAAATCTCCAAGAAAGTAGCTCAATTATCTATAGTCATATATTATGTATGTGCAGTAAAAATTGCAAATATATTCATTTTTTAGATTCTTTGAAAAAGGTACACGCACTTTGAAAACAATAATTTTGAGATAATAGCATTTTAAGTGTAAAAAGGCACTTCAACACAAAAATAATGAATTACAACATGTATTTGTCCTATTTTATTAAACATTAGTATCTTCTTAATTTTTTAAGCATAAAATGGGAAACAAAAAAGCCTTAAAATGTTCAGAAAATACAAATATAGTAATTTTCAGTTTTTGTTCAGCGAGATTTTTTTTTTAGCATTTTGCATCAATTTTCACAAATTATGTAACAATCTGTGAAGAATTTTTAACTTCAATGCATTACAAATATCAAATTTGACCTTATAACATCATAAATATAATGTAAACATGTATCAATATGTAAAAGTCATAATTTGGGTATACATGATTTTACGACGTTGCGAAAAGTTTAGTTATGGATTTATATGTTACTATACAAATAAAATTTCTTAAAGTTTCAAAACTGAAAATTTTCTCTAAACAGTACAAAGCGTTCCTAAAAAAGTCAAAAATAAAACTGTTTTTATGTTTTTAAATATAAAATTTGTGTATTTGTATACATGTAACAAAGTTCTCGCAACGACAAAAACAACGATCTGAAAACGATTGTAAAAAACATTACGCATCTAAAATTTCCAATTAAAATAAATATTTAAAAAGTTGTAATTTATTACGTAAAAAATTGACATTATTGAAAAACTTTTGAAGATTAAAGCTTAAAAACTTGTCTGAACAATAAATAAACATTAAAATTTCCAATTAAAATAAATATTTAAAGTATAGTGTTTAAATTTCTCAAAAACATGTAACATATAAATATCACTATGAATTTTTAAAAAAATTGACATTTTTTGTCACGATATATGGACTCCAGTGCAATATTTTGAGAAAATCCCCCAAACACTCACATGAATATACGAGTATATAGATAAATATCAGTAACATGAGGGAAAAAATTTCATTACGTTCATACATTATATTCTGAGAAAAACATGAATACAGTTTTAAAAACATTTTTGAGAAAATTGAACTTTCACTATAAAGTGCTACTTTATCACAAAAATAATCAATTCCAACTTGTATTTGTCCCCTTTTATTAAAGATTAACATCTTTGCAATTTATTTTGCATAAAATACTAAACAAAAAAAAGTTCAAAATTGCCCAGAACAGCATTTTTCAGTTTTTTTTAACGAGAAAACATCAAAATTTTCTCAAATTCTTTATCAAGTTTTAAAGAATTTGTAGCTTTCATGCGTGACAGATATAAAATTTGAACAGAAAGCATCATAAACATAATGTGAAAATGTATCAATATGGTTTTGGTGTGAATTTGAGATGGTATTTAAAATCACCTTATTATACGTTTCGCAAGTTTTTCTTAGGTTTTCGTAACATTATCAGTAGGTTTTGTTGTTGCAGACAGTTTCTAAGTTTTAAACTTCAAAAGTTACTCTAAACTGAACAACTGAATTCTAAAACAGACAAAATAAAGCAGTTTTTATGTTTTTAAACATGAAATTTATGTATTTTTCAGTATGTAACAAGCTTTTCGTAAATACAACAAACATCACATTTGGTGTATCATCTTATACCTTTATCTCAGAAACTATTAAACATAAAGACTTAAGATTTTGACTACATGTATTAATTATACACTTATATTTTACTGAAGTGAATTTTCTTAAATATATTAATTAGTTATTTCAAAAACAAACTTTTAGTTGAGCGAGCAAATGTGATTATTATGAATTTATTGAAAATTGTCATTTTTTGTTATGATATCTGCTTAAATATATTTGAAAAATGTCACTTCAGTACACACAATCGCATTTAAGAAACATAGTACATGCATACATTTAATTTACAAAAATCTTAAAAATATTTAAAAAACAATTTTTATAAAAAAATCTTCCCTTGTAAAAGTATAATCCTTTTTCTTTTCCATGACCGATTATCTTCATTATGCCTGATGCAGTTGTTAAATTAAGATTCATTACGAATATATTTCTCACCTAAAGATCTAATTTCAGAAAAAAAATGACTACATTTTAAATATAACAATTACTAAAACCCACATGAAAATCTAAAATTGCCTCCAAAGGTTTTTAGCAAATCTAATAGTTGCAGTTATACAATTATCTAAAGTTAATTTGGGTGTTAAAAAATAAAAATTAAACGAGGACTTGCATTTTTTCCCAAGTTTTAAGAAGACAATGTTTACATTTCTATCTGTCAAAATGGGCATGGTAAATCAGCTAATTATTTTTTAAAAATCATTTTAAAACACTTCTAATTCATATAATAGCTTGTATGGTATATCATTGGAAAGGTCTTGATTTGGAGATTTTAGTAATATCAAAAACTCAAAATCGATTTCTGAAAGGTTTTTACCCGACTGACTGCTCTTAACATGTGTTTCTTAAGTTTTAAATCCTATATTTCATTACAGTTAAAAACCTAAATCTTTTAAAGTAAATACTCTGTACCTAATGTCAAAAACACATTTAAATTGATGAAATTTCAAAGATGTAATATTAGGTAAGTAGGGGTCTACACCAAACAAAAAACCTGTCATGGGGTCTATGAGGCAAAGAAACTTGGGAACCTCTGTTCTGTATGGACCTTCAAACTTTGGCTTAAACTACGCGACCACCTTTTTCGTTGGTGAACTTAAGGGGTGTATTTGCAATAGAACCTAGTCATTATTCTTAATCCTAACACATCTTGCCTTCTTCTATTATAATATTTCGCCCACTTTTCATGCTTAGCTTTAGTATTCTTTCTCGCCTTTTCAAATAACTTCTCAATATCTCCTACTGCAAACTCTGTTCCATCCGATACCATCACTAACTTTTGAAACGGGGTAATCAATTTTCTACCCAAAAATAATTCTGCTGGGGTATTTCCTGTAATCTCATTCGCAACCGTTCTTAATGCATAGGCGAACTCTCTTAACGTATCCGACTACTTGCGAAAACTTTTTTTTGAAAAAATGGAGATATGGGATTTTTTTTGTGATTATTATATATTTATTTAGTAAATTTTAAGAAAAAAATCGTAAAATTGAAAACAAAAAAATATATTTTTAGTAAAAGGGGAAAAAACTGGAAAAATGTACAAAAAATTAAATAAACGGGGCCCGCTCTGTCCAAAACTTTTATGAACAAATTCTCAACTTTTCAATTTTGATGTGTTACTTTGTTATTCATGTTTGAAATGACTTTCAGGTTAAGAGATATTTTAATTTTCACAAAAACTAGAGCAGTTTATCTTAGTGACTACACGAAATTGCTTAAAAAGCAGTGATTATATTCACATAAAGGACTGTAAATTTTGAAATAAAACAGTGATTGATGAGTCTGAAGGTTAAAACACTTTTACTGTTATACAGAATATACGCGCACAAAATTTCAGCAAATTTTTTTCAAAACTTTTTGAGTCATCGCTGTACCCGTTTGAGTTTTTTCGAAAACAAAAACATGTTTCGAGTGAAACGCATTTTAAAGTTTGAAATCTTATTTAACGTTAGGGCATCTGCTTTTACTAAAACTCTTGTAGTTTTTGTTCTAGGGAATGGAAAATAAAAAACTTGATACTTTTATAAAGCAAATAAGATGTCCTATAAAATAAAGTCATAAAAAGTTTGTCAATTTTTGGAAAAAATCATGATTTTAGGATAGTCGGATACCTTAAGAACTGGTCCCAAGTTTCATAGTTATCATTAACATAGCTTGCAATCATTTGCAAAGGATCACGATTCACGCGCACAGTTTTATTTGATTGCGGTCTATACACAAATGTTTAACATGATGGATGCCCAATCGGTTACTCAAATGTTCCCAAATTTCGGATATAAATTGGGGACCATTATCAATTATCATATTTACAGGAGCTCCATACCGCAATATATAATTATCAAATAATCTATCTGCTATTACTTAATCTGAGGCCTTTTTGAGAGGTACTAACTCGAGCTACTTTGAATTTTTAGACGAAACATTTGCGTCCTCTGTGAGTTATCGACATTTAAATTCCCCTAATCTACTGTATTATCTTCTATCTATGATTCTTGAATCGCCAACAATTTCTTATTAAAATCCAATACAATTTTCGATTCACTAATAAAATCTACACCTAGAATACAAGGGTATTCTAAATCCACCAATACATGAAACTGCCAGGGTCTTATAAATTTCCGTATTCTTACTTGCAACTCTACTATCCCTATATTTTTACATTTGGCTCTTGGTTTCGTGACCCCCTGACAACGAGATTTCCTCACTTGTTTATAAAAAAAATACTTTTTATAATCGTCTTCATATATAAACAACTTTTCTGCGCCAGTATCCCATAGTGCCTTCGTAAAAGTTTCATTCAATAAAATAGAAGCATACGGAAGTTCCACTGGAGCCATGCATCTAATCGGAATATTCATTACGGATATTGATTGATCATTATGATCATCTTGGACGTTCAAAATATTTAATCGACCCTCCTGTCTTCGGTCCCCTTGACTACAATTTTCAGTCAGACCCCTATTTCTAGACCAATAGTTGAAATTATTATTATTGAACCTTTGGTTATCCGTATCACATCTATTGCTGCTCTCGAATCCTTGTTTCCTCTGATTCGGCTGAGGACCATTTCCGTAGTTACCTCTATAACTATTCCTTCTATCATTTTTTGTCTATGTACCATTTCTGCATCCCTCCAATTTCTCTGTCTGTGGTCGTCGTTAGACATCCTACGCAGATCCCAATCTCGTCTTCCCGTATTCTCATTAATTCTCGAACCCTGCGTTTCCCTGCATGAATACCTTTCTTCAAACTTCGACAGCACTTGTATTTTCTTTTGCCGTAGTGGTCAGGTTTAGAACCTCTACATAGTCCTTGACCATGGTTCAAAATTACGTGGTCCGTCGCCAAAAGCCCTCGTGTAGCTGAACAGTGCGACGTTAATATTCAATCAATCAATCAATCAATCGAGTCGAACAAAAATATGCTCCACTTATGCCTCTTCGGACATTTTAAGTCCGAGTTTCTTGTGCACATTCAACAAATCGTAAATGAAGTCGTTCGGCTCCTGATCCCTACTCTGGTGCAGCGAGTAGAACTTTACATCTAAGTCCTTCCTATTCCGAACTACAGTAAAGTTTTCGGTCAACGGCCCTTTCAATTGCGCAAAGTCCATGGCCGTCCCCTGCACTAAATTAGATCCGAAAATTTCAAATATTTTGCTCTCCCTAGGACCTTTCAAATACGCACATGCCAAATTACTGGGTATCTCAAAAACCTTCACATTATTTTCAACGCCCTCCAAAAATTCCTCTACATTTTCTGACCCAGAAAGAAAAAGTTCAGGCAAAACTCTGAATCCGGAAGGACCTCCGACCTCGTGGTTAAGGAAATTTAAATGCCAATTAGCAAACCTAGTTGGGCACCAATGTGATACCCCTGTGTGAAGAGTATCCTCTCCTCACCATCCACACCACCTACGCCTGAGAGAATGAGAGAAACCACTAAATTATGCCATAATAAAATTAGTTTATTATGATCTTTATTTATATACAATACAACAACAACAATACTAGTCTAGGAGGATAATGATCAAGAGTCAAGACGTATTACTGATAAATAGCGCAAATAACCACTTAATCTATCTTTATAGATTAATTCTTAACTTAATAGCATCCGCTCTATCCTTAAAGTTTAAATGAACAAGTTTACCGCTATTTCCTTGCACCCACAGCTACGGTCCGTAAATCATCCATTTATCCTTTAACCCTCCAACTGAACAGAACGGATTTTTCCGCCCTACTAGAGAGGCTTCGAAAATGGACTGCATGTATTTTTCTGCCTTCAAGTAACGTTTTCAAAAGCGGATTAGCCGCACTTTTCTGAAATCCTTTCCCCCTTTTAAGGTTTAACATCTTGAAAGATAATGAGGGACAGAGGAAGCAACACAGCAGCAGTTTTATGGCTCGCAGGGAACCCCGTGTTTTGACCCCCCAATCGTAAAAAATCGGGGAGAAATTTCTTTACAACCCAATAAGTGTGTTTGCTAGCTTGTATTTTAAAAGTTTCCAAAAGTCCCAACGCATAAGTAAAATATGTTACAGTTCCATTTTGGTTTCATATTAATTTCAAACTGTAACAAGTTGGGGCGTGTCAGGGCAATCTGCTATTTTATATAGTTAGACAAATTATATTTTTTTAAGTATATTCTTTCGCTTCATTTTTCTTATTCAAAGCTTTCAGTTTTTGAAACATGATTATTTTATTATAAGATACCGAAAAATTAATAAACATTGGAACCTTTTCAATTTTCCAACCACTAAAAATTAATAAATTTAAACTTCATCAAATCCTTTGAAACATTTTCTTACACTTTGATAAAAATAATAACGGAAAAAAACTAATTAAGATTTATTAGTTTTTTTTTTTTAGATTTCAAAGCCTAAGTGTTCAGGGAAGTTTAAGTACAGTGACTGGTTATATATTGTTAAAATACACCGAATTATATTTGAATTTTAAGTGCTTGAACTTCAGTTTACATCAAAGACAACATGAATGAAGATTTTCACACATTTTTTTTATAACTGGAATGTTTGAATAAATGGTAATCAAAAATATACGGAAACATTTACAGTAGACATTTATATGCATATAAATAAACATAAAAATCAATTTTAAATTCGAGCTATTGAAAAACATTCGAATTATATATTGTTCAAAAATATCTATTTATACAAAATACCTCAACATTTATCTTTTTTAAAGGAGAACTGAATAAGTAATTAAAATCTGGATATGTTTTGAAATCTCGACCTTATAAAGCTAGAAATTTTATGTTAGAATTTCCATTTGAAATTTCGAAAAAAAAATGCATCGCGAAGTTAAAAATTATTTACCATAAGTTTTAGCAATTGTTTGAGTATAATAAAAATTTCAAATTTTATTATATAGCTTCTTTGGTATCTTTTAATATATTTCGGCCGTGGTAGCCGAGTGGTATAGGTATCGGAACGTGGCTTGCTTTGTCACGAGTTCGAGCCCAGTACCACTAAAGACCCGCCGTGTAGGGCGGCGTTGCACGTTAAATCTGTCGAGAGCTGAAACGTCCTCCCGTTGCTGTGGTGAGGTAGTTAGGAGAGGGGGGTGCCAGCTCAGGTGTCGTCCACGTCACTTGACCATGGTTCAAAATTACGTGGTCCGTCGCCAAAAGCCCTCGTGTAGCTGAACAGTGCGATGTTAATATTCAATCATTCATTTAATATATTTCGAAGATTTCATACAATTCGGTTGAAAACCGCATGCTAAGAGCAAAAAATATACTAAAAAAATTGATGAATATACAATTACAATAAATTCTTACATAGAGAAGAAAAACTGAGAAGCTAAAGCGTAGGAATAAAAAATTTTGAGTATATCTGAAGTAGTTTTCGAAATATTTATTTTAAAGTTTTGAAAATTTGTGTGCGTTATGTTATACTTGATATCAATTAAATGGTTAAAATAATGTGTGTGTGTGTGTGTTAATATTAGTCATTTAATCGTTTGAAGACACATTCATATACTAATAACAATTATCATGGTCATTGATGCGAATGTCAAGAATTTTATGTAATTTTAAATTCAGACATTAAGATATTGATGTAGAAAATATAAAACGACCATCTAAAATACATGAAAAATGCAGTCTGCTATAAAATGATCTTGACAAACAAAATCCGGCATTTTCACTTACTATGGCAGAGCCGGCTTAGTCAGGGGCGATCTGGAAAAACAGAGAGAGAACCGCGGTTTTGATGGATGCCGCTCTAGCTTTTAAAGCTCCCAGGAAAAATCATAAATATATATATATAAATTACAAATGCAAAAATAAATCTTGTAATTTTTCATACATTTTTATAACAACGAATTGTGGAATTGGCTTCCATTACATTGTTGTGTTTGACAATATCTAAGGTAACCAACCCTACTTTAGATAGATTTGTACTACCTTTTCGTAACCGTATTCCTTTTAAAATTAATTCGTGCAGCCGAAATACAACTTTTGTACCCTTACAAATTTATGTTAACTATAACGGTTAATTTTAATTTATGCAACTTGTGAAATGTTCATAATTAACCATTTTCGTCTAAACAGTTTACAAGAAAAAAAAAGTTTGGACTCCTTCATTCATTAGGGATTTATATAAGATTCTAACATTAAATTTTATTTTTCACCGAATAGGATTGAGTGAAAGTGTATAGTGCTTCCACACCACAGGTCTGGGGTGCTATTAACGGGCTGCGCAAGGTCGACTCTGCCTTTCATCCCCGCTACATTGGGTCGATAAATGAGTACCAAGCTTGCTTCGAGTCTTAAACACTGAAGGTCTCTCTTCAGACAGACCACCAAATCGGGACATCTGTTCATGCACCTCAGCGTCCAATGGTCACGTGTATTATGATGGGCACAGTAGTTCCTGGCCCTCATGGATTGTTGAGCTTCTGAGTTTGAGTCTTAAGTTTGAGGATTACCTCACTTTGGGGATACCCCTTAGATAAACATGTATTTCCACTCATTTGCAATTAAACATTTTTCTTTCAATTACGTTTATTTCAGAAGGAAGTTTGATTTTTCAAATGTATTTGCTTAATAAAATGTATATTTGTGTGTGTTATATTAAAAATTTGATCAATCCAAAATTACATGTTTTTAGCTCCTCTAAAAGTTTTTAGGATTTTACAACTGATCTTACAATCCATATACGTTTTATAGTAGTATATTTAAAAATGATAAGGACATTTTTACGACTGTGTGAGCTGTTATGCCTCGTTTATAAATATAAAAAATTGCATTCAGCTACAGTTTTTAAAATGTACAGAAATAAGTGGAGCAACAGGATACTTACATATTAGGAATATTTTTGACTGCAGTAAGATATATTTATATTTCAGTTTCTTTACAATTTTGAATAGAAGTTGTAAGCCATTTTGCGAATAGTTTGATATTGAGTATAAACCCATAGGCTGTTTAATATTGTAAAGTGTTTTACTTTGATACCAGCACACATTAAGTTATATGATCAGCTTCAGTGATATTTAAATTTTCAAAAATAGTCTACACGCGTACGAAAACATTCTTTCACAACCGCACACCACATCTCATACTATATCTTCCCTACAGCAGGAAATATTTGTGTATACTGAAAAATTTAATAAAGGATACATTTCCAAGTGTTAAATTTGTTTTTAAAATTTGGTATGAATACATTTTGGAGAACTGTCGGTTAACTTCACTGAACAAAATTGTTTTAAGTGTACTGTTTTGAAAGACAAGATTAATTAGGGAGAACTTTTCTCACAATAGAATTTGTAATGACTGAATTGTGAGAAAATGTAGTTATCGATGTGTGACATTTTTCCTTGTAATAAAAGAAACAGAAAGATAAGAAATTTAACTTGAGTAGAAAATGATTAGAAGTACTGTCATGCGCATTTGAAGAAGTATATCCCCCATTAAAATTAAAAATTATTGACTGAATGTGTGTTATGTCCATCACAAATGCCGATGTAGAAAAGGAATTTTTATTTAATACAAGAAGTTCGAAAAAGAGAACACTAGGAAGGAAAATTTAAATTTTTTCCGAAAAATATTCAGTTAACATAAAAATATCTTTTATATGATTTTAATTAAAATAAATTAAAAGTATTGAAATCCTTTTTTATGCTATTTTAAATTAAAAGTATAACTGAATAGAGAAAGATCGGTTTTATTTCATAAATATAATCATTGTATGTAATATTTATTGTGTTATTGTTTAAAAATGAGATAGGGCCTTTGCTCTTTTTACCTCATTACTTTTTTAAAAAATAGGAAAGTGAGCACGTTTTCTTACTCTCATATTCAAAATTCAATAAAGGATGCTTTTTTCTGGTTCAAATCGCAATATTAAAAATATATATATATATTTTTTAATTTTTAAAAAATGACAGAAAAATAAATTTTCTTTGAAGAAAATATAATTATTTTTCAACTTCTAACATACTATTTATTTCATTTTTTCCTCTTTTTTTTTTACCTTTCATTTCGTTTTTAATTTTACTGCGACTGAACATATAGGAGAAAGAAACACCATATCTTTCAAAGAGGATTGATCAAGAGAGGATATCTACGCTTTCAAAGAAGATTGCCCAAGGCAACTTAACAGCTAGCTGTAAACGATTGATCTCTTAGTTCTTAATTTTCAAAGCGACCGAACTGGGTCGTAAAATTTTCGCCGTTCGACCTCCCAAGTTCTAAAAGGGGGAAAGGAAAAAAGTCTGTTGCATTTTTGAAGGGAATCGCAAAATAAGAGTTAAACGCTTTCGGAATAACTTTTCAGGAGGAAGGTGCCCAGTTAGAGGGTTAATATGCCTTGTTCTGGCTAAGGCTATGCTACACTGGCCTCAGACCCACTTATAATTCACTGGACTGGCACTACTAGATCGGCTCATAGAATTAAGACTCTTCTAGAACTTTATCTCACTTCATTTAGCTTACTTAACGCTCAGAGCTTCACTTAGCGATACTCGCGAATTCTAACATTCCAATATATATAAAGAGTGTTTTTCTTCCAGGTATAGAAGTTTAAGTCGGCATTACTATCCAAGATGGCGACCGATTTAACAGCTGTCAAGTGATTTATTCTCAGTTTGTTTTGGCAATTCATCAAAACGATCATCAAGCAAGGCGTAGATTCGTCGAATGGGCCCAAAACGAGATTGCCGTTGTTCCCGATT
This sequence comes from Trichonephila clavipes, assembly GCA_019973935.1. Taxonomy (NCBI): domain Eukaryota; kingdom Metazoa; phylum Arthropoda; class Arachnida; order Araneae; family Nephilidae; genus Trichonephila; species Trichonephila clavipes. The sequence goes on along the minus strand of BMAU01000374.1, from coordinate 144,280 downwards.
TTCATAAGCGAATTTTGTTTAGCAATGAAGTGCACTTCTGGTTGAATGGCTACGTCAACAAACAAAACTGCCGCATTTGGAGTGAAGCTAATCCACAAGTGTACGTCGAAACACCGTTACATCCAGAAAAACTGACTGTTTGGTGCGTGTTATGGGCTGGTGGAATCATTGGTCCGTACTTCTTCAAAAACGATGAAGGCCACAACGTTACAGTCAATGGTGATCGGTATAGAGCCATGATTACTAACTTTTTCATTCCTGAATTGAAAAATCATTATGTCCAGGAGCTGTGGTTCCAACAAGATGGCGCAACATGTCACACAGCTCGTGCCACAATCGATTTATTGAAAGACACGATTAGTGACCGCCTAAATTTACGTTTTGGACCTGTTAATTGGCCTCCAAGATCTTGTGATTTAACACCGCTCTGCTATTTTCTGTGGGGCTATGTAAAGTCATTGGTGTATGCGGATAAGCCACAAACGCTTGACCATTTGGAAGACAACATTCGCCGTGTTATTGCCGACATACGGCTACAAATGTTGGAAAAATTCATCGAAAATTGGACGTCCAGATTGGACTACATCCGAGCCAGCCATGGCAGTCCTATGCCAGAAATCATATTTAAAATGTAAGGCCACAAGATTATCTTTCGAATAAAAAAAATTCATGTCAATCGAATAATACATCGTTGTTTTATTGCAATTTAAAGTTCTATACTTCTAAAATAAACACCCTTTATATGATTTCTAATCTGCAAAAACACGCTCTCTTCCTGAGTTGATTGGTACCTGGTACCACAAAGAAACCCGAAGAGGATTAGTTTAAGTGATTCCGATAAAACTCCGTCACAAGCTAAACTTTCAAAAATCGATATTATCATCGGTTTTCGACTTTTGAAAGTTACCAAGTCCACTTATATCTGAAACCTTAAATTCATGCTTTCAAAAAAGAACGCACTGTTCCACGTGAATGAAAAAAAATACTATTTTAAAAAATCATTTGTGTGTGTGTGCAAGAAGAATATAAGCTTTGAGAAAAATTTATTTATTTTGTTTAATTTCAGCAAACGATAAATATTTTTGAAGTTAACTTCTTATGGCACTGTAGGGAAAAAATGTTTGTTACGCGTTACCAGTTACGGTTACGTGAAGAACGTAAGGTAGAAATGAATGAAGTTCCGACTTTCCCCCGTTTTTAAAAAAACGCCATGTAATTCATTTATCAATTTTAGACAAAAAATAATTATAGAATCGGAAAGATATATTTTTTCGCCACAATATGGTAATTTTTTATTTTTACAAAATAATGATATTTTCTATTTTTTACGATTATTTTTAAATGAGTAAAAATTGCTACGCTTTTATGAAAATGATTCCTAAATCGTTTTCTTTCAATTTCCTTTCGTGTTAATAAATAAATATTCATTCTTAAAAAGCTTCATGTGTGTGTGCTTTTCTTTTTTCAGAATCAGCCAAAAACTTTTTTTACGACTTTTCAAAAAATACTCAACATTTTAATTAAATATTTAATAACTTCATTATTTATAAAAGGCTTTTCAATTTGGCTTGAGTTTCCAGATTTACCTCAAATAGAAGGAAAATTAAGATGCTAAATGACAATTTCGTCTTATCGCTACAAATTAAGAGAATGATATCAACGACAAAATCAAATACTACTATTGATGCAGTGTTTTCGAGATTCTTAAATGATATTGAGTGCAAAATTTAAATTTTTTATTTTCGCTACCACAAGTCTTTGATAAAAAAAGTATGTACTGAAACACCCATAAGAATAATGGAAATAGACTAATAATATAATTGTATACAATAATTTTTTTTAGTATTATGTATTGAAAATGAAAATTTGGTTTATACTTATACCTTTTCCATCCTAATTATTTTTTTTAAATATAGTTTGAAATAATAATGATAATAATAAATTTGTTAACTATATACAGGGTGTTTCAGCTAAGATGTTACAAACTTCTAGGAGAGGTAGGGGACAACAAGACGACTCGAAGTATATAGGCAATGCTGGGTCGGAAATTCTTTCCTAAGGCTCCACGCGCCGACAAAATTTAGGGTGCAAAACTTCAACTGGTCTTAAAAACGGGGGAAATTGTCGAAACGCTTTGGGTTTTGGTCAAAATTATTGTTATTATTTATTATTTCATTAAAAAATTCTGAGCAATATTGCTGCTAAAACATCGCTAGAGGGCGCCTTAGACTTTGGAACGCTAGGGAAAAAAAATTTTCAATATTTTTTTAAGTTTTTTGATGGCTTTCATAAGTTGAAACTTTAACTTGAATTTTGATACCAGATTTGGTATCCTCCGGGGAAAATTGATGTAAAAAATCGAACATTGTTCAGGGCACTTAAAGCACAAACGGTGCTAAAAAACGAGCAAAATGTTGGATTTCGGTGCGGTTTGCGTGAAAAGCATTCCCTTGCTGACTAATTTGTTCAAAACAAATTTTGACATTGTTGTCAAATTTAAAACCAGAGGTGCTTCAGACAAGTAAAAAAGGCATTTCCGACCGACCTTTCCTATGTGATTCCGTGTTATCTAGGTGTACTCTTCCACCAACGAGGTAGAGTACACCTAGACGATTCGGAATAACATAAGAAAGGTGGTCTGGAAATGCCTTCCTGAAGCAGTAAGACCATCGAAAGCCTGATACGTAGCCCAGGAATTGCAAGTGTCGTGGCAGTGAATAAAGCGAGCAGGGTTCTCGGCGAAAATTTTAGCGAGAGAGTGTTAAAGGCAGAATATGCAAATTTCACCGTCGAGAGGTGAATTAGCCGCCAGAGGGACAGAACAATAAGAAGGAGTCCGCTAGAAGGAAGCTTTATTTCCATCGCACACAGACTGGCTGTACGATGGCAGAGTACACGAACGCAGAGGAATCTAATAGGACCCTACATTCTGCCTGATCACCTGACTGGTCCACGCTACCTGATCTTCTTGGAACAAGTTTTTACAGAGTTATTGGACAGCGCACACGTTACCGCTGCGACTCGTACTTCCATGTGGTTCCAGCAAGATGGAGCCCCGCACATTTCTGTTCGGAATCACTTGAATGCAACATGTGGTGAACGATAGATTGGCCGTGGAGGTCCAGTGCATTGGCCTCCCCGATCGCCAGACCATTCCTGTCTGGATTATTTCTTCTGGGGGCAAATGAAATCCTTGGTGTTCGAAACACCCGTAAACAGCGCCGAGGAACTTGTAGCACGCATCAGTGCAGCAGCCGGGGAAATACGAAACACTCCAGAAATGTTATCGAATGTTCGACGCTCCATGAAGCGAAGATGTGAAGCCTGCATCACATGCGGCGGGCGTCAGTTCGAACACCTCCTTTGACAGCAGTTTTTCCTTCTTTTCTTTACTTTTTCTTTTATGATTATGCATAGCAGTTAGTAAACAGCTTTTTCCTCCTATTTTGTGTCTTTCCTTGTGTTTTACTTCTTGTGATTTGGTACTTGTGTTTTTTTACCCTCTTTTACTAAAATTTTTTGCTATAAAATTACTTTTTTGCAACACACGAATCTCATTTAGGAGGAAAAATTGCTAGTAATTATTCGGCTTACACCCAACCACAAAATTATCCAAATGAGTTTCCAAGTTGCAATGTCTGAAAGCGCCCTCTGGTTTTGATTAATGGCTACCAAGTCAAAATTTATTTTGAACAAATTAGTCAGTAACGGAATGCTTTTCGCGCAAACCGCACCGAAATTCAACATTTTGCTCGTTTTTTAGCACCGTTTGTGCTTTAAGTGCCCTGAACAATGTTCGATTTTTTACATCAATTTTCCCCGGAGGATACCAAATCTGGTATCAAAATTCAAGTTAAAGTTTCAACTTATGAAAGCCATAAAAAAACTTAAAAAAATATTGAAAATTTTTTTCCCTAGCGTTCCAAAGTCTAAGGCACCCTCTAGCGATGTTTTAGCAGCAATATTGCTCAGAATGTTTTTAATGAAATAATAAATAATAACAATAATTTTGACCAAAACCCAAAGCGTTTCGACAATTTCCCCCGTTTTTAAGACCAGTTGAAGTTTTGCACCCTAAATGTTGTCGGCGCGTGGAGCCTTAGGAAAGAATTTCCGACCCAGCATTGCCTATATACTTCGAGTCGTCTTGTTGTCCCCTACCTCTCCTAGAAGTTTGTAACATCTTAGCTGAAACACCCTGTATAAGTTTACTTCAAAATATATATAAAACTTTATTATACAATTCAAAACAAAAAAGCCAAAGAAGTTAACTTCATCCACGTGTTCACACTGATACATGCACACATTTTTCATTAAAAAAAATTTAATAATCAATCCTCAACAATAAAAAATTTGCTTCGTTTCAGAGCAAAATGTTAAATTCTATGAATGTGCTCAGTTTGGGTAAGTTGCAATATGGTGTAAATGAATACCATGATGCTATTAGCAGCATCAATATTTAAACTTAAAAAAATATATAAATAAATATATCCTGTTTGCTGCATTTACATCCTGCCATGCACATTGAGGCTGAAGTTACATTGCTAGTCGCACACATTAATTCAATGCCCATGGATAGTTGCAACAAATTTCATAGTTCAAATATGAAGATCTCCTGAATGTCTCATTTCAGGAGTTTTAGTGGGAATAGTATTGACCACGTCCCTCTAAAAATCTTGTGACACAACATTCCTTGTCAACAGGTTATAGCTAAAACCATAACTTCAGCTATAGGTCTGTGAACATAAATGATTCCTAAAGTCCCAAGAAGTTTCGAACGCACACAATTGATATCTTTTGACTTCCAATATCCGTTATGTCTCAAGTCCTGATCTAACCTTCAAAATTTATATACTAGGAGTGACATTCGGTTTTCCTCCCACAATTTACCTCTATGTCAGTCAATATTTTTGTCATTGTATGAAATTTACCGCAGAAGCAACCTATGATTTAAATGTCTTTGACGCAAATATCTCTGTATTCAATTTTTTCACAGTTGATTATTATTCATTTGAAATACGATTATTTCAAGAGAGATGTGCAGAAAATGTTTCATTATCCACCCTTAATCCCTGGACCACCGGTTGGTGAAAGCTGATATAGAATACGATTCAAATGCCTTTGCAAAAAATAAAATATCATAATGAATATTCATAAAATATTTCAATGTAATTATTTATCTTGTGTTTAAATTCAGAGAGAGAAATTGAAGATTAATAATTCACACACACACACACATGAAATATAGCCAAATTTACATATGCACTAATATTAAAATTTGTCCAAAATATATTTTTGTTTGAGGCTACAATAAGCTATATGTTTTTGGCTTATTACCACACAAGTGTGCTCATGCATAGATTTAAAAGATTGTTGACCTCATCATAAAGTTCCAGCGAATAATTTTCAAAAAGACAAATGATTTGTATTCGACGAATGAAGTGGCTACCAATAATTTATCATTTCCAGTTTACCGTGTTATGCTCAAGAGCAAAATTTTATACCTAGTAAGTCCTTCGTAAATTTCTGAACAAAACTCTGATGTTGAGGTATCTTTTATTACATTAAAATGTCTGAGGATTGTTCAACAAATACATGATGTCTGGCATGTATTGACTGAACCTATTTGCATTATTTTTACCTATGTAACTACATATGATATGATTGGGTGTTTGCGTAGTTATTGAACTTTAACAGGACTATAAGGTCACTCAGAGTAAATATTAGTAAGTATTTGTTCACTTTAGTTTGTTTGGATGTAAAATAAATAAAAATCAGAAGAAAATACATAACATTGTGTTTTCACTTTTTCGGAATTTTGTAGGAATATAAGACAATTGTTTTTACAGAATTGTTTGTCATGATAAGGAATTTGTTCTCATATTTGTTGAAATATACTTAATTATTAATTATTATTTAAAATATAAATAACATGTGAGGAAACTATATAATATATTGTTACATGACACAATAAATTGAAATAATAACATACAGTCCGCGAATGTTTTATTATATATTTTGGCACTAATTTATAACTGACAGTTATTTCCTTTCTTTTACCATTACCATTTTAGAATTACCATTGACGTAATTGTGTTCTACAGCCACTCCATTTTGAAAATCTCTGCAAAAAAAGGCAAATACGGCTATCATTAAGTACTACAATTATCAGTCACCCATTTGGTATAGTGGTTAGTGACGCTGACTGTTGTGTCGTAGGGCCTGGGTTCGAATCCCGGAGAAGACATGGATGTTAATAAATTAATAGGGCCTTTGCGGCATGGGGGTTTTCTAAGCAGCCGTCGAGACGCAAGTCCTTTCGTAAGGTTGGTGGCAAAGGATGAGTCCCCCAGGGTGTTCTCCCTCAAAATTGGGATAGAACCGAGCTAAATTGTACTGCCACCTGTATGGTGCTCTATGCTACGGCCAACGACAGGTGGATATCTAGCCCCTTTCCATTAAGAACTTCATGGGCCTCTATCTGACTACGTCAGGCAGGTGGCATTAAAAAAACAATTCCCAATTTTGAAAACAAAAATATTTCCTTTAGTTGTGAAAGAGTTAAGGTATATTTGAATCTTCACAGCCAAAAAATATGTAGAAATCAGAATAAAGCAAATAAAGGTACTGGAAGAATCCCTTATATGTCACTTTACGTCATGTGGTTTGAATTTTATCTGAAATTTCAGCTATTTATTGAAACCGTATCGTACTTTGAACTCACGATCATCAGTATTTAACAAAACAAAATTATTTTTATTATAGAGATATAATGCTGGGATGGTCAAAGAGCGGTTAATAAATTTCTTTGAAACCTGCCAAGGCAGTCAGAAAGCCAAATGTAGTGAAAATGTTTTCTAAGTTTCGGTCGATATATTTCTGAACAAAGTTTTCTAGCTTGAAGATCAACAAGGGTAAATAAAGATGTAAGTTGGCTGTGAAATTAATTTCTGGGATGTGATGAGAATTTCAACTATTAGGTTTTGCTTTCCCTTATCATCTGCTTCCACAATGTATAAGCATAGTCAAATCAAAGTGATTCGAAGCGTTTTTAGTATATTCAATGTACAGTTCAGTTTCCAATGTATTTTCGTAAGCAAAACAAAAAAAGTGGCAATGAAGCGCGTGCGTAAGCAAATTTGTGACAAATGTATTCGTAAAGACGTGGCATTCATTTAAAAATGGTTGTTGTGGATGATGCAACTCCGTCCAAAACATATCAGTGAGCTACAATAGAATTTTTAACTCTATAACGGTGTACGCCGATGGATATTCATCACTGAATGTGCGTGCTGGTTGGGTACGGTGAAACGTGCATATCGAAACCCCCAGTGACAAGATGGGTGAGAATGGTAAGTGACGGTCAGCAGGAGACACGGGATTTGCCGCGGTCCGGTCAAGTGCACAAAGTTGTGAATAAAAAGCCGCTTACGGACATTAACAATGCAATCAAGGGAATTCAACACCGAAACGTGCGTGACATCGCAAATGAGACAACGTTTCCGTTGGCAATGTTCAAAGTATTATCGCCAACATATTGAAGTATTGAAAAATTTGCGACCATGCTGTTTGTGGTCGCGGTAGCCGAGTGGTATATGCATCGGATCCTGGCTGGCTTTGTCACGAGTTCGAGCCCAGTACCACTAAAGACCCGCCGTGTAGGGCAGCGATGCACGCTAAATCTGTCGAGAGCTGAAATGTCCTCCCGTTGGTGTGGTGTGGTAGTTAGGAGAGGGGGGTGCCAGCTCAGGTGTCGTCCACGTCACTTGACCATGGTTCAAAATTACGTGGTCCATCGCCAAAAGCCCTCGTGCAGCTGAACAGTGCGACGTTAATCTTCACTCACTTTCTTTTTTTGCGGCCATGCTGTCGGAGCATCACAAAAAACAGCAAATGGGCCTGAGATTTCAGCATTTGTTGCCCTACAGAGATGATGATGACAATTCTCTGCAGCTCATAGTGACAGAGGTTGAAACCTGATACCCCGCTTTTTCCAGCCAGAAGGGAAGTCCGTTAGCTGCAATGGAAACACCCCAACTCACCTAGGCCCAAAATATTCAAAGCTCAGAAGTCAGTCGGAAACACGATATTGACAGCATTTTTTGTCATTCAGGCAACCCTATTACTGGAGTTTAAATAGGCAGGCAGCTCCATCAATACCCAATGTTACACCCGAATACTTGATAAGCTGCATGAGGCTATCTAAAACAAATGTCCAGGTATTATGTTGCCAGGTGTCTTCATTCTGCACGACAATGCGATGCTGCATGCCACAAAGGTGTGTGTCAAAGCATAGGGCTGTAAGAAGTGGGAAGTCCTGGAACATCTAGATTTGTAACATTATGATTATCACATGTTTGGACCGCTCAAGAAAAGCCTAATACACTGCTCAAAACAATTAGGGGAGCAAGCAAAAAAGTGAAGAAAACCGTGTGAGACAGCCACGTATTGGCATACAATGCATAGTACACGCGTATCAATGCGCAATACAGAAAAAAGGCGTAAAAAAATTTGGAATTAAGCTTTAATTCTTTGAAAATAAGGAAAAAACATGAAAAGAGATGATTTAGGGCAACAATTTGGTTACATGTAAACGATAAAAAAAGGTATTGTTTAGACATGATGCATGAGTTTTAATAGGGCGTGTGGTCTCCTCGAACAGCTAAGATTGCTGCATACCTGTTTGCCATGGATGCGATGAGGTTATCGATCAGACTTTGGGGAATACTGTTCCACTCCTCAAGAAGTGCAATCTCCAAGTCTCGGACCGTAGCATGCGGCCTTGGTCGCGCAGCAATCCGTCGTCCGAGCATATCCCAAACATGCTCGATTGGATTCAGGTCAGGAGAGCACGCTGTCCATTCCATACGCTGTATTGTTTCAGCTTAAAGCATGTTCTCCACCAGACGAGCTCTATGCGGTCGGGCATTATCATCCTGGAAAATAAAGGAATCTCCAATGGCTCCAGTGTAAGGGATGACATGAGGTCGAAGTATCTTGTCTGCATACCTTCGGCCTATCAAAGTGCCATTGCGAATGATATGCAGGTCCGTACGTCCGCCTATGCTGATTCCACCCCATACCATCCAACCAGCTCTTCTGTATTGTGACCTTTCATGAACGAATGCGGGGTTATTTCGAGTGCCCCTGTCCCTCCATACAAGAACACGTCGGGTGCCACACTCTAGACTGAATCGGGACTCGTCCGTAAACAGCACTTGGCTACAGTCATGTTGCTCCCAATCTCGATGTTCAGCAGCCCATCTTCTTCGGGCCGCACGGTGGCGTGGGGTCAACGGAATGCAGAACATTGGCCTACGTGCATAGAGCCCTCCCTCATGAAGCCGATTACGTACTGTTTGGCTGGACACCCTTCGTCCTGTTGCCAAGAGCAACTGTCTTTGCAGCTGGGTAGCATTCTCTGTTCTGTTTCGACGGGCTGTTAACTGTATATACCGGTCATCAGTTGATGTAGTGGCGCGTGGCCGACCTGCCCCTGGTCGACGTCTAACATTTCCTGTTTCTTGGAATCGATTCCACGGCCTTGCAACAACACTTCTGGCGACTCCAACAGCGTCCGCGACACTACGTTGTGTTTGCCCGTATTCCAGTCTGCCTATAACACGCCATGCCATGGATTCCGGTAAATCACGTTGTTGAGACATTCTTAAGTAACCTTGCCTCAAAAAAAAATACTGCACAATCTAATTTCACAGTTACGGCAATAAAACAGACGTTTTTGCAACATCCCGATTTCTGCCATTATCTCCTTTTTCTGGTTTTTGACGTCATGAACTTTGATTTGCATATAAAGTTTTCTTCTTCCGTTTCCTGGTAGGCTTTACATTATGGATGATTCATTTTATGTTACTTATTGGTATACATCTTTGCTTACTTTTGTTAAAATCATGTGCTCCCCTAATTGTTTTGAGCAGTGTAGATTAACGATTTCAGTTCTGAACGGTTCCATGTTCAACCGACTTCATTCTTCTTGGACAGAGTTCGTAACCTTCCTGAGCAATAGGATGCCTGCCTAAAGGCCATGGGGGATTTCTTTTAATAAATTTTGTATGCATTTTGCTCATTAAATATTGTTGTTTCTATCTATGTATATGTCTCATTTCGGTTCTTAAACATCTCATGGATAAACACATCGAATCACGTTCATTTGAACACCTCTTATAGATCTCTAGCCAAAATAATTACCCACCCCTAAAAAGAGTTATACAATGTTAGTATCTAGGGGAACTATTTTACTTCAATTCTAATCAATAAATGTAGCAGAAAGAATATTAGGTGAGTAATATTCTGTAGAATATATTACTCACCTTAGAATAAATAGGAGTTGAGAGGAATAGTTTCTCTTTGTTTTGTTTCCAGAGTTACAGTCAACAAAAATTTCTCAAGCTGTGACTACCACTACCTTAAAATTTTCCAGGAGTGTCATCGTTAGTTCCACGTAAACGCCCCTTATTTAATTGAGTGAATCATACATAAGAGATTCCTACCTATGTATTCTTTTAGAGGGATAGGGAGGAATTTCGTATCCTCCGCTTCACAACTGAGAGATTGTTAATTATCGAGATTCTGAAAGGAGAATTGGATGACGCTGTCGTCGTCCGTAGCAACTGTTGCCATTGCTCTTGTTCTGCCAAAGTGCCTTAGAGAATATATTTGTGTGAGATGGCTGAACATGTGCTTTTCTGCTTTTCGACGTAGTTGTTTTTTGATTTCCTCTACTGAAAAAGAGAATGAATATTAAGAATTCTGAGAAAACGGGCTCATGTTTACTATAAAAACATGCATCTATTGTGCGGAAGGCATGCTTTTCTTTCTTTCTTTAATATTTATACTAAAAAAATCAATGATTTAGATACAATTATGTTTCACATACAGTGCAATAAATAAATATGGAATGCAACATTATCTAATAAAATTGCAGCTATTTAAAAATTCAAAAAATATAAATTTCTTTACAATACTGTTTTTAGTTTTTATTAGCATGGATATTGATCACAAAATATCGTATAATTGTTCCCATCAAAAATTCTTTGGGACGGGCTCACGAGTTTTTTCATTAACATGTCCTTTTGGGTTCTTAGGGGCCAGAATAAATGGAAATTCTTTTGCAAACAACCCGAGAAGTAAAACGTGAATGAACGATGCAAATTACGAAGCTTTTGAATAACAGAAGTTTAGAGTAAGTGGTGTGGCATTTGGGAAGTGTTATGATAGTCCGTGTTGCAAGTGTGAAGTGTATTTCGAGAAATTAAGTGGCTGTCAAGAGAAGTTACCCGTGATAGAGAACCTTTAGTCAAGGTGGATACAATTCCACGCCAGTGAACTGCAACTTCAGTTAGGAATCAGTAGATTGCTGCTTCGTTGGACATTAAGGTAGGAGATACCATTTTAATATTCGTATATGTGTTTACATAAAAAATGAGCTTAGGCGAGTTAGTTATTGATAGTGGTCTGGGTTACGTTACTTCGGTATTATATATGATGTGTTTCACCACCGTAGAATCTCGGACATATCATATTATTACCTAATCTGTTATTGGCTTAAGTTAAGATCTTAATAAAGTAATATTAAGATTATAGCAGCGTCTGGTTCTTCATTTAATCTTACACCTCTAGCTCACGCTGATAATCAAGGAGAAGGGCACCCAAGGGGTCCGCCCTTATATCTTTTAAATGCATCTGGTTTATTCATTTGTCATTTTATTTATTTTTATGGTTAATATTTACTTGAGGGGAATACAATATATTGATATTGAGTTAACATTAACATATACCAAACGTTCCACAAAAACTCTCTTTTTCCTTTTGATGCTGTAACGGGTCTATCTACGAACCTTTAACTAATCCTCTTGGTGTAAATTTATTTCTTCTAGCTGCAAGTTCTATTTCAAACTTTCTCTCGAAGAAGAGGACTAGAATTATGCAAATGAGTTGTCTATTTAAGCATTGGCATTTAGGTACGTGATGTTAGTCGACGGATAGTCACTGGATGGTCAATTATTGAAAATGGGAGAATAAGTTATAAGACTGAACTTAAGAATTACGACTGCAGATCGTCCAGGTAAGATATTTACCGTGAAGTCTAGCGTAGAGAGAGAGAGAGAGAGAGAGAAGTACAGAGTACTCCAAGAGTAATTGGAAAAGATACTCATATGTTAAACATCCTTAAGCCGTGTGACTGCTCTTCTAATTAGTTACGTAGTGTATTTCCTACCTTTAGTTGTTTGGCTTAAGTTAGTGAGATAATAAATCTGAGTTTGAAACTAGTTATGGCTGATATTTGCTCGAACCCCCAAACACCAACTGCTAGAGGGTTGTTACAATGTAAGTTGTCAAATTTGAAAACATATTATAACACGAGAGAATTATATAAAATCTTCTTGTATTATTCTCTCTTTAATCTAATCTACGAAGGGTTTTAACTAATATCACAATAGGGAATGGGACTTGCATAAGCTCATTGACAACGGGCATCCTCCAGCAATATTTATAAAGGAGCAGTAGTCTTTACTAAAGAACCGATTTCCTGTTTTTGAACTAATGACTTCCAAACTGTCTCGTAATTTCACGTCAGAAAGTACCCAATATAGGACGGTACCGATGCCTAAGTTCCAGGGCAACTATTTGACCTCCGTTTATACTGCTTACAGGGAAATGATAGGTGCCGTTCACCTGCCAATCTTCGGCTTCAAAGTCCCCCACACGAGGGTTGACAAGGACCAAAGTCTGAATAGTAACCCCGGTTACATCCAAGACAGAAATGATTCTGCGTCTTATATCTGTTTATAATGCGTGGCATACTCCACCTTTAATGTGACAGGAAAGATAAAACACAAAGGCTCCAAGGCACTCCTAAATACTTTCTAAGAGACTCTGTGATAACCCCTTTCCCGGGAGTTACCTCTTCATCCACGTGACCTAAATTTGTAGGAGGAAATGAATGATCACCCAAATTCATCATAATAAATCAAATTTATTATTATTCTAATATATTGATCCAAACAACACAAGTCTTACTATAGGTATGTAATCAGGAATGATATAACGTAATTCTAAATTCTAAGTAAATAGCTCCTGAAATCCTAATAACTTATAGTTATTAAAAGTTATCATAAGAATCTTTATCTGATTAAATTCCTTAACACGCTAAAGACCGTTCTATAACTACGCTTCTATATTTAATATCTTACCAACAGCTCATGGTGTTCAACTTCTCAACTTTCTGCTTTCTTCTTCTGTTCTACATTCTACTCCACGAATACTAAATTTCCATTACATATCTATTAACTAATCTGCATATCACGGTTTCTTCTTGAGAGGATTGAATATGAAATGACTCAATTCTGTCCCCAAAGATTCACCAAGAGGATTAGTATGAAAACCCGATAAAATCCCCGTCACAACTCCCAGACTTTTTAAGAGCCTGGTTTCAAAATTGGCTTGTACACTCTCACACCTATAGTGACCTCTAGAGACTCAAGTTAACGAGCATTACAATACTTCTTACACAGACTTCACATCAGTAATCCGACTTTAACAACTCCTCATCAAAGGTAAACTTCACGTTTTTTTAGGAAACAATCTACACACACAAATTATGACTATTCTCGCATAATCGTAAGCAATTAATTCAGTGATTTTTAAAACCTTTTAGCGATAGATCATAGTTTCGCGTTTCAGAAATAAATTTAGGTTTTTTTTAAAACAATTTTTTAATGATATAATCGAATCGAGTTATATAAATTTATTTATATGTTTATCTTTTCCATCCACTTTGAGACACCTAGATTGTTCTCATGACCCATATTTTTTTCGACCACTGAATGAACTAAAGGGAACTGGAACAGTTTTAAAAGATTTACACTTTTAAAAACACCGCTAAGGAACATTTTTTGTAAGATAAATGTTTATTCAATTCCCATTAGCTAACACTCTCTATTTATTTATTTATCCTTGGTGGAATTTTCAATCGTTAATAAAATACATTTTAAATCACTCGATTAAGCTGAAATTTTATATACATGATTATTTGGAATGACAATATAATAATTTTTTTAATTATTATTAATAAAAATTAATTAATTAAAACTAATTATTCAAGGAATTACAAATACAACCACGTTGGCATTATTTTTGGAGACTTAGCTACCCTTTTGGCGACTTGTTTCAAAACTTTATAAGGTTTATTTCCCACATTTTTAAGCTCTCATTCTAGCTGAAATTTTCTATACAATACTGTTTTGGGTAAAACTACCATAATTTAATTATAATTAATTAAATGTAATTGACTCAAACTAATTATTTAAAGAATTACAGATACATCCACATTGGTTTAATTTTTAGCGTGACTTGGGTTAAAACTGGAAAATATTTTCTTTTCACATTTTAAAGCATTCAGTTGAACTGAAATTTTATATACACGATTGTTTTGGATGACAATTCGATACTATAATGATAATTAATAAAAATTAATTACCACTTAATGTTGGTTTCTGTCATATGTATATACATATTTATATTAATAGTAGCTATTTAATAAAAAGTAACTAAGATAAAATATTTCTTTGTTGATCTAAGTAGGAATTGAATTAAACTTTTTTTATATTACTTTTTTATGGAGAATTGTGTTGATTCAGAAACAAAATCACAGCAGATTTGCGATAGATTTTCAAATGGACATCAAAACACATAAACAATCCTCATCATTATTAAACCATAAGCAATTCTGAATAATTAATAAATTCAGGATACGTCACAAATTTATTTTACTTAAACTCGCTTTTTCAATGTTTATATAATTTTCTATTGGACTAAATAGTCCTTCAAACCTTCATACATGGGAAATCTTCCTATATAAACAAACAACACACCCCACAGCGTTGGCAGATATGTAGCCAGATACTATGTAACCAGGTAATCCATTATGTCATCGTGGAAGGTAGATAAGAACGTTAATGTTTCACATCTCTCGATATCGCTTCGCCTTCTTCGGTATTTACTCGTATGCTTTTTGTTTCCACTTCGGTACTAACAAGTTCTGATTAATGTTCACGTTCTGATAAAGAAAACCGATCTCTCGCTCTCCCGGCAAGGAAAAAAGATTCTCCATCCTTGCTTCTTCTTTGTGTTGCCATTTTTCTTTCCTGTTTTTCCTCTCCCTTTTCACTAAAGAACGGAATTTTTTATTATGTCTATGACGCTGCTAATGCACTGCTCATTTTTTAAGAGTTCATTAAAATGTTTGCACTCTATTTGCTTTACATGAATAAAAAAATATTATGAGCCATTTTTTAGAGTAAAAGTCCCATTAAATATATCTGAATGCCCTATTAATAGATTTTAATCAGCCACGTTCCTCCGACTACGAGTTGAATTAATTATTTCTGCACGATGGGATTTTCTCATAATGATGTAGAATTAATAGCTTATAAAACCTAGAGCAAACTATATTTTATGCGCATGTTAAAGACAAACTAAATGTTCAACATATATTATGATTCCTATCGGTATATTATACATTTTTATCTAATGAGCAGATGTTCTCTGTTCCTATATCACGTCGGTATAACTCATTATTTGGAACATGGGTTACGGCTCTTTATATTTACTGAATAGAACTTTCAATTCTAATGATACTCCTAGAGTTTCCTTACATGTATATAGTATCAAGCCATTTTTCATTTTTGGCTCATTCGGACAACCCCTTCTTGATGCGTCTTTTTTAGGTTTGAGGACATATTTTTAAATGTTTTTAGTACATTAAGGATGGTAAATATTTATCTATTGAATGAAGTAAACATATTTGATGTCTTGAATACAAAATTTTACATCACTAAAAGTCTGAAATATTAATCCATAAGTTGACATTAAGTCAATTTCGATCGACCATTGTACCGCCAAGACATTTTGGGGTGACCGCCTGTAGATTAGGAGTTATAAATGATTTTCTGAAATATTTAAGATTGGTTGACAGTATGCAGACTAAGTCTTTTAATGACTATAAACTTAAAAAAAATCAACTTTAGATGAAAATGATTTATTTTTAATGTATTTTAAATTGTTTAATAATAAATGTACCATTTGATAAAATTATATTAAGGGTTAATATTATGTATATATCCTGTGTTTTTTGCTTTTAACGATTTTTATTATAGTTATATACATAAGTACATATTCCGTATTTATTATTAAGTTATAATAATTATTGTAGACATTTTTTTATCTCACCACACCTAATCCACAGGGTAGTCCGCAACACTTTGAAAAATTAGAAATAGTCCGTACCCTGGAAAAGTTTACCATCACCTACACTAATTCAATATTATGGGACCCATTTGCGTAAAACCTCGTTACTGAAAAACAATATTTAAAAAAAAAAACTGTAATTTAGGTTGTTTAACAAGGATGAATCTGTTTCCACGGGGAAAAAAACCAAGAAATAATTTTTAGGAAAGTGATTTTCTCATCTACATAGATTAATTTAATTAATTAGTTCAACAACAGCGTAATTTTCTTTATTGTTTGCTTTAACAATCAATCGTGATATTTTGTCTTTTTGCGAAAGTTAATAAATGTGTTCCTTTTGTAACGATAGTATTTAGTTACTCGCAATTTCCATAGCCAAACTAGAGGAGCGTAGATCTTTTGATTGTGCATATTAGCGTCACACTTCAAAGCCACACGAATATTTTTGGTAACGGCTGTCATAACTTTCACATAACACGAATGACACTTGAACTGATAACCAGTCCCCAAATTTTCGCACCATATTAATATGAGGAGTTTGAGCCTTGATGGCTTTAACGTACATCAGACAATCTACACGAAGCTATCTCACTGACACAAGGACTCGAGCCTTCGACTCCTCAGAAATAATGCCAAATCAATCACATTAATTCAATCACAAATTAATGACCTCGATCACTCAGCTGCAGCGGCCGGAGGAACGCCGAACATTGATATTCAGATGTATATGGATGAATCATGTGCATCTCGAAAATCTCCATCTTTTTTTTCTCGTTAGCCATAGTTATAACTTACTTTTCAACGAGTTACCTAAATAACTCTGCTGCTTGTAAGTGCGCGATGTTTGTTCTTTAGCAATTCATTCATTTTAATGAAATACCCAAATAATATAAAATTTAGTTACGTTGCAAAATGACCTACCTTCATCAATAAACCAACATAACGGAAAATTTGCCAAATAGTTCACATATAAAGAACGAAAAGACATACAGCAGAATGAAGAAAAGAGAGAAATGCAGCTTTCCATTTTGTTCCTATCTGTAAGTTCATTCAACAATAATGTGAGGAATTTACAGTTACATATATATAAGAGTTTAAGGAATGTAGCCTGTGGTAGAATACCTTTTATCTAATTGATTAGGGGTGAGGTAATGATGTTAGTAACTCCCATGCAGCTTTTCCTTTATTGAGGATGAAAATCCCTTTAGCACTCTGCTTGCTTCTTAATTACTGAACTGCTAAAAAGAGATATGGAGAAAAGTGTCGTCGCCCATACCAACTCTTGCTATTTTCTCTATTCCACCAAAACGCATTAAAGATTGTATTTATCAGAGAGGGCAGATTGTGTACTTTTTTGTAATGGGAAGTAATTGTTTTTAAATTTCTTTTGTAAAGAAATATTAAGAAACTAAATTTTAATATTACTTATCTGCGAAATGCTCATTTTTATAAGAGACCAGGTTGAGTTCTTAAGAGACAGTCTCAAATTGTCTTTGTTAAATTAAGGGACAGAACCAAGGTAAACATATATATATATATATATATATATATATATATATATAACTTCTGGATACTTAGGACAAATGAAAATTCCCAATGAATTATGCACTGATGTGCATCAAATAAACTGTGTATATACGTAGCTTAACAGAATACGTTACTTAAAATTTTGAATCACAAAAAAAATTATGAATCGACAAAATCTTATAAAGTATTTTGTTTCCAGTTTTTATTTGTTTATGTTTTATTTATTTTTGTGCTCCATTTTTTTAAAAAAAAGTTCCTTTGCATTAAGTTCTAAATTTAGGTTTAATATATTGTATTTTATCTTACATTATTATCGTATAAATGTGTATTGTGTATATATTATATTATTTTGATGTCAGTTTTCAGTTTACCAGAATGAAGTAAACCGTGATAATAAAAAAAAAGGAAATGTATTAGCAAAAGTAATTGTAATTATATGATCTTCTACAGCTTTTTAACGTATAAATCTGAAACTAAATATTTATATTTAGTGTTAAATATCTGAATATATTTTTATCAAACGGGAATTTTTTTTTCTCCTATTTGCATTCCTTATATTTCAAAAAAGGATGAGAGATATGCACATATACATAAAAGTTTATATATAACAGCTATTCATGTACAACAACAAGAATGCACGCCGTGATCTTTAAGCTTATTTTACATTTAATAAAACAAATTTTTATTTAGAAATAACAATATATAAAAAGGTATTAAAATTATTGTTAATTAAAAATTATCGAATAAAATTTATTGAAAAACATTATTAAATTACTATTAATTACAAAATATTGATACATAATTATTTCCTTCAAAAAAGTTTTTTTTTCTATTTTTTTTTAAATATATCCAGTGAAATTGATGTACATTCAACACATAATAAATAAAACTATTTCAAATAATTGAAAATATTCTTGTGTAAAATATGTAAAACTTGTTTAAAATGGCATTGCAAAGGAAACTATATTTTAATGCACTTAACTTTAAACTACAAATAATATTTAATTTGTTTTTATTTTTAAAAAATTACTTTTTTCAATATAGTTGTATGCATAGAATCTCACATCTAATGCAAACTA
Source organism: Trichonephila clavipes (assembly GCA_019973935.1). Lineage (NCBI taxonomy): Eukaryota > Metazoa > Arthropoda > Arachnida > Araneae > Nephilidae > Trichonephila > Trichonephila clavipes. The sequence continues at coordinate 125,408 of BMAU01000374.1, read as the reverse complement.
CAGTAACTAAATCTCAAATTTAAGGAACAACATGAATTTGTCATGATATAACTTTAACCAATCATAAAATATAAGCCATAACTAGTTGCTGCTGCTGCTGCTAATGCCACCTGTCTGACGTAGTCAGAACGAGGCCCACGAAATTCATCGTGGCATGGGCAAGAGGTACGCCTGTCGTTGGCCTTGAGCACCATACAGGTGACAGTGCGATTTAAGCTCAGTGAAACTTCCCCGAAGGGACGATAGATGGCGACACGACCTCTATCCCCACCTCCACAATTTCTGCAAGTGAACTGAAGGGGAGGGAAATATTCTCCAGTTCCTGCGCTAGTGAATAAGCCCACAAGACTACGGACCCACTGATTTAACGAGCACGTACTCCGTGTGCACTCGGAGGGTATTTGGTGACATCGAGCATCGAACCCAGGCCTTCCGGTCTGGAGTCCGATGCTCTAACAACTAGGCTACCCACGGCCGCCATAACTAGTTGCGCAGTAAACTTAGCTAATTTTTCCTACTGAAAACCCACCGCGTAGAGAGGCTGATACACGTTAAAATTATCAAGGCCTAATGTCCTCCCGTAGACTGAGATTCAAATTTATGAGGTCAATAGCTTCCATGCTGCCTTTGAATAAGACGCTAATAAACATCACTCACTCATTGTTAAATTTTTAAATTATTATTTGCATGTAAGCAACAAAAAGCGAAGCTTTGTGCATTTGAATACTTGTTCAGGCACCTCTAAATTTGTTTTTTGTTAATTTGTAACAATTTTCAGAGCTTTGCGATTTAAATTTTGATTACCATTGAAAAACATTCTCTAGTGTACATCACAAATTTTCAAAAACTGCTTGAAATTGAAATGTTCTGTTAAAGTAAAACTCATCACAAAACACAGACCAAGAGAATGTTATATATAATTAAAAAACGAAATAAGTTTAATGCATGATTTTAAAGATATTACTATAATCAATCTATTGAATTCATGTGCTTTCCCCTCTCATAATCAAGAATATTCCGCAGTTAATAAAAAATAATACATACGAAAGTAAATTCAAACTTTGTGATTGTGTTACTTTTCCATTCTCAGCAGCAAAATAAAGCTCCGAATTAAAAGACTTTGAAGCTTCAAAGGGAAAGGAAAGTTTGAGTCGTGGAAGAAACAAACAGCCTCAAGCCCAATCCCTGAAGAAATTAAACTTCTCTCTGATTTCATTTATTTGAGGACTCGTTGGTCAATATTTTATGAGACTTGTAGAAAGAGCTAGGGAGAGGAAAAAGGGGATTGCTCCTGAATTTCTAAGTCTAGTACTCATACTATATTTCCTTGTTTAGAATCATTTGAAGATTGAAGAGGAGTTAACTTTCTAATTAATTCTACTATATCCTTTGAGCGATATTTAAAATGCTGAACTGCAACTGTTTAAAATGTCACAATCAAATAAAAAAACTCGTCACATCTTAAAGTATCCGACTATTTGCGACAACATTTTTTTTAAAAAAACAGAGATATGGGGATTTTTGTTGTTGTTTTTAGATTTATTTTATATATTTTAATAAAAAAGGGTTAAACTTAGGAAGAGAAAAATAAATTATACTTTAAAATGGGGAAAAATTGGGTAAAAAATTATATAAATGGTACCCGTTTTGTAAAATATTTAATGAATAAATTCTCAATTTTTCAATTTTGATGTATTATTTTGCTCTTCTTTTTCTGAAATGACCTTCAGGATAAGAGACATATTACTTTTTACAAAAATTATAGAGCACTTTATCTTAATTATTATATGAAATACTTAAAAAAAACAGTGATTATATATTCACATAAAGAACTGTAAAATTTGTAACCAAACAGTGATTGATAAATCTGAAGGTTAAAAAGCTTCTGTTGTTATACAGAACATGCTCACAAAAATTCCATCAAATTATTTTAAAAACTTTTTGAGCAATCGCTGTCTCGTTTAAACTTTAAAAAAACACATTTCGAGTAAAACGCATTTTAAAGTCCGACATCTTATGTAAAGTTATGGCATCTGTTTTTAATAAAATACTTGTAGTTTTTGTTTTAGTGAAATAAAACCTTTGGTATTTTTATAAAACTCAAATAAGATGGCCTACAAAATAAAATCATAAAACAAATTCGTCAATTTTTTAAAAAAATAATGATATTTGGGTAGTTGGATGTGTCTTAACATCTCAGTTTCTTTATGTTCATACTGTTCTACAAACAAATGGAATAAGACAAACTAATTGAAAAAAGACCATATTAAAGATAATTTTTTTTGAAAAGGCAAAAAGAGAAATTATCTTAAAGTAAACGTTAGTCGCTAGATTTGAGCATTGTTCTCAGAAGTTTTACTTTTTTAAAAGATTTATATAAAATGTTTACATTGATAACAATGTACACTTTTTTGAACGTATGTTATACACTGCTGGACGATTGCTATAAGGAAGGATCACAAATTGCTATATAACATAACATTAAGCGAGACATGAGGCCTAGTAGGATACAATATAGTTGCTACACTGTTCAGACATTAGAATAAAGAATATTTATTGTTCTAGAAAGTACAAAAGCTGTGAAACATCTGAAAGAAACAAAAATGATCATTTGATCTGCGTACGGAGAAATGAAACAATGCATCTAAAAGTCAGCAGGCACCTTAAAGAAAGGTATCAATACGGGATATGTCCACCGTGGAGTGTGATGCAACATTCCACACGTCGTACCATACTTTGCACAACATTATCCAGCAGCTGTAGAGGCAATTTATCCCATTCCTCTGTGAGTGCACGGATGAGGGTGTTCTTGTTTGTCGGAGGATAGTTTCGACCAGCAACTTGCCTCCCCAAAGCATACCACACATTTTCAATGGGGTTTAGATTTGGAGAACGCGCTGGCCATACGAGTCGTTGAATACCCTCGCTGTCTAGACAATACTGAACAGCGAGTGTTCAATGACATGTTGCTTTGTCGTCCATAAAAACAAATTTATCACCGACAGCACCACGGAAAAGACGAACATGAGGAAGTAGAACTTCATCACTGTATCGTTGGCCCGTCATAGTCCCATTCGCAACCACATGTAGGCGCGTGCGGCCATTGATCATGATGCCGGCCCACACCATGATACTGCATGTCGGATATCGGTCCTTTTCCTGGATATTTTCTGGACGATAAGCAGTACCACTCTCGCGCCAGATCAGTTGGCCTCTACAATCCGATGACAGACTGAACCTACTCTCATCTGAGAATAGTACGCATGCCCAGTCCTGTTCAGTCCAATTGTGATGCTCACGACACCATTGCAAACGGGCAGTAAAGGTGCTGTCTGGTCAATGGGACACACACAATAGGTCTGCGTGCATATAGTCCTCTTCCCCTCAAACGTCTGGCAACAGTTTTTCGGGAGATCTGCTTTCCTGAGGCAGCAAGAAACTGATTTGCCACCTGCTGAGCTGTGATGCGCCTGTTCCTTTTTGCTGATAGGACGATATATCTGTCTTCTGCAGGCGTCGTACTTCTAACACGACCTCCCCCGTGCCGTCTACTACACATTCAAGTAGTTTTAAATGACTTCCACAGCCGTGAAACAACGCTGTGAGCGATGTCAAACTCCCTGGCAACATGTGTTATTTTTCGCCCTTCTTCGATCTTTCCAATAATTCGGCCACGCATAAAATCATCTATGTGATGCCGGGAAGACATGCCAAAAATTTTAAGTTCGTCTATTAAATCTTTCCTGTAAAACTTTGACTTGAAACAACAACTGTCCACACGCGTCAAAACCTTTAAAGCTCTTATGAACGCTATCACGTGATGAACAGACGTGGAAAAAAAAATTGCATACTCATACTTCTTCTTACTAATATCCCGCACTTATTCTAATTTTCCACATTTTGCTTCCTTTCATTTTGTGGTTGCTATGGATGATAGTGTTATCCGTCCTTAGCAATTGTCCAGCAGTGTAGTTAGCAACTCTTATCCGCTGTAGGGTCTGTTTTTTAAGCATAAAAAGGTTACCGGCAGTGTCGATTCGAGGGATCCACTAAGGAGCCGCCATCTAGAGGAGTTGTTGCAAGTTAAGTCTGTCGGGGCTCAAAGTCCTCAGTTTGGCGGGTTGTAGAAGTTTGAAGAGGGGCACCCACTCAGGTATCATCCTCGTCACTTAACCGTGGCTCAAAAATGAGGTTCAAGTCCAATAGCCCTGGTGCTGCTTCGAGTGCGACATGAATTTTAACACTGTATTAAAAATGACAAAAAACTAACATCATGTAACATGTTTTTAAGTTATTATATTATGAAGAGAGAGTTAATGTTTCATTTAAATATCTACATATATCGTAAACAATAGAGATCAGAAATTCCAAGATATAACTCAAGAAAATTATACGAATAATTCTTTTATGTAACAAAACATACGGTACATATGTAAAACAAAAATGAGCCCCACCGTCAAACAATAAAACAATTTAAGAACTTATTCTAATATCGTCGCGTTTAACTCTAAATTCAGGAATTCATTTTAATTGTATTTTGTACATAATAAATATTCCTCTTCAATAACGACCCAATTAACAATCCTTCATCAATAAAGTAATATTAATCTGTGATTAGCTCAGCGCGATTTCCACTCAATCTCCTCTTGGGTTTCTTTGGGGCCAGAATGCCAATTCTTTCCAACCAACTCGAGAAGTGAAGAAATATTCAAATTAGAGATAAGCGTACGCGAGGTGTGGCTGTGGGAAGTGAATATACGAGGTCTATGATTATAAGTGTTAAAACTTAAGTGAGAGGAAATCCCGCATCCAAGATTTGAACTACCCGTGCCTATGCGCTCAAGTTAAAGGTGGATACAATTCCTCACGAGTTAAAGCGACGTTAGTTAGGATTCAAGTGAATTGCTGCCTACCTCAGATAGAACGGTAAGAACATTTATTTAAACTACTAGGAAAAGTGTGTTTATTGAGAGTAAGATTAACTGGTAAAATTAAACATAGTGGTGTGTCAGTGACGCGGTTGTTTGGTAATACGTATTATGTGTCTCTTCACCTCAGATTCACTTGGTTTGAATAATAATCTCATTATTGTATATTGTTTAAGTTAAGATCTTCATAAAGTGAAATTAAGATTATGGCAACGTCTGGTTCTTCATTCACTCCTTCACCTCTAGGTCACGAGGATAATGTAGAAATAGAGCAACCCCCACGGGCACTTGCCTTACAAATCTCTCAAGTGTAATATATTACTAAACAAACAATTATCCACCATTGCCAAGAAAACTTATCTAACGCAGTATATCGGAAGCATTTGAAATGCTTCCCTTATACTAATCATTTTGAATTCTGAAGAAGATAATATTTATCATACAGGGGGAAAAATTATTTTCTCTCTCACACTTATACTAGCGTTATCGAATTGGATGTCGAATATCATCCGAAATAGTAAAAAATCATAAGGGTTCCCTGAAATTATTTCTAAATGTTCCATATAGATCTGAAGCCCTCTTAACGATGTCTTAAAGTAGAATAAAATAAATTCAAAAATCAGAGAAAGCTTTTTTTAAAAAACTTTTTTCTGAATAGAATTCAAGAAAAATCATGGTAGCTTATAGAATAAGAATTTGATCCAAGTAGCTCTGTAATTTTAAAAGAATTTTTGCAGGGGGTGAAATTACATTTAATTTGTACACAGTGGGATTCACTCCTTTCCAACTCATCCCAAGCTGAGCTCGGGCTATCATCCTGGTTCATCTCGAGTGTACTTCGTGCACTGCGAAAATTTAGACTGTGCAATCGTTTTTTCCCGAATTAGTTCATATGTACATTTAATGGCACTGACTACTGTGCTGTTGGGCCTGGGTTCGAATCCTGGAGAAGACATGGATGTTTTTAATTGTATGGTGCCTTCACGGCAGGAGAGTACTTTAAATAGCCGTCGAGGCGCAAGTCCTCTCGAGAGGTTGGTGGAAGTGCAAGATAGGTGGGAGGTCCCTGACCACTCGCAGGATCTTCTCCCTCAAAACTGGGGGGAAACCGAGCTAAATCATACTGTCACCTGCATGGTGTTCAAAGCTACGGCTAACGACAAGCATCACTTAGCCCTTTGCCATGATGAATTTCGCCACCTTGCTGATCAGGTGGAATTAGGATCAACATAACAACGACAACATAGCTTCAAATAATTGAAAAGTACCACTCGGTGGAATTTTCTGCACAAAGAGTACGTCCTTTTGCTAAGTACCCCCCCTTCGCTCTTGTCTAAAAGACACTTTGTTGACTACATTCCCCCAACAATGAAGAAAACTTAACGAACACGATAGTGTATTACTTTTTGCTTAAAGAAAGACACTAAAGGGTAGAAGGTAAAAATAGAAACAAGATTCTACTTGTGAAGGTCTCCTTGGACCTCACTTTGAGAACGAGAATAAATAGGAGTCATGTAAGAACCAGTAGCCATTTTTATAAACAACTTTCTTTATTTGGTTATCTTATCCAAATAGAATCAAAGACTTATTAACAAATTAAACTTAATTAATTAATGATCCAATTAATTAACAATTAAATAACGATCACGCAGAGGTTACCACGATAAGAGATCCCAGATTTACATTTATTAATGTTCCTATTGAACATTTAACTTTAATCTCACTCCTAAAACTTTAAAGAGACTTTAATTATAAATCAATAATTACCACCGGAATCTCAACTCTTCTTGAGAGTAAATTGTCTCCAACAAGAAATCTTCAATTTAACTTCACTATAACTTTCTGCTTCAATCTCTATGTCCTACTGCTCTAACTTTACTATTCCGTTTGACTTAAATACTTTATCTAACCTGCATTTAACAAGGAATCCTGTCCGCTTTTTGGAGTTGATTGAAAATAGGTAAGGAATTAAATTTCCCTAAAAAGGACGACTCAGAAGGTTAGTGATAAAGTTCCGTATAGATTTGTCACATACTCTTCAGATTACGATGTCGGGTTCTCTGCAGAACCGTGTTTTCGAATTTGTCATACGCGATAAAATTTTGTTTAATCATTTCATATTCATTTTTGCAAATAAAATTTGAAATTCAAGATAAAATCTAGGTATTCTAAGTTTTATATTTATAGTTAGTGAGAATTGACACCGAGGTCTAATGATTTCTGCCATACAGAAAGCAAACTTTTTACAGGTAAATTACTCATTTATTTAAATAAAGTTTTTTTACTTTAATTCTTAGGAAATTTTGTATGCAAACGATACTATTATGCTTAAAAAAATATGAATGTTTGAAATCAAACATAAAAAAATTACTTTTTTTATGCGTTATCCTGAAATAAAATGAACCTGGAAGGAATTAATTATTATATTCGATTCCTTTAGTGTTACATACAAAAATAGATGCTCGTCTTTTTGGACTTCAAATATCCTGATATATTACCACGATGTTTCCAAATACAATAAAAATCTATTTTAATATTTATCTAAACATTAATAAAATAAATAGGAAGAGAAAGAAAATTATGGAAGATATTTATTTATTTCTAGGTAAAAACCAGTCTTTATTTCGCTGCTTTTCGAATAATTCCAAGCGAAATGAAAATCTCCTAAAGCATTTGAATTTCTCGCAAATCCTTCGTTTCAAAGACACTCATTATGCTATTCCTTATGTTTGAGATTGGAAATATTTGCATATATTATTAATTACGAAATATTATACAGTCGAGGAAGTGTTGTTGAACATCGCGTACCATTCTTCGTTTAAACAGGACTCGTCTAATATTTATGATCACAGTTTTCTCTATTACGGGGACCCAATGCAATCCATTGGAAGCAAGGATTTGGAAATTTAAAATTATCAATGCTTTCAATGAAGCTTCATAAATATTATCAAACTGTTGACGACATTTTGTTGCGTCGTTGCAAAGTCGCATAAATTACAAACTTCACGGGTTTTCCAATCTTGAGAAACAGTGGTACATGAATATATGTAATTCTCGAGTTTACAATTATTGAGAATTTAATGAGAAGTAGTTCTCTTGAATTTAATTCTTTTAATATCGCTGTGGGATTTTGAGTGGACTGCTGATATTATGTCCAGCTCACATGAATAAATGACAAGGATTAAATATTGGCTTAAACCTATATTATTCATATTGGAATTTCCTCAAAGGAAAGCTTACCTCTCTATCTTGGGATCCCTGTGAACAAGCGCATTATGGTTGATTAGAACTCGTAGATAACTTTGCATCCGAATTACTCAAAACATTATTGCCGTATATTACTGAATATAATCCTAGAATTTCCGGAGCTTTTTGAAAGCTAAAATATGGAGAAACGGTTTCTATACAGAGATAGAGGTATCTCTGCTTATCTCAAAAAACAAACAAACAAAACGTAGTTCAGAGGGATTTTTTTATATGTATCAGAAATTAAATGAAATTTTCTAATGGTTCGTAAAATTTACAATCTGCAAACTGGTAACTGGGGCTCTGTAATTCTTGGGTATATGAATTATTAAAAAAATGATTACATCTATAAAAAATTATTTTCTTTGTCATTTCTGCTTTATAATTATCTATTTAAAATACTTACCTTATTTTTGTCTAAAATTAAATATTTCACTCACTTATATTTATGTATTATTTTTTGTTCACATTGACAAAATATATATATATATATATTGATAATCAATGAAAATATTAAAATAATTCCTACAGTAGTATAAGTTTAATGTATTGGAAGAAAGGCCGCCATGGGAGAGACTCGTATAAATTAGTACGTCTCAAAATTTAATATTTGCGATCCAATTTTCAATAATAATTTTCATCGCCTATCTCCCCCATGCAAATAACAATATATTGAATGCAATAGTAATGTACATTGATATTAAAGCTACAATACAACTTTATTTTTAAACCGTACAAATTACGAGGATAAGTATTAAATTATGTAAAGTGTGTTTTTTTTCAGGTATAGAAGTTTAAGTTGGCATTACTTTCCAAGATGGAGACCGATTTAACAGCTGTCAAGTGATTTATTCTCAGTTTGGTTTGGCAATTCATCAAAATGATCATCAAGCAAGGCGTAGATTCATCGAATGGGCCCAAAACGAGATTGCTGTTGTTCCCGATTTTCATAAGCGAATTTTGTTTAGCTATGAAGCGCACTTCTGGTTGAATGGCTACGTCAACAAACAAAACTGCCGCATTTGGAGTGAAGCTAATCCACAAGTGTATGTCGAAACACCATTACATCCAGAAAAACTGACTGTTTGGTGCACCTTATGGGCTGGTGGAATCCTTCTTCAAAAACGATGAAGGCCACAACGTTACAGTCAATGGTGATCGGTATAGAGCCATGATTACTAACTTTTTCATTCCTGAATTGAACAATCATGATGTCCAGGAGCTGTGGTTCCAACAAGACGGAGCAACATGTCACACAGCTCGTGCCACAATTGATTTATTGAAAGACACGTTTGGTGACCGCCTAATTTCACGTTTTGGACCTGTGAATTGGCCTCCAAGATCTTGTGATTTAACAACGCTAGACTATTTTTTGTGGGGCTGAGTAAAGTCCTTGGTCTATGCGGATAAGCCACAAAAGCTTGTCCATTAGGAAGACAACATTCGCCGTGTTATTACCGATATACGGCCACAAATGTTGGAAAAAGTCATCGAGAATTGGACGTCCAGATTGGACTACATCCGAGCCAGCCATGGCAGTCCTATGCCAGAAATCATATTTAAAATGTAATGCCATCACATTATCTTTCGAATGAAAAAAATTCATGTCAATCGAATAATACATCGTTGTTTTATTGCAATTTAAAGTTCTATACCTCTAAAAAAACACCCTCTTTATGTTACTTTTAAGTAATAAGTATTATGTTACTTTTTTCTATTCTAATTTTTAAATTGGAGCTAATTGCAATAAACATGCAACGTGTCTTTGTTTTTTTTATTGAATGATAATTATTTTACTTTGCTTCCTTCCAAGAAAAAAAATTATTTATTTAAATAATCTTTTAATTTCGACTTTTCGATATGTTCACCCCCCCGGCATAGGATTATCACGCCCCCAAGGGGCTCACCACACAGTTTGAAAGTCACTTATCTAAGTGATTTCTAGAAACTTTTGCTTAATAGCACACTTGAGTTAATTAGCGTTCTTGAATATGAGCAAGAGATGCACATAAACCTCCAACAGAAGTGACAAAAACACATTCCGTATTTTGCAGCACATGTTTAAGGGTTAAAAAAAGAGTTTAAATGAATTTTTTATGTAAGAAAAATCAAAGTCAATTGTGATTTTTAATATAAATGTGAAATTTCAGAATAAATTTCTGACGGTATTATTCTTAGGATCATTTGTAGGATGCACAGAAATAAAAAATGTCTTGAATAGTTTATAGTTTGTGAAGGATAATACTTTGAGTAAATCTCATTTCAGCAGTATAAAAGAAAATGTTTATTTGAGTGTAGCAGTCTTGATGGTGACTGTTATGGAGGCTCCTCTTCACTTCTAGCCCAAGCGAATGAGGCTCTTTGTGTATAAACCAGCGCTTCTCAAACTGTGGGGCGCGCTACACTATGAAGCCCTGATAACACGCCGAGGGGGGAGCGATCCTATTAAAATGTCGAAAACAAAAAAATTTTTTTAAAAAAATTATTAATCTACTGAAAGAAAACAAGCAAAATATATTCTGACATAATAAAATATACACATTTACACTTATATTTTCTTTTCTATAATGATGCTGCGTATTGTTATTTCTACCTTTGCAGACCTAGTACATTTCCCTTTACACTGATATAGTACATTTACAAATGTATCAGAACTGTACAATGTATTCCGTAAATAATTTAACAATACCAAATTAAGAACAAATTTAATAATTACCAGTGACCCCATGGATTTGCCATACATGAAAGTATATTGAAAAATTAACACTTGATACTTTGAACAGTTTATAATTAACCCCTTAACTACCGTTTAAAAGTTACACGATTCGCTTCCCAATGCTACCGTTTTCCACGAAGGCGCTTGTATGGGATGAATTGGGGTGGGCGGAGAAAAAGTATAAATAAGAAAATTCTCTGTGAAATAAGTAAATCCTTCGCAAATACTGTCAAGATCATTTTATTGCATTCCAAAGACTTCGGAATAATTTTATGAATAACAGTGCACAGAAAAGGTGGTACTTTGAAAAGAACTTATGTATTCAACCAGGACAATCAACACTTTGGCTGAGAGAGACGTTTATATACGCCGGGGGGACTTAAGAGGTTAAAGTCACATTGCAGCCTCAGCATCAAAGTATGGCAGTACTCATCAAACTTTCAATGCTTGCGACCAATATTCAATCGGAGTATTTCATCGCGCTTCCCTTCCATACAGTTACAATGTATTGAATTCAGTTATACTATACCTTGAAGCAAAATCTACAATTTGACTGTAATCTCTTAAGTGTCACCGGCGTACATAAATGTCTCACTCTTCCGAGGTGCGATGTTTTCTGTGCTCTGCTATCCATTAAAAAAGGACGAATGCTTCAGAATGTAATACAAGGTCATTGGAAATGTTTTCAAAGGATATACATAGTTCAAAGAATTTGCTTATTGCAAATCCTCCCCCCCCCAAATACATCACATACGTGGAAAACGGTGGCATTGGGGAGTGAATCACGTGACTTTAAATCGGCAGTAAAGTAATTAAAGTTAAACCGTACAAATTATCAAGATAAGTGTTAATATGCGGCAAGCCCATGAGGTTACTGATATATATAAAACGTGTTCTTAACTTAACATTGATAAATAAATTTTAAAATACATTGTTCAGTATTGATACGTGGCCGCGGTAGCCGAGTGGTAAAGGTATCGGATCGTGGCTTGCCTTGTCACGAGTTCGAGCCCAGTACCACTAAAGACCCGCCGCGTAGGGCAGTTATGCAAGTTAAATCTGTCGATAGCTGAAACGTCCTCCCGTTGGTGTGGTGTGGTAGTTAAGAGAGGGGGATGCCAGCTCAGGTTTCATCCACGTCACTTGACCATGGTTCAAAATTTCGTGGTCCGTTGCCAAAAGCCCTCGTGTAGCTAAACAGTGCGAGATTAATATTCAATCAGTCAACCTAATTAATGAAGCACTGTACAAAACATAAAATCTAAAGTTCATTTTCATAATTTAAGAAGTTATAATAAGTTTGTAATTACATTAATTAATTGCCTAAGATAAAGAAAATGGAAGGGAAATAGTTGAGGGCGCCAGTTAAAATCAAAATATTATTCTGTTTTATATTTTAGTGAAATGTTACGATTTCCTGTTATCAAGAGTAAGTGCAAAAATTGTCGAACTGAAAGATAGAGAATGACGCTCCTTTCAAAATAATTAGGGGGGATGATTTTTTTCCTATACATCTGAACAAATATATCACCTTTTTGGCATTAAGTTCCAATTACATAAGATGATCAAGGGAGTAAAACCATTCCATGGTACCTCATCCTCATGTTGGTTCAGGTGGAAATCTCAGCTCAGGCCGTCCACGTCACTTGACCGTGGTTCAAAATTACGTAGTTCGTCGTCAAAAGCCCTCGTGTAGCGCTGAACAATGCGACGTTAATATTCAATCAATCAATCAATCAATACACACTTGGCCTTATTTTTCCTCTTATGGTGACTCGTTTGAGTGAGTGAGTGAATATTAACGTCACACTATTCAGCTACCTGAGGATTTTTGGCAACTTACCTCGTAATTTTGAACCATGGTCAAGTGACGTGAACGACACCTGAGCTTTTACCCCCTCTTTTAACTTCCACACCACACCAACGGGAGTGGTGTTGGCTCCCGAGATATTTATAATACATCAGCCGACTCTTCCAGCTGGGTCTTCCATGGTACTAGGCTTCAACTCATGACCTCTAAGCTACCACGACCATAATGACATGTTTGAAACTCATGAAATACCTTTTTTCAATGCGGGGTATATGCGAGTTTAAAAAACTTGTGTAAAATTTTGATGAAATGCACCTTTGGCTTATATTTTGACATTCAGTATTCAATTTATTTTTCTTTTGATTAATATATTTAAAAAAAAGTATTTATTCATGCTGAGTTTACTTAAATGAATCCTAACGAAATATACTTACAATTAAGAATTTAAAAATTTTCAGACGGAGTCAATTATTTAAAAAAAATATCAATTAACAGGTTTTTCTTCGATGTAATATCCTGGTAAAGTTGCACTCTTTCGCCAATTACTATACAGATCATTAAAACTCCTGTGGATTATATTTATACTTATGCAATTTAATGCAGAATGTGTTGCAGTTTTAACTTCCCTTCGGATTCGAGTGCGCCACCCGGCAAGTGACTGATCAGTTCAGGAAAAAGAATGAAATGCAGATCAGGGGAATAATGAAGATGTGTGTCATATATATGTATTTTTTTAATTATTATTTTCGCTATCAAGTCGAAGACGAGCAGGAACCAGTGAACTGAAATGTTATTTTACAAAATGACAGTTTTTGGTTTATTCTTTTGGATCAAATCCCACATACTACACAGGAAGTTTACATATAGTTCCACGTTCTCCATGCATCCTTCAAGGATGAATTTCAGTTAATTAAACAACGCCCTAGATATCGAAGAATACCCCTAATATGGCCTTCTTTTTGCAGCAACCTTCTTTCGAAAGCTTTCCTGCTTTCTATGAAACGTCAGTGCTACTCAACAGCACGTGTTTGTGTCAGTTCTTCACCGCCCTACCAATGCCTCAACATTTCGTTTTAGTCCCCGTAACACTCTTCTCCAAGTAAGTAAAACGTTTAATATTTAAGTTCTCCTCAGCCAACACCATTTCTTTTCGTTGTCAAATTATAAGTGCACTCGTATCCAAAATACGACACCCTCACAAGTTACCGACAAGGTGATTTGGAACAAATCCCATTTTAGAAAAGGACAAGAATAGTTCAGAAACGTTACCATACTCGCTAACTACAAATATTTAACTTATTACTTCAGTCCAGGATACTTTAAAATTCTACTATGTATAGTATTATTTATATTTGACTATCTTCCACGCAGCTAAGCCTAAATGGTATACAATCATCTTCGATTAAGTTTATTCAAGATCATTTTCCAAATTGTTTTCACTGTTAGACTATTCATGAATTCCAAACCTGCACTTTTTGAATTTAGGGCAATTATAGAAACAGCAATGGCGCTTATTGAGAGTAGTGCTCTTAGCGTCATCATATTGTTAAAAATAAAATCACCTCCAATGTCCAAAATTTTGGCAGATAATTTCAATTTTTCTTTAAAATATTCAAATATATCTCATAAAATTCATAATATTAAATAACCTAATCCTGAAGACGATTTACATCTCCACACGCGGACACATTCACCTGGAAGATTCATTGTTCCAATTAGATTCTTAGGAATAAGTTTTAAAAAATTCAACATTTACAGCATATCGGTTGGGATGATAGAAAATTCAAACTTTTTGATTCCGACAAACGTATAATAGTTTGGAGAAGAAAAAACGAGGCTCTTAAACCCAAGAATTTAGTTGGAACAAGAATACATTCGCATGCATGCTTCACTATAAAGTTAGAGACGTTCTTGTGTAGGGGTGTACGTCAAATTCAGGATTAGGTAATTTGGTATTGTGAATTATGAGCTATATTTTAGTATTTTGCAGAAATTATCCGTCCAAAATTTCGATATTGAAGGGGATTTCAATACTGTCCCCAAATTCTGAAAACATCTTGTAAATCCCCTGATTTTAGACCAGTGGAACACATTTGGTAATAATTTTGAATTTAAAGTATGAGACCATGACATATAAAAAAAATGTGAAGTAAAAACAATAATCATAGAAGAATAGAGGAACAAGGATGCAGAAATTACGAAACATTAATAGCATATATATCAAGACGTTTAAAAGTTGTTGTGAATGCTAAAAGATATCCTGCATAGTATTAAATTAAGAAAGAAACAATATTTAAAGGTAGTTTAGATTTTCTTACACCCTTCGAAGGTTGAAATGTGCGAAAAATGCACACAATTTCGAGAATCGCAATACCTCCCATCCTTATTTAATCTGGGTGACATTCTTTAATACTTAGCTTTCTTAAGATTTAGATTTTGGTAGTGCTTTTCAAACTCTTAATGTTTGCAACCAATATTCATTTATAATTTTCATCCCTTTCATAAAATAACAATGTATTGAATTATAAAATTATTATATTATTGAAATTATAAATAATTATACTTTAACCGTAATGCTACATTACGACATTAACCTCTTAAGTGCTACCGGGGTATTTAAACGTCTCGCTAAGCCAAAGCGTTAATTGCCTCGGAAGTAAAAATAAGTCTTTCAGAAGTACCATTTTTTCTATTCTCTGCTATTCATGAAATTATTCCAAAGGTTTTGGAACGCAGTAAAAAGAACTAGGCTGAGTTTGCGATGGTTTTAATTACTTTAGAGAACGATTTGCTTATTTAATCCTTACCTTCTCACCGTCCACAATATATCACATACTCACACACACACAAGCCTATATATTTTATGTTTGACAATCAGATGTGAGGTCAATGGTAATTATTAAACTTGTTTTTAACTTAATATTGCTAAATTAATTATAAAATATATTGTGCAGTACTGATGCATTTATAAGTGTTTTTTATCGGTGTAAATGTGTATTTATTTCTTATTATGTCAGAATGTATTTTGTGTTTGTTTGCTTTCAATGCATTAACATTTTTTTCTAAAAATAATAATCTTTTGTTTTCGACTGCTTAATATGCTCGCGCCTTCCATTGCAGCGTTATCACGCCACCTAGGGAGGTTTCACTGCACAGTTTGAGAAACGCTGGATTATGATATTAAAATATATGTATATTTAAAAAGTAATGTTTTATGTATTACTCAATAAACATAATTTATAAAGTAACAAAAATTTTGGAATTCCACAGCCCATGATTCCAAATTTGGACTGATTGGTGACCTAAGAATAAAAAAAAAATAAGAAAACATGGTACTGCAAAAACTTACTGTGTATGAAGACTTTTCTCGAGTAAATTTTTAGTAAATTGTAGATTATTAATTTTTCAAAATAATAATTATACTATATTTTGAAAATTGATTGTGTTATATGAATAAGAAGAAGTTGCAGATATTATTGAAAAATTACAATGCCGATTTAGTTATTTTTATTAGTCGAAAACATTAAATTTTATTGATAATTATAGGTGTGGAGCACCTTTACACCCACTGTTTGTTTATACAACTTTTCAACCTCGATTATATGAAAACAAATATTTTGTGAACAACACATTTTATTCATTCAAATGGTTACAAAGCATTGCAATTGCAATTTACCACTTAACATTTTTTTTTCATTCTATGCAGTACATCCTCTGATATTCGTTTATGTACCGATGCATCCTGTTATCCCCAAAGGGACTTTATTTTCCTTAGCAATGCGTTGTGGGTCATGAATAATTGAGAATCTCTCTCATCGAAGAGTCATATGAACGTAGAAGGGGAAAAGCCCTAGAGTTTTGCACACGAGAGCTCAGCTATGATCATTAGATATTTATGAATAAGCCCCGCTCCGACGATCTTCGAACTTCGATGACGGTAATAGGAGAAACTGTTATTTTTATGTTCCCCTAAAATAGATGGAAACATGCTGACTCCTTAGCTTTCCTGTGATACTGTGCATAAGACCGATTCTTGCTTTTTCTGCGAATGTAGAATAATTCTCTCTCTCAATCCGACTTTACTTCCCAATGAATTTCCAAGAAAAATAGCGAGGAAGCATTCAATTAAAAAAGTATCTAAATTCAGAGAGAAAGATTTTCTAAATTTTCAATACGTTAGGGACAGTCAAAAAACATTTTTCAGTATTCCAAAACATAACTCTGTGGAAAAAATATTCTTTATCATATAAATGAAGAAGGAAATAAAATTTTAAAAACAATAATAATTTTTACATTGAGCACTGCCACAAAGGGAATGAAGCTTAAGTGTTTCACCTATTCTGTGGGGTCAAAAGTCAAAGTAATTTTTGTTAAACTAAAACAGGTATTTTAGTACTTTTTAACATTTGAGTAAAAATGAAAGTGGAGTAAGTTCATTTAAAAATAGTTAATTATAATACTGTGAATACAATCTACTATGAGGTTTTTCTATGTACAGTTCGTTCTCCAAATAATACTTTAAAATTTTAAGCATTTTATCAATATAAGTTTACGCATTGAATTAAATTACAAATATGACTACTTTGAGAGAGGTAAATATTTTCATTTAACATATAAAATGGATTTGCACCATTTTCAAAGAAAATGGGTCATTTATTGCAGTGAAGGGACACCTAATTAATAGTTACACCAGTGCTTCTCAAACTTTCAATGTTTGCGACCCAATTTTCAATTATAATTTTTATCGCGCCCCCATACAATAACAATGTATTGAATTCAATAATCATGTACTTTGACGCTAAAGCTACAATACGACTTTAATTATAAATCATACAAATTATCAAGATAAGTATTAAATTTTGAATATAATTTTGTATATGGTAAGCGCATAGGGTAAATTAGCTAATATTTACTAAGCCCTTTAACTTAGTGTTAATGAATTAATTATGAAATATATTGTGCAGTATAGATATATTTATAAGTATAATATAGATGTGTATAGATATGTATTTTTTATTATGTCAAAATGTATTTTATTTTATTTTACTTTAGTAAATAAATACTTTTTTAAAAATAATCTTTTCTTTTCGATATGCTCGTGCCCCTGTTAGGATTATCACGCTCCCTAGGGGGCACACCCCACAGTTTGAGAAACACTGAGTTACCAGCAAAATACCAGGGGCATTTAACAGCTCCTTTAGTATTGAATTTCAAAAACCTACTGTTGACATTACAGTGCATGATAAAGCAAAGACAGAAGAAAATCTTAGATAGAACTAATGTGCCGGTGTGGGGAGATAGGGAAGGTGTTATGAAATGTTGTTATGTATATCCTGCTTATCTTTCTACTCAGTACTTATTTATCAATAAACATCACTTTTAGTTACCTATTTCGTTGAAAAATGATTTTATTTTGAAAAATTTCGTACTTCTCTCTCTCTCTCTCTCCTTTTTTTTTGCAAGTGTGTCGGTCTGGTAGCGAATCACTCTGCATATACACAGATTTATTATGGCTATTTTCTTAAAAACACTTTAATCATATTTTTAGTTTTGAATGTTCCGATTTTCATTTGCCGTGGTAGCCCAGTCATCGATTTGAGTCCCGATGCCACTGAAGACATCGTTAAATCTGTCTAGGGTAAAAGTTCTCAAGTCGACAGCACGTAGAAATTTGAAGAGGGGGTGCCAGTTCAGCTTGTATCCCCACTCTTGATTAAGATCGAAAAAGAGTTTCACCTCTAAAATTCCAAAAGTGGGCCGTTAGTAAGAGATGCTCACGATATCCTTAATTCTCTACTTTATTATTCTTAAGAGGTGAAGTCAATTAATAATTATTTAAATTCTCTACACTATCAAAAATGTAACTGTGATTTGACTCAGTATTGCATCATCCAACGGATCTGATCGATTTAAATGGAAGGATTAGATCACGTGGTTCAGAAGAATGTTCGAGAACTTTCAAAACTATTTGTGGAGAGGAGATGGAGAATATCGCTTATGCCCGTGCTAGGTATAGGTCGCTTTGCTTAACCCGGCATCACTCTCGCGAAAAACAACCAAAAGTACTCGCGCAGGGTATCTCATTCCCATTCTTTCATGGCGTAAGATTTGTGTACAAAAGTTAAGAAAAAAAGTAGGGAATACAATATGTTATTACATTTTTCACACGTAAATTTAGTTTTTCTTAACTTTTTATAGCGGCATTCAGTGCATGGTTAATCTCGTCTTGAGTGAATGCGATGTTTTCTCTGGAATTTAATTGTTTTTTTAATCTGTATCTTTTGAAAACTAAACAAATAGGAGTAGACTCCTTTTTTCTCTATACGATTACTTTAGATTTTTTTAAAAATTTTATTTTTCTTTATTGTTCCAGCATTAGTTTTTTTCCGTTCAAAAATTCATCTGAAAGTGGATGAGATATGTACCAGTTGTCTCCTTTAAAATTACGTTCTTCCCAAACGTTTTTAAGTCTCTGCATATAAAACATTCATTTTCAACATTGTCTCCCGGTTCGAAATCTGGATGTACTTCAATGGAGGAATCATACCTGCTGCTATACTTTTCATCATTTTATTCGTCCTCATCATAACCGCGAAGATAATTTCTTCAACCGAAAATACTGTATTACTATATATATATATATATATATATATATATATATATATATATATATATATTATATATATATATATATATATTTTCAATGTTGTTTAGATCATGAATACCCTTTTAATTTCTTGAGATCTTATATTCATCACAAATACATTAACCGTCTTGCTAATTCGAATTCCAAATCCACCACACAACAATAGGTTTTCAAAGTCAGCATGTTAGTGGTCTTGCTGTGAAGATTATATCATAACACTCATATCACAGTTTACATTTTTTCTACACACATCTTAAACATCTTACACATTGTTGACAACCAACCAAATTAGAGCCTAGCAAATTTACATTTTTGACAATCAACCAATTCAAATTTTACCATATTTGATTGTCGTCATTTTATACTTGTCTTTGCTGGCTGGTTTAAAAGTCAGCTCAAAAGATGTGTTTATGTTTTTTCGAATTTTGGTGAATAATTGACTTTCTCATTAATGGCAAGATGCTTGTTTCTCTTCGTAAAAGCTTTGTGAGTAAAGAAATTTTGTTACATTATTTTTTGAAAGATACTTTTCTTATGTAATTGTTCTAGTATTTTTCTGCTTTTCTTACATAATTATTTTGTGATTTTGTGATTTTTCTGCATTAAGAGTTTGGGAGAGTTTGTTACATAATAGTAGAGATTGGTTTTATCATGCTCTCTGAGTTATACTTTCTCTGAAGTTTTGTTTATTTTATTTGGTTTTCCTACCGAGTTGCAAAGGGGGAAGGTTGGCGCCTTCAAACTAGTTTAACCCCACTTATTCGGTCCTAAGTCCGAAATTGCTTTCTGACTCGCTAGGTTCTTTTTTTTTTGTAGTTCTTTTATTTCTCTATAATTTTGTTCTTCATGTTCAGCTTTCATATTTTTATTACGTTATTTCTTGTTATGTTCTTTATCTATTATTTCTTGTTATTTGTTTTTGATAAATAATACATATTTCTTTTATATATATATATATATATATATATATATATATATATATATATATATATATATATATATATATATATATACATATATATATATATATATACATTAAATACTGTATCTATTAAATTACTTAAATATTACATTTCTTCATCATAACTAGAATAATACGCCAAAGAATAAGGAAGATTTAAAACGTTCTCATGCAAGAAAGGTTAAGAAGGAAAGTTGAAAAAAGTTATACAGTGAGTATGACATACCATGCGTGAGAACTGCCAGGTTAAGCTGCTTTTTTGTTTGTCAAAATCTTATTTCCATGAAATGTACATAATGTTTTACGAAGTAAAATAGAAATAGTTTGTGATTGATCAAATCCGATAATAACAGTAAGGAACTAACAACTGGAGTGAAATCCCTCGATGGTAATAGAAAGACATTGAAATGCAACAGTTTTCCTTGCTCCCCACCGGAAATGATTCGGGGTGAACTCCCAAGTGGGAGGCAATATCCCTGCAAATTCTTTCCGTATCATTGCCTGTATCCGTAATTCCGATCGAAGAAGGGAAGAACGGGCGTCTTTTGTATCAAATATTTTTCTTAAGAGGTTTTTCTTTTGCATTCGTAAGAATAGAAAACCAACAATTGGCGAAAAGAAATGTTTTGAACGTGAATTAAAAAAATTTTCCACCGAATATTCAAATACATTCTTGCTTGTATTTTATAATATTGAGGGTGATAATGTATTAATATTTATTTCACATATATTGAGAGAAAATACACCCAGGGACAAAAAAATTAGAGAACCATGAAGGAATCAAAATGAAACGACATTTTACATGTGTAATGACTACTTTGATTTAAGTAAATGATTAGAAAATCAAAGAAAAAGGATAATTTATTGCAGTGAAAAAGGTAAAAGAGAAGGGAACGGAGCAAAGAACGGGGGATTTAATACCCTGTTGACCCCCCTCCCCTCAGCGTGAATGCACGATGCGATACGATCGGGCATTGGCACATACAAGTTCTGTATGATGTCTTGAGACATTTCGTTCCGTATTTGCTATAACCTTGCCTCTTGTTCGTTCAAATTCATGAGATGCCCGACTTGTCGTCCCAAATTATCCCAGATATGGTTGATTGCTGATAAATCTGGGGATCAGGTAGGCCTAGGAAGAGTAGTAAGAGTGCAGAGACAGTCTTGTGACACCCTTGCCGTATGAGGCCGAGCATTTTCTTGTTGAAAAATGGCTATTGGGAACCATTGAATGAGTGGTAACACATGTGGGTGCAAAATGTCATGGACAGACCGCTGGGCTGTCTTGGTACCACAAATCAGTACTAGAAATGACCGTGTATTGTACGCAATGACACCCCATACCATCACACCAGCTGTGGGAATGGTGTTCCACTGTAAAGCAAAAGCAGGATTGAGGCGTTCACAACGGAGTCTCCACACACGAACACGATTGCTATCAATGCTGAGATTGAATCTGGATTCGTCACTAAGGGCGACCTGGTTCCATTCCGCTGCAGTCCAGTTTCCTCGTGCGTGGCACCAGTCCAAACGGAGGTGTCAATGGGTGGGCGTCAAGGGTAGCACACGTAATAGGCACCGTGGTCCCAAATGTCCTTCAGCCAAACGCCTTCGAATTTTCGAGAAGACACAGGTCTTACTTGTTCTTGGATGGCAACCGATGAAGCAGTTGGCTGTACGCGTGCATTTCTTGGGATGTGGCAATCTTCTCGATGACTGGTCTGTCTAGGGCGTCCTAAACCGTGTCTTCGTGTAAATCACATATCTAGGATCCACTAGTCCCAACACCTCCTCACAATACAATCGGAGTGTCCTATTTAACGAGCTTTTCGCCTAGCGGACCACCCAGCTTCCATGATGCCGATGATACTCCTCTTCTCAAACTGCGATAGCTGCACATATTGTCTTCGAAAATAATGGCATGTCTACCTCAGCTCTTGCTTTGTAAACGATTCAGCACACTTAAATAAGCTTTGGTTACCTGTTTTGTACTCCACGGAGAAGGACGTTAAAGGCCCTCTACCGACTATTCGTAATGCGCAATCACGGTGCATTTCTAATCAGCATAGCTCTTCGACATGTATCTTCATACCAAGTTTCGTTACGATCCCACAATTATTTCTTGGTGCTCTAATTTTTTGTCCATGGGTGTATATGAAATACTTTTGTTTTCAATGCAGAAAATTTATCTTCTACCCCTGCCGAAAATACAAAGGGGGATTTATTACTAAATTGCCTTTTGATTTCGACACATGACGCGACATCTATGAAGACTTCGTGGGAAATTTAGGGCCTTTTTGTATGAAAGTACCTGTGTACTTGGTAACCTTGGTACCCTCTTTGATTGAAAATTATTTTGCATTGTGTTACAATTTAAAAAGTGGAAAGGGGATGAAATATGATACATATCCTGTAAAAATAACATATGCAAAAATTAATATATATCAATAATTTTACAATTTACATTTAAGGTCTTTTTGTATATTTTGCTTTAAAGTGCACTATTATTGTATTCATTGCATTGATATTGTATAAGGGGGAGGGGGAAGAAAGTTATGATTTAAAAATGGTTCGCACATATTGAAACTTCGAAAAGTAATTTTTTAAGGTATGATTCTATCATAAATGCCATGAAAACGAGATCGAATTTCAAAATTTTAAGTCAGTTGAAAATTAATTAAAAATTATGTGTTTATATAAACCAATTTTAAGTACTTTCAATCACGACAATTTATTTTAATCTTTATGAATTAGTATATAAAAACACGTTTCATTTCCATGTAAAATTGTATATTATTAAGATAACCATTAAATTTTAAAACATAAAACTTCGAATTCGAATGTGTTTTTTGGAACTTGATTCCATGCACAGTTATTGAAGCTTTCATTTGGATTCAAGGTATGCTCATGCACAAACATTTTATTGAAAGTTCTTCAGCAGCTAAGTCTCTAAATACATGTTTTTAATCTTAACAAAAACTGGTTCTGGGAGTGAATGTTTGCAAAGGTACTTTTCTCCAGATACAAGAGATTTGTTGAACGAAGTAACTGTTGTTTACATTTTAAAACTGCAATTACTCGGTTAGTAAGCTTTAAACCTCTACATGTTATAAATTTTTGAAATCAGCATTAAATTTACTTTTTTTTAAGATAAAAATTGAAAATTCAATTTCCTGAAGATTAAGAACCTTTTTCTTAAGGTATTTTAAATATACAGATACACATAGTAATCATTATCAATAGAGCGGATAACAGTTATATTTTGCACTTTTATAGCAATTTCTAAGTACTTTATTAATATGTAATAATTAAATTACAGTTGATAATTGTGAACGATGTGCACCTTTTTTTTAAAGAATTGCTGCTCCTTAAGGTATCCGACTACGTTTTCAGAACCGTTATTTAACAAAAGCGCATAAATGGATAATTTTCATGATATTTAGTGTCATTTAGATTAGAATACATGTATACAATTCTTTGAAGGATATTTTTTCAAAAAAAAGTATTTAAATACAATATTTTGGCAAAAAATTAACTTAGAATAATTTTTTTCAAAATGTTCTCTTTTGTGAAAAATGCGTCTATTATAATAATATTTGGCCTGTATATAGCTCAGACCTTTCTACAGAGGCTCAACGAGAATTTTTTGAAATATATAACTTAGAAGTGGGTTTATCCATATTTTACGGCAACAGAGGGGAGCAATTTTAAGAAAAAAACGCCAATAATTATTTTAATTGGTTGTAACGCTGAAAGTAATGTGATTTTTTTAAAAATCATAGTTGAGCCTCTGTACAAAGGTCTGAGCTATATACATGCAAAATATTATTAAAATAGAAGCTCATTCCACAAAAGAAGCACATTTTGAAAAAAGATTATTTTAAGTTAATTTTTTGCCGAAATCTTGTATTTAAATAATTTTTTGTCAAAATGTCCTTAAAACAATTTTATACATGTAGTCTAATCTAAGTGACACAAAATATCATGAAAACTATCCATTTATGCGCTTTTTTTAAAATCACGGTTCCGAACGTAGTCAGATACCTTAAGGACATACTAATAATAAACAAAAGCACTTTATGACATGGAAAGAATCTAAATTTTATGATCATGAGTAGTTATATGTGTACCTTCAAAGTTATGCATATTTTGAAATTTAAAATTTTAACGTGAAATTAATAACTAGCTCACATTATAAATAAGTTGTACGAGACTCGCACATCTCTCGTGAGCACCTAGATGTGTGACATATAAAAGACACAATTTTAACTAATAATAGTAAGAGAAAATTTCAATGTTAACCGTGAAAGTGGAACAATGACAGTAAAACGCTAACGATTAGGAGACTATCAAACTCGATCTTTTTCTAAATAAAAGATGAAACCTATCATCCGATATAATCTAATATAAAATCAATCCTAGTGAACAATCGTCACTTTAAAGTTTCCTCCTAATAAGAATCCAATCACTACAATTTTAATATACCTTCAGTAACAATCTTATTCAACTCGAGTATATCTTCTCTCCTTCTCTCATCCAAGCTACAAAACCTCGCCTATTTATAGTAAGTTAATGTACATATCACGATTCTCTTTTTCCGAAGGGTTGATTGTGAATAACGCGAATTGATAGGCCAAAGATTTCCCAAGAGGATTAGTTGGAAAAACGCGTTTAGATCCGTCTCAAAGATACATTAATATAACAGAGAAAAGAGAATTTAAGATTATTTTTATGATTCACAGTATACTATTATATGTAAGTAGTTCTTCGTTAATGACATTGGAAACTTTTCTGAGTGAATAAGAATTACCAATCAGATAATAAAATGTTGAGAGAAGTGACAGTTGTTCCGGCTAATGTAATAAAAGAGTTTTCTGATGAGTCAAAAAAATGATTCACTGAGTCCTTCCTTCCATCATCTAAATATCCGATTAACTAAACTTTTTCTTTTTTTTTATCTTTGACTAATTGAAATAGCCTCCATTTTCTACACCTCATAAGAAAAGCAATCAAAATTATGTTATGTGTAAGAGTTTTGCTGAACAAAATCCATTAATCCCACTTTGCCTTTCGAGTAACTCGAGTAAAATGCAACATAAATGTCGTGATTGCCCCACAATTTATCTGAAACAAATGACTTCACTGATATCAGTCCATTGAGAGAGAGAGAGACGTGGAAAAAGAAAGGTTTCAATGACAGTTTTGTTAAGAGAACAGGAACATCATATACTTTGAAATAATCGATTTTTCAATTTTAGTTCTAAAATATAGTGCTTATTTTTCTGAATCTAAAAATGTATAATACTTATATGTTTGTTGATAAAATAGCCCTAAAATATGAAAAATAAAAATGTAAATAAATGACCACGCCTCTTTTGACACGCCCCTTTGAACTTTAAATATGTAGTTTCCCCTGTGTTTTATCTATATTAACTTTTGATATTTTTTTTCGTTTGAATGTTAAACCCGCTACTTTTTAGCCACGCTTGTGCGTGAGCTATTGTTCCAAGCTGTGTGACAAAATTTCTTATTTTAAATTTCGGTTTATGGCAATGTTTTGAACCGAGTTCGTCTATTCCGAAGTTTCTTGTGGCATACAACTACTTAATTTTACATTAATTTTCGTAAGAAATATTTATTTTTTACTTATAATTAATAATATTCATAAGATTTTAAAAGTACCTTAACTTTTTTTAAACGAGTAATTATGCCAAGAATAAAAAAAATTGGCAGAAGGAAGTATAGTAGCAATCAACATAAAAAGTCTAAATCGACTGAAGAATTGCTTTTGAATTCCGTGGAAAGTGCTTCTATGAGAAAAATTAAAATACCGGATTTACTAAAAGAATAAGATTTTCAAAAATGTAAACATAATCGTTGAACTGGATTTATTATCTTCCCTTATGAAAAATCTCTTATGTTGTAAATATTGCTGTTCTTCAGAGAAAATTGAGCTGAGAGAAGATTTAAAAAGTCGTAGAGGTTTAGCTGTGAGTTTGGAAATAATTTGTCACAACTGTGGAGAATCGACGAGCACAATGTCATCAAAAATATCAAATAAATGTTATGATGTTAACCTAAGATTGACATATGGAATGAGAGCTATTGGAAAAGGTGGAGCTGCTGCTCGAATATTCTGTAGGCTCATGAATTTGCCTCCACCACCTGCAAAGTTTGAACGCCATAATTCTTTGTTTTTAAATGTTTTAAATACAATTAGTGAAGACTCCATGGATGCAGCTGTTTACGAAACAGTCATAGCGAATGATAATAATTCAAATATAGCTGTGGCTGTGGATGGCACATGGCATAAAAGAGGCTATTCATCATTAAATGGAGTTGTATGTGCTACGTCTGTTGAGAACGGAAAGGTTATCGACTTTGAAGCTCTCACAAAATATTGTTCTTCATGTAAGGGTAAAAAAACCATGTGAAAAGTGTGCTAAAAATTACAAAGGATTCAGTGGGGGAATGGAATGTCGGGGGGTATTAAGTATATTTCAGCGATCTGAAACATCACGAAAAGCATGTTATACGCAGTATCTTGGTGATGGAGACTCAAAAGGATTTCTTACTATAAAAGAAGCAAAAGTATATGGCGACACAGAAGTTGAAAAATTAGAATGTGTTGGCCATGTGCAAAAGCGTATAGGCACAAGGCTGAGAAACATTCTAAAAATGAGCAAAGGCATTAAGCTATCAGATGGGAAAAACATTTCGGGACGTGGATGGCTAACGCTTAAAGAAGTGGACTCAATCCAACATTATTATGGGCTAGCAATCCGTAAAAATTTGTCATCTGTGGAGGACATGAAAAGAGCCATATGGGCTATTTATTTTCATAAACTAAGTACTGAGAATAATCCTCAACACGCTTTGTGTCCTCTTGGTGAGGATAGCTGGTGCGGTTATAACCGTAGCATTGTTACGGGGAATTTTATATTCACAAGCATTCTTTACCTGAGTCAATTTTATTGAAAGTGAAAAAAGTGTTTCATCTCACAGAGAAGGACTTATTGAAAAAGTGCCTTCATGGAAGAACACAAAATCCCAATGAAAGTTTTAAGGTAACAGAATACCTTCGAAGAAATTTTTGAATTAACCTGAATTTTGCCTGTAAATGCATATTGTATTATGGGTCTCTAAAATTAGAAAAATACCCAAGAAAAGTTTTGTTAGTGTACATTTTTAGAGTCAAAGGGGTGTTTTATAAAAAAAATAAGCAAAAGTAAGACTTTACGCAAAACATGCATAACTGAAAATAAAATAAATATATTGACAATAATATAGCATCAATCTTATCTAGATATTAGACTCTTATTTTGGTAATATAACTATTACGTGGCTTATTGTGTTTCGAGCTTCTATACGTTGATATTTTCTTTAAAAGCTATTGTAGTTTTCATTTTATTGCTATATAAAAAAATTTCTACTCAACAAAACTCTTAAGAAAGGTCTATTCCCTGTATAAGTATTTAAAAAAAAACATGTAAAATTTTTATTTCATTCAAGAATAATTTTTTGAGATATTGTGTTTTGCGGTAAGAAAAAATGTGAAAAACTCATTTTGAGAAAACGACAAAAAATAACATTAAACTATTCTGATTACAAGAAAAACACTTACTTTCTTATTAAAATACACCAGATTTATAATCCTTTCCCTCTTTAACTTCTAAAACACTATTTTTTTTTTCTTTTTAAGTGCTCTTAAAATTTTTCTGTGTTTCTTTGTTTTGGGGTCTGCGTTATGAATCGATTCAAGATTCTGCATCTATCTAAATGTTTAAACTTTTGAAGAAATTTTTTTTGAATTAACCTGAATTTTGCCAGTAAATGCATATTTTATGACCTTATGGGTCTCTAAAATTAGAAAAACACCCAAGAAAAGTTTTATTAGTGCACATTTTTACTATCAAAGAGGTATTTTATAAAAAAATAAGCAAAAATAAGATTTTATGCAAAACATGATAACTAAAAATAAAATAAATATATTGACATTTTGTAAATTGAATAATATAGCACACAACCTTATTTAGGGAATAGACTCTTATTTTGGTAATATGACCATTGCGGGGAAGTTATTGTGTTTCGAACTTCTATACGTTGAAATTTTCTTAAAAGCTATTGTAATTTTTACTTTATTGCTATATAAAAAATTTCTACTCAACACAAAATCTTAAGAATGGTCTATTCCCCTATATAAGTATTTAAAAACATACATATAAAAATTTGATTTCATTCAAGCATAACTTTTTGAGATATTGTGTTTTGCGGTAAGAAAAAATGTAAAAAAACTCATTTTGAGAAAACGACAAAAATAACATTAAACTATTCTGGTTACAAGAAAAACACTTAATTTCTTATTAAAATGCACCAGATTAATAATTCTCCCCATCTTTGACTTCTAAAACACTAATTTTTTTTTTTTAAGTGCTCTTATAATTTTCCTGTTTTTTCTTTGTTTTGGGGTCTGCATTATGAATTGATTCACGGATTCTGCATTTATCTAAATGTTTATATCCCCGTAAGGTAAACACCCCCAGGGTTTTCTATATTCATTTTATTAAAAACTTTTAGACACCCATTTAATCCTTTATTGAAGTGTATAATAGCATTATACGACCCAAATTTAATTGTTTTGAGCGAAACAAAACTTCCTTCGGTACTTTTGCCGAACTATTCCATTAAAACACTCGTTGGCATTTTGCGTGCGTCCAGCAAGCACTTACTTAATATTTGTTTGTCGCATAGTTCTAAATATACTGGTTTAATTTTATTTAAAACATCATTTGATAAACCAGCATATTTTGGAAACATTTTGTTCCATTTGCCACCCCCGCTGAAAATAACACCAGCTTTCTTTCCCTATTGGGCATTGACCATGCATCGGTTTCTTATCACTTGATGCACAGTGATATAACGCAGCAATTACATTTTGCTGCATGGCATTTAAGTTACCGACATTGCTGTGAACAGAAATTCCGTAATAGTTTTGAAGTATGTCAATAAAATTATCAGTTAATTTGCCTTTACCAGACAGTCCTTTAAGTTTTCAACAGATTAACCCACTCTCTTTTGTATGGCCAATGCACTCAAACTTGGTCACACTGTTTAATCTATAAGTGTCTTTACACTCATGAAAGCTTTTGAGTCGCCATCCCCATAATATTGAGTGTAATGCAGTCTGCGGTTTTTTTTCAGATCGAAGAAATATTCGGAAGCCCCCACAATTTCCATTTTTGATGAAGAGCCTGTGAAATTACACTGACAATGTGGTCGGCTTTTTCATGTTCAAAGTTTCTTGGGCATAGTCTGAAGTCTCTTACATGTTGGACAAGGACGACATAACTTCTATGTCTAACACCTTACCAGTATCAACTGATATTGCAGCAACACAGCCATTCATGATGTATAGCCTCTTTTCATGTGCCATCCACCGATATGCCACATTTTACAATATTGGATGACAAATTTTGTTTTTTTCCCCCACAATTTCAGTAGCAGCTTTTTTTTATCATGGATTCCTCAGCTACTTCCTGAACTACTTTTAAAAGCTTTGCATCCTGATTTTTGTAAGCAGTTTTGGTTAGTCGAGGCAAATTTAATGTTGAGCATAATTTAAATGCCCCAGCAAAACCTTTTGCCTATCTGCCGCATATCATATACTAGCCTGGTATTTATGACAGGTGCACTACAACTTTTTTTGATGAAGCAAATGCAAAAAAGTCACAACACTTACATTTTAGTGTAAAATGGGATCACAATCCATATCTGGAATCCTCGAATAGTTCTACTTTTCCAGCAAAATATTTTGGGCAGCAAAGTTGAGCAAAAGCTTCCCACAATAAGTTCAAGGTCAACGATTCTGTTACCAAACACAGGACCAGGCAATTATTTCTTCTGCAGTTGACAAACTCTCATTTCCCAACAGCTGACAGTACATTCAGGAACTGCTGAAGTGCTATTATTTTTCGAAGTGTTTGTGAATTTATTACCATAAAATTGCCGCTTGCGCTTTTTAGCAATACTTTTAACTATTTTTAAGTTAAAATAAAACAATTAAACTTTTTTACGCTTTAGCGTGAAAATCAAACGCATATGTAAACAAAGTCAAAACAACAAACTTGCTGCCAGGTTTTACACCTAAAAAAGGAAAAATGTATTTCCAAATACATTTATATTTATTCTTAAATGTTCTATTTGAATTTCTGACTAAATATTTGTATATTAATTATAATATTTCATGTCATATACTATGAAAGAGAAACGTAAAGAAACAACTCGGCCACTTCCGGTTAGCAGAAACTATTTCGGGTCCGAGAAATTTATGATTAAGTAATATTGAAAAACTGTAACTCGGCTTCTAATTAAGATAGAAACAAAATTTAAACAGATTTACAAAGATAAAAGATTGAACTTTAATATAAGACCAAAAACGAAAAATCGATATTTTGACCAAAATTTGAGTTTTAGAGTGTTCTGTCACCTTAACAAATGTATTTGGGAGCGAATTCCTAAAACAGTTTTTGTTGGCATAGAAACTTTGAAATTTGGAGTTATGGATGATGTAATTTGTTTTAACGATGGATATGTAAGTAGGATAAAAGTCTTTGAAGCTCTGGGCATTAAACCAGGATACAACACGGAACGTGCCTTACTTATAATTGATAACAAACGAATTTTGAGGCTGAACGTATAGTAAATAAAGTGTCATTGGAAGCCAGAAATAAAAGATGGTCTTTAAAAAGGAAAATGGATAAACAGAATTTAGATGAAGAAAATGAATACCAAACAGGAAAATATTAATTCAAATCTATAATGTAATGAGAAATTTTTTTGTTAAGTTTTATTATATTTTTTCTCGAATGTTTAATATTTTTAAATTTAGGTACATTTTAAAAAACTATTGTAGCATATTGTTTGAAACCTTTTATATATCTAAACAGGATACATGTGCATACAGTGAACAAAATATCTTTTAGTATGTGTCTAATTTTTTGAAAATTGATTTTATATGTAAAAAAAGAAAATTAAGATTTTCATAATTTTAAGGTTTTATGATTATTTTTAAGAAATTATGCAATTAATTAGTTAAAAAACAGAATAATTATGTTTAATATGTTACTTTATATATATGTGTAAATTTTTTTGTATATTCAAAGAATATTTTTGTAAGAAATGGTACCTATACATGAAAATATGTATTACAAGATCTCGAAAATTATGTTCATGTTAACTAAAACAAAGGGAAAAAAACATATGAATTTAAAATTACTTTTGTAACTCTAGAAAATGGGTATCGGAATTATTATTAGTCATATAAAATAGGCAAGGAAATACTAATTAAGTGTATAATATGTGAAAATATTGTTTTTTTTAGTTTTTTCACTTTTCTCAAAAGCATATTTTTTTGCATTTAGGTACATTTTTAAAAAAATCTATTGCACTATATAATTCCTGATTTTGTATACTTCTATACAAGATGCCTATGCATATAGTGAACCTAATTTTTTTTCTATTAAAATAGTGCCTAATTTTTAAAAATTGTTTTATGCATAAAAAAAGCAGAAAAATAAAAAAATTCAAATTTCAAAGTTTCATAATTTTTTAAAGAAACTATACTAAAATTTTACTAAAAAAAGGGTTTCACTGTATTTTATGTATTGTTTTATATATGTGTAAAAAATATTTTGCATAATAAAAGGATACTTATTTAAAAAATGGTACCTAAACATAAGTATATATTACGAGTTCTCAAAAATTATGTATTACTTAAATTAAGTAGTAAAAAAAATTTTGGAGTAAAAAGTTATTTTTGTAGTTCTACAGAATAATTAAATTATCTTTATTATAGACATAAAAAAATCTAAATTCTATTGGAAATTTTAAATGATATATGTCTCATAAACAAAGGGTCTTAATTTTGGCATTTTACTCTTTCGAGCATGTCCTGGTTCCCTTAAAGATTTTCTAATTTAATGTCTCTATATTAAAATAAATAGCTATCATGCTGTTATTAAATTAATTATTAAAAAAAATATCATTCAACCTATCTCAGTTAAAATAATGTGTTTCTCGATCACAAAGAACACTCTCTTGGCCAGCCCTAAGCTACATAACAGTTAAAATTGTTGCAATAAATAGGATTGCATAATGTGAACCATTTAATTTATTTTAAGGTTATTACTGACGGTACTTTTCTTTCTGATTTAGAATGTAATGTTTGCCGCCCAGCCAATACGTTGGATATACCCCTCGTCTTGTACCCGAGTGGACTCGGGTTCGAATCCCGAATAAAACAGGGTTGTATTTTCTTCGGGAAAAGAAGTCTGGCTTTCACCTGTAATGGATTCTCGTTTCGAATGAAAAGCAGCGCGCATCTTCTGTTATATGCTGAGATCATCATTTGTAATAAATGTCTATATTCTTATGTTTGTATTGAATGTTTCTGTTCTTCTATTTGTATCTCATATGTATCCCAAAATAAAAACATATGACAGCAACAATGTATTGTTCATTTTAAAACTAAAGCTTCCTCTCATTTTGACGTGTACCGTGTGTTACATATAAAAGTTTTTTCCCCTCTAACTCAAAGAATATTATTATTCAATATTTATGCCAGTACATGCTGAATGTCAATATTAGCTGATTTAATAGAAAAAATAATTCTTTTTATAAATAGTCTGGATATACACTAAGTGACTATGCAAAAGATGACATTCCCTGGAAATAATTGAAATTTGCCAGATGTTGGTTTTTTACTATAATATTGATTAACATTAATATTGAGTTTACAAGCATGGCTCTATTTATAAGTAAATAAAATTAGAAGCGCATGCATATTTCCTCAAGAAAGGGAAAAAATTAAAAATTTTAGAAATAGAATTAAGTGTCGCTACTTGTTAATAATTTTTAGGATGAATTAAAATCGTTGTCCCGCCAGAAAGATCCATCACATCTATTAAACAAGAATCTAGTGGAGATTTTTATTCCGTAATGATGAATTTCCTTGACGAAACATCCTGCGATATTGATGTTTTCATGAAAAAAACTGTTATTTATTTTTTTAAATACAGTATTTTGCAATTGTTGTTGTTTAATTTTTAAAGAAATTTTTAAAGTATTGCAGAATGATCGTAATCTATCAGCTCTTCTAAATCGTATCGACAACGTGCCTAAGAATAACAAGTAATATAAAAAAGTGTGTGTGTGTATTTATGTACGCACGTAAAAAGTTATTCTTCTTTGGCGTAAAAAGATTAAGATCTTTCTAAAAATCTTGAGCTTAACAAACTTGGCCAAGGATGAAAGGCGGTCACGATCAGAGTTGACCGATAATAAGCTTAAGACAATCGGACCAACCAAAACCGAGATAATCACGATTTAAATAAATTTAAACACCCCCGCAAAGGGACAATAAAACTAATAACATAAGGGGGTTCGGCAGACTGTATCTGGAGATGAGATGGACCGAATGTGACACCTGAGACTTCATAAAGAATGTCTCGACGGGATGAATCGCTCCTGATAAAATTCAGGCATCCATCTGAAGAGCCTCCGAGTTATAGTCATTTTAAAATAATGGAAGCATTTAAAACAATTAAATAAAATAAAAGCAGGGCACCCAGCAACTCGAAACTCGGCCAGGTTGTGAGGAAACACGAGGAATGCATGCGAACCGTTCGGAGTCTGTAGTTCCGAATGGGGCGGTGCTAGCTCGGGAAAGGAAAAGAAACTAGCTTCCCCGAGTGGGGGGGGGACAGCTGTGACGTAAATGGTCACGTACATCCCAACGATACGATATACAGAGTAGTAGGTAATCCCAAATTTTCATCCTTCTATCTCCATAATATCGTGACGTCATCAAAAGATCCAACCCCATAGGAATAACACGGGGATTCTAATTTTTGGTGATAACGCCCCCTTGGGCAACTACCTACACGCGAACTGTAAAAGATGAAAGAGCTTAACGAGGAGAACCAATGGTCCGAATTTTATTAGCTAAGCTTAAAAATTCTCGGATCTATGCGGGATTTAAAACAATTTTAAACTTTGAAATAATTTTTAAATGTTAAATATAGGTGAAGAAATGGGGCTATGGTTCTGAAAATATATAGCTACGATGCTCATAGGGAGAAACAACCGAATCCAGCCAGAGCAGTCGACCAAAGTGGCATAGGATTCGAGATATTACTGGGAGAAGTCCTATACCGGGGAGCATCGAAGGGGACCAACTCCACGTAAAGCTCGCATTAATACGAAAATATGGCGGGGAGCCAAAAATCAAGTCACAAGCTCAATTCCTTAGGGTATGAAACTTTTTCAGTCCCCATAAAATTAAAATGGGTGCATGATATTTTAATGCTTAAGCGCTCCCCATGCCTACACAATGGGAATGAAGTAGATGACTGGATGGGTCTCGACGGGTGGAACAGTCGGTTGAAATCTCAAGTCCGATACTCGAACATGAGACATTAAAGATATTGTGCATTTAAACAAATTTAAAAAGTTTAAAACAATTAAAACTATGGATGAAATAGCCCTCTGAGCATGAAATTGTAATAACTGGAAGAGCAGATAGAGAGGAATCGAATGAGCCAGGTCCGAAGGGACTGTGAGGCTCGGGTGCCGAGATATTGACCGAAAAGCTGTAGAGGGGGAATGCACCGGGAGGGATGCGTCCCAACAGATATGGTTAGAAACAATAGTTAATTTGATCCCCCAAATATTAGTCCCCTAGCACCAAAAAAGTGGCATGTTAAAATATTACACAACGGTTTGCGTCACATCCGTGATGGTGTGCGCGCTCATCATAAAAATCCCTCATCCTTTTTCCAAACGCGCTAAAGAAGTAGAGAGAGAGAGAGAGAGAAGTAAGAAATAAAAAAATTTAAGTCAATTCCTACTTAGATCAACAAAGAAAAATTTTATTTTAGGTACTTTTTATTAAATAATTACAATTAATATAAATCTGTTTCTACATAGGAGCAAATCACAACATTAAGTGGTAATTAATTTCTATTAATTATCATTAAAGTATCGTATTGTCTTCCGAAACAATCGTGTAAATAAAATTTTATTTCAACAGTATGCTTTAAAAAGTGAGAAACAATCAATTTCAAGTTTTGACAAGTCGCCCCGGCCGCGGTAGCCGAGTGGTATAGGTATCGGACTGTGGCTTGCTTTGTCACAGGTTCGAGCCCAGTACCACTAAAGACCCGCCGTGTAGGGCAGCGATGCACGTTAAATCTGTCGAGAGCTGAAACGTCCTCCCGTTGGTGTGGTGTGGTAGTTAGGAGAGGGGGGTGCCAGCTCAGGTGTCGTCCACGTCACTTGACCATGGTTCAAAATTACGTGGTCCGTCGCCAAAAGCCCTCGTGTAGCTGAACAGTGCGACGTTAATATTCAATCAATCAGACACAAGTCGCCAAAAGGGTCGCTAAGTCGCCAAAAATGATGCCAACGAGGCTGTATTTGTAATTCTTTAAATAATTAATTTTAATCAATTAATTTTTATTTATTATAATTAAATTATTGTATTGTCATCCAAAATAATCATGTATATAAAATTTCAGCTCAATTGAGAGCTTTAAAATGTATTTTATTAATGATTGAAACTTCCACCAAGATAAATAAATAAATATATAAATGGAGAGTGTGAACTATATAATAGTAGGAAATAAAAGAAAATGTTTTTTCACTAATCCTTGAGCATCCATGAGGTTGACGTGTAAAAATACTATAAAAGAATAACTAAGAATTAAGAAAAAATCTGATATTATATTTTTGTAACTACTTATTGATAGAACATAAGTAATACTAAGATGTAAGAGCTATGCAATCTGATTGTGAACTTACTTCTATTGAATTATAATGACAAACTTAACAAACAATTTAATACCCTTACAAAAAGGTTACATAAAGAAAATAAATGTATTAAAACAGGTTTGATTGTAATTTTTTTTGATTATTCTATTGAGTTTTTTGAGGCTTTTATTTGTAAATATGTTGTGATGTAAATGTAACACATATAGTGCGTATTTTTATGCAACAATATTTAAATATGTTATGATTCTGTATTAAAGCTCATTTTGAGACTTATTTCTTGTAAATATGGTAGATCTACGTAAATTTGAAACGTCTTGATGAAGTTTTTATCTTAAATTATGTAAACTTTCTTTCAACATTGTAATAAACATTATTCATTCTTAAATAAAGCTTGCCGGACAGTTGGTGTTTTCTTGTTTGATGGTCTTTCAAGGAGACAAAGTTATATGGCTTTCAGCTTGTTCTAGGTACGCTCGGTCTTACCTGAAAGAAGTCACTACTATCTAATAAAAAATAAATAATATCTGAGACAGCTAATATACTATAAGCCCTTCCACTTAACGTAGCCCACTCGAAAAGGGTTTCAAAAGATGTTTAGTAAATAGAAAATTTTCATTTCAATAAATGAATGGGGAAGAAAAGATTTTTTTCATTTTGACCTGTATCTCTAATTCTAGTGAATTAAAAACAGCCGAACTAATTTCGTTTCTCTGCTTTTGGAGAAAACAATCTGTGGTTCAACCCCAGCCATCTAATTGATTAGAAGTAAGGCTGGTGCCGACCACAGTTCACTCACCTCCTTCTTTTGTTGGGAGTTTAAAGAGGATTTTGTATCGTTAGCTTAACAGTGTGAATACATTGTTAATAACTAAATACTTTAAAAAGTTGTAAACTGCCAATATCTTAGAAATACCTAAATCAGCCATTTTATGCTGTGCTCCAGTTTCAAGAAGGACTTAAGAATTACTTAAGAAGCTCGGATGTTCTTGGAAGATCAAATTCGTAAAAAACAAGAAGAAAATAAACTATTAAATAAACTATTACAGATTTCTTTTTGAAAAAATTATCTCAAACTGATCAAGAAACTTAAATACAAAATAATATTACAACTAAACCTGGAAATGATAAGTAATTCCAACTGTACCTAGATAAGTAATTCCAACTGTCACATTCTAAGTGTCATCAGCGTAGCAGCTGCTTTAGTGGTTGGTAACACTTTTATGTAGGAAACACTGTAATCGAAAGTTTAACACTTTCCTCACGTCCAGGAACACCTATACTATACCAGAAAATAGAATTTACGTTAGATGTTTTTATAAATAACATTAAAAAGTAAACTTTGACTTACACACACATATTGGAAATTACAAGAATCGTTGTGCAAAATTAAATTAAAATTTACAAAAAGAAGAAACTATAACAAAATCTCATTTTATTCTTGTTTGCTATTTTATTAAAATAAATAATCTCCTTTTGAGCTTGATTTTTTCAGAAATTGATTTTTTTTGTCAATTTAATGGTTTGTAAACAAAATATTTCATAGATTTTTACTAACGTTCTAAACTTTCAGATTGCATACAATCTGAAATAACAAAACAATACGGTGAATCTAGATATACATTATAAATGCAAAAGTTTGTGAGGATGTTTGCGCGTCTTTCACGAAAAAATAACTGAATGGATTTTAATGAAAATTTACAGTAATATAGCATATACATCGGAATAACACATATGCTATAATTTATAGCATAGGCTATAATTTATAACAATATTGTGAGAAATGTCCAAAATATAACGATGTATGTCAAGTAAGTAGGAAAAATTCTGCCATCTGCAAGCAATTCTGGCGTGCGCTGCAAAAATTCCCACATCAGCATATATCTATCGTTTGTTTGTGAAAGAACCCTTTTTGTTTCAGCTACGCAAGGCACTCGCTTCTAATTAATTCCTGTGACCAGTATAATCCCTAATTTACTTTATTTCAGAATAAAACTAAGTTTTGAAAGGAGCGTTGTTATAAATCTCTCTTTATTTGAATGTTTTCCAATGATTTTACTATGGTAGTAAGAAATTGATCTTTTTGCAAAATAAATACTTTTATCGGTTCTGGTACTTAAAGTAAATAAACTTTCTCTTTCACACTGCATCATTTGGACAAATTTTCAAAATTTGTTTGTGGTTAGTAGTTAGATATAACGCTATAATTTTAATTAAATAGGCAGATATTGCGTTTTTAAGTATAAAAATAATTATAACTACTGTACTGTATTTTTTGGAGTAAGTAAATATTAACGTCGCACTGTTCAGCTACACGAGGGCTTTTGGCAACGGACCACGTAATTTTGAACCATGGGCAAGTGACGTGGACGACACCTCAGCTGTCACCCCTTCTACTAACTACCACACCACACCAAATTAGAAGGTATATTCTTTAAAATCCAATCTTCCAAGATATATGGCAGCACGGGTTCTATGATGAGTATTTTAGCGGGGAAGCCGAATAGTTTTGTAGCAGATATTGCGTTTTCAGCGGATTGCAAAGATTATTATTTTTGTCCCGAAGAAATATTTTATGTCAAAATTTAAGTGCCTTATGTTTTTTGTATGTTATAGAAGATCTTAGAAAACGATTTGACTTTATTTTAAGCGAACGGTGTATATAATTAATTTTACTGTGGAATATCTTTAATTAATTTATGATCTCGAACGGATTAAATTTCTCAAAGTGGAGTATTTCGTTTATTTATATCCCTTAATTTTCAATGTAGTGATCCAAAAAAAATATTGCAGGAAAAAAACTGCAGTAAATCATAATGCGGTAGATAAAGCATTAACGTGCATCAGCCCCTACACGGCGGTTCTTACGAAGCTCTAATAAATCTCGAGCTATGAAAGTAGCTAGACATTTGCCAACTTGACTATATCATTATCATTTCGCTGTGTTTTTCATTGAATCGCCGTTATAGACATTATAATTTAAGAAACGGCGTTGCATGCAAATATTACAATTTTAACATTAAATAAATGCAACAAAAAGTAATATTAATGTATTACACTTTCAGATATAAATTATTTACACTATTTTAAGCATTCATTACGCAAAACTTTTAACAATGTGTTACTTTTGCCGAGCAGAGATCAGCTTAGGGAGATACTTTCGAAAATCGGCCCTTAATGGGGAATTATAAATAAAAAAAATCCTTTTTATATCAGCTATTAGATCTACATACTTAAAATTTAACAAACGTGTTTTTTTTCTTTCTTTTTTTGTTTAGCTGAGATATGCAAAAAGCCTTATTTGTTTAATTTGCCATTCACGTAAAATTAACTCATTAAAAACTTCTTTATCCTTCCTTCAATCTGTGTTGTTTAATTTTTCAGTTCACCCGTGCGAAGAACGGGTATACCAGCTATTTTAATATAAAGTGGTTACTTTAATGCAAAATGCTTGCATCTATACGTACAGTATTAAATTATTCTCTGAATATAAAGCAGTATTAGAGGTTAAAAAAAGGCTTAATATGAAGAATTATTATTGTTTTCATTTGTTGAACGCAAAGGTATTTAAATATTTCTTTAATTATTATTAATACGAACATATAAGAATATTAACTCATATCTCATAATTTATTAACGCTTTTTCAACTCCTGTATTGCTATTCAAGAAGTGTGCATAAATTTCCTGAGTTTGCGAAGACTAAGGACATTTTTAGAGTCTTTATTGTAGTTCATCTGAATCAGTGATTTTCATATTTTTTTATCTCTTAACCCTAAAATAAAATGATGAAAAAGCTGCACTACAAATAATACTAATATGATTCAAAAGTTCCTGGACTGATCTATATCGTGGAAAATTTTTGCGGTAGAGCAACTACAAGAACATTTCTATCATTGCATTCTGCCTCTTTTCTAAAAAGGGTTTGTTCCAAAACACGAGATCGGTGTCTCACCATGTTGTATTTTGTCGTCGGAGATTGAAAGAAATTGTGTTTTTTGAGCAGATAATGAATATTAATTTTGTGTTCGTTTGGGTTTCTTCGGAGACTTCGGAAATTTTGAAGCGCGCTTTATTATAGCGAGCGTAAGCTTTTGAGTGGCATCGAGGTTTCAGAGAAGGCAGAGAAAGTGTCAAAGACGACAGACATTTTGGAGATTTTTAGTCTTTCCTTTCCACTGAAAACATCGAGAAGTGTCTGCGGTGGTACGTAAAAACAGGCTTCAAACAATAGCAGAATCATCTGGGATAACCTCGGCCACATGTCACTGGCTACTAACTAAGGTTCTTAACATGTGTGCCGAAGTATTGGCCATGCGAGGACTCTGTGGTGCGCACTTTAGTATCAAATGTAAAGATCATCAGTGTGTAACTTGTATCAT
Source organism: Trichonephila clavipes (assembly GCA_019973935.1). NCBI lineage: Eukaryota > Metazoa > Arthropoda > Arachnida > Araneae > Nephilidae > Trichonephila > Trichonephila clavipes. Next base: position 84,896 of record BMAU01000374.1, on the reverse strand, counting down.
AAAGTGTAAGCTGTGTCACGGCAATTCGTATTTAATTCAAGATTAATGTACTTAAATTATCATGGATCAACTTATTCTGGACAGTCTAAATAACACTTCGATACACACTCATTTCGCTTAGTTTGTCAGAACATTTTCGCTTCGATATTTATGGACAATTTACTTCATTTATATTTCGTGACAACATGCATACAGTATGTCGTCAAATCGTTTCCCGCGTGTTAAGTGAAGATCAATCTACAGATGAAGTTAAAAGTGCATCGCAGGCTGAATTAAAAGACATAGATGAAAACGGATTCCATCAAGTTGTCGATGACCTTTAAAAGTGTATTGTTACTCAAGGGTCTTATTTGGAAGACGGATGTGTTTCAACAGTTTAATTCAGTGTTTCTCAAACTTTAAATATTTGCGACCCAATATTTAATCATAATTTTCATCGTGCTCCTCCATACTTTAACCTCTTAAGTGCCACCAACGTATATATATGTCTCACTCAACCTGTACGTTAAATGTATGGGCGTATATATACGTCTCACTCAACCTGTGCGTTAAATGCATGGACGTATATATACGTCTTTCCGAAACACGAGCTCTTCTGTGAACTGCTATCCATAGAATGATTCCGAAGGCTTTGGAAGGCAATAAAAGTACCTTAACAGTGTTTAAGAAGGATTTACTTATATCAAATTATTTCCTTTGTTATTTCTTTTCTCCCCTCCCCCCCAGTACATCACATACGAGTGCATACGTAGAAAGGGGAGGCATAGAGGAGAGAATCACGTGACTTTTAATCAGCAGTTAAGGGATTATTTATAAACCGTACAAACTATTAAGATAATTGTTAATTTTTGTATTTAATTGTATTCAGGACGAGCCCATGGTGTCACTGATAGTTATTAAACTTGATCTTAACTTAGCATTTTTAAATTAATTATAAAATACATTGTCCAGTACTCAAACATTTATAAGTGTATTATACCAATGTTAATGCTAATTTTACTTTTTATTATTTATTGTATTTCGTTTTGCTTCCTTTCAGTAAATGAATAATTTTTTTAAAATAATCTTTGGATTTAGACTTTTCAATATGCTCGCGCCAACCTCGTAGAGTTATCACGCCCCCTATGGGGCTCACCCCCAGCTTGAGAAACGCTGGTTTAATTGGTAATATTTTTAAGGTATAGACTGCGACCGGGAACGTTTAAATACTACAACGTATAATGTGTATGCAAAGTCAAAATTAAAGTTATTTATTTGTCTTAAAAAATATATGACACGAAACTAAATAAAAAATATTATTTTGGCAATAGTATTTAATCTAATCATTGCAAGGATCACTGGCGTAGCTAGTTCTGACTGGGCCCTGTAACAAAACCCTTTTATAGTTATGGGAGCCCTGTTAGTGAGAACGTATTTACACATGCTAGGGCCCCTGTTGCTTGAGGCCCCGTATCGATGATAGAGCTGATAAGGCGGTAGCTACAACCCTATTAAGTCTATGAAGTTTCTTGAACGTACTGTGGTTTCTTTTCTCTAAAAGCTTAATTACTCTGTTTTTGTACACATACGCATTACAGCCGATACAATTACGATGCTGAGCTATCCAAATATGAATGAAATAAAACAACGACATATGAGAAAACATCATAAATACTTGGTAAACGATCAAATGTTCGCAAGTGGTCATGAGACCATTTTTTAGCGTTTGGCGACCTTTGATCTAGCTTATGCTAATGTAGAAAAAAAGCGTCAACATTTATTATGAATCACAAAAAAATATATAATCTTATCCTTCACGGTGGTTATAGGAATCAGGCACATGACTAGAAATTACCACACTTCATACCATCCATCAATATTTCGCTGTTAATATATTCCTCTCAAGTAAACTTAAAAATCTTCCTTTTATTCCTCTTCCATTCTCACAGGCATAAGAATCAGCTAAATTAAAAGACTCTAAAACTTGAAAGCATACAGAGAGAGGAGAAAGTTCTGGCCGTAGGCAAAGACAAACACCCTGAACGCTCCCATCTCCGACGAAATTAAACTGCCTCCTGATTTCATTTATTTGAAGCCTTGGAGTCAATATTTTATGAAGCTTGTCGTCTACATGGAGAAGAGAAAAAAGAAGAAAATAAGTAAAGATGGTGTTTGTTCGTGGAATGTTCTATCCTTACCCTGAGTGCTGTGCATTAAGTCATCCCTTTTTTTTTTTTTTTTGTTCGGTATCTTTGGTGGTTTGAGGGAGAATTAACTTTACAATCAATTTTGATACATTTCTCAAGCAATTTATAAGACTCAAATGTAATTTCAGTAAATGATGTGTTTACCAATCACGTGTTCCAGATATTTTCATTCATGTGACTAAATAAAAGAACAACCTTTGTCAAAATATCATTTCGTAAAATTTTGAGTTTCATGAAAAAATTCCCATACCAATATTAACGTAATGGCTTTATTTTGAATGTTAATGTTTGCATAAATACTCAAAATAAACCGATTGTGCTGGCAGTTAAACGTCATTTCAAAATTTTTCACGAACCCTTAATCATATAATAACATACGAAGAATATGTTTTCAAGACTACTGATCGGGGATTAAATTCATCATTTGTACAAATATTAGTATTTCCAATTGAGTGGTCACATTTTAAAGCAAATAAAAAAGGTTATAGGGGTTAGACCTTATAATTATGAACCGTGTTCACGTGGAAAGTTTGACATCTGAGCTGATACTCCTCTTCAAACTACCACACCACGCTAGAGTAAGAAATTTGAGCATCGGTAGATTTAACATGCATAAACCACGCTACATGATGGGTCTGCATTAGAACTGTGGTTTCAATGCATGTCACGCCGACCTATGAGTTCATGAGCACACGTTTATCATGATATTTTTACTCAAAATCCTCCCCTACGTTACTGAGAGTGTGACATACAAATTTAACTTTAATCAAATTCTTTTTCATTATAACCAAGGTAATTTCTAATAGCACTCTTCTACAACTTACCTTTTGTAAAAATTAGAGTCTCACATAATTATTTTTTAATATATTTGTTTCTTAGACTTAAGAAAAGAATCCACCTAGTTTTTGTCCTGCGCCTTTGTCAAATGTTAAGGTTTAATACATGTAAATGTGCTTCTTAATCGTAATTCAAAGAAAGCTAAAGACACATGCTCGAAGGGTCTCGCAGCATTCCCAATGGGTCTAAGCATGTCCTTCATTTTTACTGTTGTTTCATTATTCTACTCGACTTACACATTCTTTACCTGCTCCTCATAAATTATTTGCGTGGTCGCGGTAGCCGAGTGGTATAGGTATCGGACCGTGGCTTGCTTTGTCACGGGTTCGAACCCTGTACCACTAAAGACCCACCGTGTAGGGCAGCGATGCACGTTAAATCTGTCGAGCTGAAACGTCCTCCCGTTGGTGTGGTGTGGTGTGGTAGTTAGGAGAGGGAAACATGAAAATGCGCGTTTTCGTGTAACAAACCAACATTCGTCATCTTCAGGGACTGAATCAAAATATGAATTATATATACTGATTGATATATTCAGCCACCAGTATTGCAAAACACACCGGTCTACCAATGGAACTGGAAAAAACGCCTAGTCATTTTAACAAATATAATCAATAAGCTCTTAAAATACGGGTTTTTTTCATTTCTTCAATATTTAACAGGAAATAAAATATAATCATAAAGCTCATTGCATGTTTTTTTTAAATTACTACAGTACAGACGTGTTAATAGACCAAAAAGATTCCGAGGATATTTGTAATCACGTAATGTTTTCCATTACGTCATCGTATAAAATAGTTGAAAACCTCATTTGTTTCACATTGCTTATCATCGCTTCGTTCTCCAGTATTTACTGATTTGCTTATTTTTATCTCGATGCCGAAACCAACAGGTTCTGATTAATGTTTACATCCCGATACAGAAAAACCAATCACTCTCCTAGAGAGAAAAAAAAAAAAGATATTCGCTGCTCTTGTGTGTTGCAACTTTTCTCGTTAGTTTTTCCTTCCCTTTTCATTAGAGGACGGGATATTTTGTTACTTTTTTGATGCCTCTAATGCACTATTCATTCTTTTCTGAGTTCATTACAATTCTGTAATTCAGTTTACTAAACAAAAAAAAAAAATGCAATATATTTAAAGTAAAATTCTCAGTAATACATTTAGCTAACTAATTAATATATTTAAATCATCTTCATTTTCCTGACTATGAATAGAATTATTTACAGACTATGAGATCCCGGTAACATATAGCAGATTGATTTTTTGAAAAACTAAAAAACTGTTTTTAATGACGACTTTAACAATCCTAATATAGGCGCAACATATATTACAGGGTAGAGGGATAACTCATGAGTTTTCCTCTCACACTAACATGGGGTAATATTCGTTAAAAAAATTTTTAAGTTAAATGTCACACCTCCTTACAAAAGAAACGAATTATGATACTAGGTACAAAGACATAAAAATGACTGAGATAGATGAAGAAATCAGCTGTGCGGAAATCGATAACTTTTACATTTCGCGATAAGTATAGCCGAGAATTTCACTTTTAAAATCAGATTCATCAACTAGTTAGTACAGTTGCCCAGATGGTTCTTAATTTTGGATGCGAAATCCATTCCTGGAAAATTTTTGGATTAATCATTTTGATCGCTGAAACTGAGACCTCAAAGTAGTGTCGAGTGCTACATTTCTGAGTGTCTTCAAGTACGAGAGCTGTAAATTAAGTATTGACAACACAGGTGTAAATCCCTTTTAACCCCTTAATGGTCGCATAATTTTGAAGAAAACGATCATAAAAGTGTGTGGCGGTAGTGGAGTGCTGCCGTCGCTAGATGACATTGGTTGGAGGAGGAACCAACAGAGCGCCGAGGGAAGAAGTGAAGAGAGACTGATGCGCGTGAAGTGAGGGAAGCGTTTAAAAAGAGGAGACGGCAGTTGGTCATTAATTTTCTTCGAGAGAGGGACAACTGTAAACATCTCCGCTATCCAGACTGTTAGCACGAGCATGCAGTAATGAAATCAGTTTTTAAATTTAAACTTTTGTAAATACTTTTAAATGCATTTCCATTTTTAAATTGTAATTAAATTGATTTCATTACTGCATGCTCGTGCTAACAGTCTGGATAGCGGAGATGTTGACAGTTGTCCCTCTCTCGAAGAAAATTAATGACCAACTGCCGTCTCCTCTTTTTAAACGCTTCCCTCACTTCACGCGCATCAGTCTCTCTTCACTTCTTCCCTCGGCGCTCTGTTGGCTCCTCTCCCCTACCAATTTCATCTAGCGACAGCATCCCTCCACAACTGCCACAGCTAGACTCCACCAGCGATGATAGCAAGTCTTTTAGCTATACTTGGAGTTAAAACGTATTATGCGGCCAGAACGGGTTGTGGTTTCTTGTCTACTAGAGCTTTCTCTCGGCTTTTTTTGTTTCGACTCTTGAATTTCCTCTGGTTGAAGAAACACTTTTTCCTTCAGGTTGACGTCCACTGGGAATTCCTCCGGCTCTTTGGGGATGTAGGCAAGCTTAAGTCTATCGATGCTCACCGACACCTCCTTTCCATGCCTCAAAATCCTGAAGACCTTTTCTGTACGATCGACAACTTTATCGTATGGAGGGTGCAAACCTTTTCTGAGGGAGTCTGTACGCAGAAATACATGGTTGCATGTGGACAAATCCCTGCTGACGAAGTTGTATGTTGAACGTGATGTCGATTCGTCGGGGGTAAAAGTCGCTGCATTGACTCCCTGAGTCTCCTCACAAAAGTAACAGGATCTGCGCTTAATTTTGAGGGGCATAGAAATTATCCCGGAAGCCTGATAGGAGCTTCATAAATCATCGCAGTTGTCGCCTGTAGATCTTCTTACCAAGTGGCACGGAATCCCATTAGTATGGTAGGCAATAGTATGGTTCACTGAGTGTTTCCGTGGGCCATTAAATACTTCCGGCACATGGTGGGGAGGGGGCGTTTCCAATGGTGGAGATTTCAGCAGAGGCCGTCGCCAAAGCTTTCTACACTGGTTGATTCTCCAGATTCGGTCCTCTTCTCAGATTAACGACTGACCAGGGAATGCAGTTCGAGACATTTAAGTTTCATGCTCTATCAAAGTTATTAGGCACAGAGAAGCAACACACAACTCCATATCATCCAGCCGCAAACGGCCAAGTAGAGAGATTTTATCGGCAGTTGAAAGCTCTATATAAAGTTGTCGACGGTACCGAAAAGGTGTTCAGAATTTTGAGGCATGGAAAGGAGGTGTCGATGAGCATCGATAGACTGAAGCCTGCCTATAATCCTAAAGAGTGGGAGGACTTCCCAGTGGCGGCTGTGGAGTGCTGCCATCGCAAGATGACATTGGTAGTGGAGAGGAACCAACAGAGCACCGAGGGAAGAAGTGAAGAGAGACTGATGCGCTCTGTTGGTTCCTCTTCCCTACCACTGTCATCTAGCGACGGCAGCACTCCACAACCACCCCAAGTGCCTATTTTTTTATTCAAGAAAATTACATAAGACTAAGAGAGAGTTTTTGTTCAATATATATATTTAATTTTAACTATTGAGTAACTTTTTAGTTTAAAACACAAAAAGTTAATTTTTTAAGAAAAGCCAACATTTAGGATTATTATGACTGAAAGTCGGTTTTCCAGCAAAGAGAAAAAACTTTAAAAAAAAGTTTTAAACATTAAAGGAGAATTTTATTAGATCTATGCACTGTAAAAACACATTAGTAACTTTTTTCTAGTTAGATAAATTTTTAAGTATGAGATAAAAGACCAATATATCACAGGTAACAGTACAAAACCATCATTAATGCTATCAGCTTCACTAACTGAACTTTCAAAACAATCAGTTACTTCAGAATCACTCAATCACTCTCAGATCTCTTTATACTTAAAATAAAAATTCCGATTCACACTTCCAAACTAACTCCATAATGTACATAATATTAAAAAATATTTTTTTTTATCACAGAATGCAACCCACATCAATTCACCAAGAGTGGAACTAAGTAATTGAACTAAGATTACAAAAACATATTAATAATATAGATATGTTTGTTGCGCAAACATCTATTTTAAAACAACATAACTATCTCTAAACACTCTACTATTAATCTGGTGAGAAAAAAACACGATTGCAGGCATAAGAAATAGATAGTTTTAATCTTTTTAGCGCGTTAGTTTTGAACACTCAAGCCCGGGAATATCACGGACACGAAGAATATGGAGAGAAATTTCACCCCGTGATATTGACGGGAGCGAGAAGTACGGGGATATGGAACTTGCACATAATATTGCATTTCGTTACTTTTATATAATCACCAGCAAAGCTTAAAACCTTTTGCCAAAGTTCAGGAAGGCTTTGAAGACTATTGTTAAAGTGTTGACCGCGCACCTAACTGCATGGCGTACAGATGACACTTCACGAAATAGGCGGCCTAAGAGAGATTCAATGAGCTTTGGAAATAGATAGGACCCATGTCAGGCGGGTAGGAAGACTTTTACAAGATTGACTAAGAGCGTTGTCATGCAACACGATAAGAATGTGTAATCCCAGTCATATGCCACAATCAGCATAACCTGCACCCGATTGTGTTCCTGTCGAAATTTCTGTGGAGGTAGCGAACCTCGGTGACACCATTAATTTGATTGGCACTTGAATTCAGACCCACAGGCTCGTGTCCACATTTTATCAGTGACAACAATAAGCTGCAGAAATGGGCCTTCTTCATTGCGGTATGGCTCCAGTTGGATGCCAACAAGTGTATATTGCTGCCATTTCTGTACTTCAGTAAGTTAATGTGAAACCCCCAGTGGGTAGCAATTTTCCTCATGTTGTGACATTTCTAAATTATGTGCCACACCGTTTGATGACTGAGTCCAATCTGAAGGGATAGTACCCGAACAGTCCATCGCCGATCTATCAAAAGTAAGCAGATTAAATAGGATGTAATTCTGATTTGGAGGAAGGGAAGACCAACCTGAGAGTTGCAAATTAGCAGTCTCACACCAACACAACGCAACGCTTTAATTCATCGTGTAACCATCCTATACGGTAATGCATTTTTGCCACGAACAACCTTGATTTTAAGCCATGACCTCTGATCACCATTTGAAAACATGCTTTAGAACGATGGAACTGGAACTTTTCCCTTTAAGGTATCCGACTACGTTCGGAACCATGATTTTAAAAAAAGTGCATAAATGGATAATTTTCATGATATTTAGTGTCACTCAGATAATAATGCATGCATAAAATTGTTTTAAGGACATTTTTTAACAAAAACTTTAAATATAAATTATATATAAATATAAATTAAATGTAATATTTTGGCAAAAAATTAACTTAGAATAATCTCTTTTTTTTTCAATTCTTCTCCCTTTGTGAAAAAAGGTTCTATTATAATAATATTTCGCGTATATAGCTCAGACCTCTCCACAAATATACTCAAATAGAATTTTTGAAAAATTCACATTATTTTCAGTTACCACCAATTGAAATAATTATTCGCGTTTTTTTTTAAATTGATCCCCTCTGTGGTCGCAAAATATGAATAAACTCAATTCTAAGTTATGTATTTCAAAAATTCTAGTTGAGCCTATGAAGAGGTCTGAGCTATATACAGGCACAATATTATTCTAATAGAAGCATGGAGAATATTTTGAACATAGGTCATTCTATGTTTATTTTTTGTCAAAATAGTGTACTTAAATAATTTTTTATTGTAATACTCTATTCTTAAAACAATTTTATATACATTTTCTAACCTAAGTGACACTAAATATCACAAATATTATCCAGTTATGCGCTTTTGAAAATCCCGGTTCTGAACATAGTCGGATACCTTAATAAATAAATAAGTAGTTTGAGATTTATAAAGAATGAAAAAGTGCCTTGGAGGGGTACTTTAACCTGATTCTAAGCGGTTAATACGGTTTTATTACGAATTATAGTAGTTTTTACTGATAAAGCCATTTTTTTTTGGTAAATAAATTTTGTTTGTGTTGCTAAGTAGATAGTGATGTCTTTTTTTATCACTCTAAATGATTTCAGAAGACCCGTGTACTAACTTTATTACTATTTTTACTACCTAATTTTTGTTATAAGCTAAACGTGTCAAGAAAACATTGCAACATATTAAGTTTAACTTCTAGCTTCCAACTCACTAAAGGTGTTAGAAACATTCCATAGCTAAGGTTAAACAATAACCATCAGGTGCAATGCCCAATAATCCTTAGAGTAAGACCCTCTTTCTCAATCTCATGTTTAATAAAAACTAATTAATTATTAAATCTATATTAATGCATTAAATTTTGATACGATTTTTGGATGCTCAAAAAAAAGAAGAGAGTAAAACGGATGGCAAATGGCACTAATGAGGGGTTTTAAGTTCTTGAAAAAATGCCAAGAAAATGGGATCCCAGACCAATAATAATGGCTGAACATCTCAGTATTTCGAAAAACGATTGGCTGAACCATATTTTGATGCCACCTTTAATATTTGAAACGTGATTTATATCGATTATGGAGGATCAAAATTTCGAAACAAATTTTCCGAGTAAACACAATGTTGAAGAAATTTAAAATATAAGGGGCAATACATGTACAGCAAAAATTCCTGACTATCTAAAAACGAAGTCCAAATTTACGATCTACAAAATATAAGAGACTTGAAAGCTTTATGACAATAGGTAGAGTATTGTCAAAAGCAAAATTTCGCCGCTACATTAGAAACTGAGACGATGTTACTCATACAAACTCGATGTATGTGTTGTGCGCAACTAATGGTGAGAACATTAAAATAATTACACAGTAAAAACATTGTGTGTGTTTACTTATAGCCACAAGATAGAAATGAAGACTTTTGATTTTTCCTAAGGATTTTAAGGAATTTTAGATAAACATTTATAGGAAAACGTATTTTATGAATATCAATCGTCTTAGCAGAAGACTTATACCAAAAGTTAGTATGTAAAACAAGTTCACGAAACTTTGTTTTACATAGTTTGATAAAATTGTAAATAAAATTTAATGCGTATATCTCAATAACTGTAGATGGAGGAATATTTTAAAGTACTTTTATAAACTTTTTAATGATTTTCTTAGAAAACTGAGTGCCTAGCTTTTTGTAGTATATTGAGTACAAAACCTAATTTACGTAATGCATATACATAGATTACAAGCAAAATAAATTGTCAAAACTAGTAAATAAAAGATTTTAGTATAAATCGCATCATGTATCCTTAAGTATTTGTTGATTTTCTTCTTACTATTAATCAATTATTATTGATAAATTCATCAACTTATTCATACAATTTGGGCTGTTATTATTTCCTGGTCTTTTGTGTCAAGGCAAATTACTCCTATTATAAAGTCGGATTCGAGCTTATTTTTTCGAATATGGGACCATCCCCGATAGTGAAGTTTTGAGTAAACCTTCATAACAATTATTACTTACATCTATCTTTGATTAATTTTCTTTGCAAGCAGGCTATCAACTTTATTTTTTTGCATTTTTGTTTAAATTATTTGTGTATTGGTAAGATAATTAAAAAAATGCATTTATGCCCATTTTGCAGGGTCATGTATGGTATGTAGTAGAGTTTGTATGATATTTTGGTCATATATGATAATTATTTGTTAATCATTATGAAATAACATGTGAACTTTATTTGCCATTTATGATATAAAATCTTTACTCGGTTGTTTTTAAGGAAACATTTCTTTCATTTTATACATGCTATTGTCAGCAGAGAGAGGTTAAATACATGATGTAATGCACCTTAAGAAATTCCAGAAGCACACACACACATTAATAGATTGGAAATAAAATTTTGTTTTGAGAACTCCACACATAAGAGTATATAAGTAGAGCTGTCATAGCAAATGTAACATTTGGTTAAGATTGGAAAAACTTGATTCCATTAGTGTAAAAAAACGAAGATGTTTACTGAATAATCGAGTCAAAGGGATTTGCTCATTTCTGCTACTAAGAAAGTAACCGCGCTCTCATTGATAACTTCAGGGATACTTCTGGTGCAATGAATTACGATACCTGGGAGATGACATCCCCTCACCAAACTTCAACACTATACCAAGGACAAGAATTTGACCTTCGGCATATTTAACGTGCATCAGTTTTTTTACGTGGAAAGTCTTTATGGGCACTCGAACACCACTCGAAATAGACGGCAGGGAGATGACAACCATGATCACTTAGCTACTGCATAGAATGCGAGGTAAAATGATATTATCGCATTGACATTGTACCCGAAACCAATTAAGGTATCCGACAACGGTTGGAACCGTGATTTTACAAAAGCGTATAAATGGATAATATTTATGATTTTTAGTGTCACTTAGATTAGAAAATGTATATAAAATTGTTTTAAGAATATTATTACAATAAAAAATTATTTAAGTACAATATTTTGACCAAAAAATGATCATAGAAGGACCAATTTTCTCCTTTCGTGAAAAATGCTTCTATTATAATAATATTTTGCCTGCATACAGCTCAGACTTCTGTACAGAGGTTCAACTAGAATTTTTGAATTATATAAGTTAGAAGTGGGTTTATCCATGTTTTACGACAACAGAGGGGAGACATTTTAAGAAAAAAACGCCGATAATTATTTCAATTGGTTATAACTCTGAAAATAATCTGAATTTTTCAAAAAAAAGTTCAGAATCTCTGGAGAAGTTTTTACTTTATATAAGCAAAATCTTATTATCTTAGAAGCATTTTTTATAAAAGGAGAACATTTTGAGAAAAGGTTATTGTAAGTTCATTTTTTGCCGAAATATTGTATTTAAATATTTTTTTCTGAAAATGTTCTTAAAACAATTTTATACATGTATTCTAATCTAAGTGACACTAAATATCATGGAAATTATCCATTTATGCATTTTTTTAAAATCACAGTTCCGAATGCAGTTGGATACCTTAAAGTGGCATAAAATGCTTGTTAAAACAGATTGTTCTTTTTATTTCTTACATCCACATATAAAATAGGTTCTTTGTGAATTTTCCAGTATTTTATTGTTTAACTTGACTTAATTTTTTTTCTGTGACAAATCTACAGAATTATTCATAATTTTATTAACCAGACTACAATTAACAGTTCTTGCAAAGGACCCCATCGAATACCCAAAGAGCAAGTTCGAAATTGTTCGGGAATCCTGTGAAATAATACAATACGGTAAAAAGCAACAGTTTTCATTGTTCCGAATCGGAAGCAGTGGTTCTTGGGGAGAATTCCCAGATGGGAGGCAATATCCCAGCAAATTGTTTCCGAATCACTGCCCGCATCCGTAACTCCGATCGATAAAAGAACGAAATGACGTCTTTCGCTCAGGGTATTTTCATTAATGGGACAGTTTTTCTGTCATTTTGTGACAGAGAACAGAAACAATTGCGGCAGAGAATAAAATTAGGTGAGACCATATTCGACAATCTGGTTGTTTTTATGATCTTGGGGGTGTATCTTATTGTTACAGCTTTAGCGTGACTTGCATGAAATATTTATTTAGTAAGTGATTTGATTGTCCAAGTGGGTTTTACAGTCCTTGTTACCCACACGGTAGACGCTAACGTACGAAGAATATTACTTCAGCTTTTGCCCACTAAGCTGACAAAAGTCGAAAATCACGGAACCCATCCCCAATAGCACAATCTATTTCTTCGATACAAAATTACTTTTTTACAAAAAGGAAACCCTTACATTTTTTAAAAAAACTATTTACATGTCTGTATATATTAGCATTGGATTAATTTAGATTGAATAATATACGCAAGAACAATATAATACTTATACAATATATCTCCCAGAACCAATCAAAGAGAAAGATGGCTCAAAAAGTTTTTCAACAATCTCTTTATTCCAGACACGCTAAGGGATCCATCTTAAAAGGACATACAGAAGTTTTTAGTGATTTATATGTTTAAAGATTTTTTAAGTTTGAGTTTACATATGAGTATACTTTTTACTGCAGGTCACTATCTGCTTTAAAATTCATCAAAGATTAAACATATCCATTTATTGTGCAAGTTAATTTTTTGATGATTCTTTAGTCTTCATTAGTTAAAAATAGAACATTTATCAAACATTGTTTTTAAACCGTCTTCCTCCGTTTTTATTTAAATTACCATAGTTTGTGAGAATTTTCTACTGACCAAATTCAAAATAACAATACTAACTAAAATAGTTTATTTTTAAACATTCTCGTTTTTTTTTTATATTTACATACAAACTGTTTGTAATATTTTACATAAAAATTTATCGTTTAGTTTTTAATTTCCATTATTAAAATATTTGTATTAGCAAATATATACGTATTTTTGAAATTCCAGTAATTAAATTACTTTAATATTTATTCTAAATAAATTTTATAGTATGTATATACATAATTTTGATTTTGTCTTTAATAAGTCTTAAGACATATCATCCTGAAGTTAGTAAGGTAAGGCTAAGGTGAAGTAGTCCATGAAAGGAATTAAATAAGTTTTAATAACTAAACACTAAAATATATATATAAATATGAATACATATATATATATATATAACACTGAAAATAAGTTTTTATAGTTCAGAAATTTTAAAAGTCCCTCAGAAATGATATCTTATGAATTTTCAATTCAACATATATATAGTTAGGATCTCACTGGGTACAACCTTTATTTATTTTATTTATTTATTTTTATTCTCAATTTTTGAAATTTGGTAATTTTATTTTATAAATGTCATTATATTAATTAATAATTCCACATAAAAAAATTCAACTTTATTGCAAAATGTTTGTAAAATTTAAATTTATTAAAGTATTTTTAACATTTTTTAAATCCTTAAGAATTTTTTTAAATATGTATATTAATTATATTTCTTATTTTTTTTAGGGAATCATTTCGCCTTACAGCTTCTCGTGTTGCTCGTGATAAGCCTTGGAGTACACTATGTAAGAAATCCCACGGTATTCCAAGTTCTCCTCGTGCTGCTGCTGTGGCTAAATTTAGACTTTTAACCGGACATGACTGCCTTTGTGCTCATCTGTTTCGTTTTAATTTAGTGACTTCACCTATCTGCGTTTTGTGTGACACTGGACAAGACATGACTACCGCTCATTTGGACGAGTGCTCTGCACTGAATGATCTTAACTGCATTGTAAAAAGGTATTGGAGAGCCCGTTGCCTAATGACCTGATGGTCAATGGCCTGGCATTTGTAAAATAAAATATTTTCTTTTAAAATTTCTCAAAAAAATATTAATTTTGATATGAATTTTTTAAAAAAAATTGCTATATTTCTTAGAGTTAATTCCACACACATTTTTCACAAAACATACATTTCAGAACATTTGCAAAACATTTCACATTCCTACTTCAATTATCAAAAAACTTTACGCTTTTGAATGCTAATATATGATCACAAATTGAGCATGGAGAAAGATCAGATTGAAGATCTATTCATTCCATGAATAGCATGCTATATTATTCCACGAATAGTTTAAAACTTTTATGAAAGGTTAATTAGCTTGTTTAAAACTGTTTACCATGAGAAATTGCAAAAGTGTAGAATAATTAAACAGTTTAATGAATATATAGAAGAAAAGCAATGAAAGTTCAATATTTCATAAACTTTACATTATTAATTATAAAAAAAATAAATACACACACCTCAGAGCTAATCTCGAGCTCAGTTTTACAACTTAAATAATGCACACCCTGTACAGAAAATGTGTGTCTTTATGTTATATTTTCATGATTTTAAAAGTCTCCACATGATAAATATTTTACACGAATGAAAGTAAAATTCAACGAAACCTACAAATGTATAACTCTCATTAATACAATTAACAATTTATAGGTAAAATATATCCACATTTAAATTGTATCTATGCATATGTTTAAATAAATATCCTAAAGTATTTTAATAATAATTATGTTGAATTTCACATACATGGGGTAGATATCAGTGAAAACAAATATGTAAAAATATGAAAGTTTAGCTACTCTAGCAAAATTGATTTTTAATCGTCATAGTTATCAAAATGAGATTTAGTATTGGTGCTTTGGGAATCTATTTTTATGTTTTAAATTCATTCATAATAATATCACACAAATCACGCGCATTTTTTAAATCTTGACCAAATCCATTTGCTCTTCAATAAACAATACATAAACTAGAATTTTTGCAAGAATTGCACAATTCGTTCTTGAAATGATTTTTGTCACTCTGCATATGTAATTCTACATATGTTAAAAATAATTATTTCATGTTTATCAGGTACTTTCCTAGTGAATAATCAGAAAAGTGAGTGTGGGAATTTTGCTTAGCCAGCTGTCCAGCGACAAAAATTGATCCATAACTTAATAAGATATGTAGGTACAGCTTTGAAATATTGTAGACATGTTTTACAGTGATATTTGAGGCATCATATAATCCGATAAAAAATTCTGATAGCTTGATGAATTCGGGGTACCAAATCGCCTTTAAACTACCACCAAGTTTAAATCGAATTAAATTGTTTTCTTCATCACTTTGTACCATTATTTTGGTCAATATGTCTGTCATTGTAATTTCTTAGAATTGTGCGATAATTTTTATGTTTTTTAAAACATAAAAAAGTATTAAAATACATAAAAAACATAAAAAAGGTTAATATGCAGCTAACGCTTGCAAAAATATATTCTTTTAATTCTTATTATTCCTAAAATTCGATTAATTCCGAGGCAGATATAGTCAAGAAGTCATAGTCACGAACTCACAGTCAAGATTGAAGTTTTATCTATCAACTCTTTGTTTTCACTTGTGATTCGAGTTTTGTTACAACTAAAAGTTCCACCATTTGGAGGAGCTTATAAACATTAACTCAATGTGACATGCCTATATATAGGCCTGGTATAAAGGCTTGGAGAATGGAGACACAGCTCAAGTTGTGACAGGGTTGCGATTTCTATTAATGTCCTCTTGAGGTTTCTTTAGGGCCGAAATGGCAATATTTCCAACAAACTCAAAAAAAAGAACGTGATTATGTAAATTAGGAATCATATATATATATAATGCAATAAATTAGCGACTGAGATAAAATCAGGCAATGAGAATTCGGTTAAAAATTTTCTTTGTGTTCTTCAACTCTAAACTCTTTAGGGAATGTAGAAAAATTTATTATTTTATTTCGCGAAGAACGGTCAAATTTGGTGAATCCTAATATAGAATTTAATGTTTTTACAGCACGAGTTGTACAACATTTCAACGAATTAGCAATTATAGGAATATCGCCTAATTTAATATTTTTACAGGACATCTTAATATACAAATTTAATTACTTTGAAAATTTATAGACGGTACAAGGTTGTAATCAAAATTTCCCTATCACAATCTGAGTTAAAACTACTAAATACAGTAATTTTCAAGCCAAAATAAACAAACAAACAAAATACGTTTAATTAAATTTTGCCTACCTGGGGTTGGGGAGCAGTCCATACAATAAATCCAGAACCAGTTGAGGCACTATAGGAATCCAAGAAAAATAAAGTCCAACAGCAACAAGTCGTTTTTATGCTTTTTGAAATGTAGCGTCCATTGAAGAAAAATATTAACGCGTCTTAAAAATTTTCTCTCGTCTAGAGGAGATTTTCCTTAATATGCAAGAGAAAGGTCGAGCCCACAAAATATGGGAAAATGACTACAACCTAAGGAGGATAAATACTTTATTTAACAAGATGGAATATCTAAATTATACTAAACAGCAAAGGAGAACGTCTTTCTCCTACGTCTAAAGCTTAGCGTCCCTAACGTCCGTCTGCGTATTTTCCCGTGTGTCCTTTAGTCGGACATTTCTGACGGGGTGTGACGTCAGTGTGGACTGCTCCACCCTAAGTACAGGGAGAGGGGTTGTCCATTGCACATATCCAACCCTACATATATATTTATATATTTATATTTATATATTTATATATATATATATATATATATACACTGGTGTGCAAAAATTAAGGACGAAGCCGAAAAATTAGCATATCAGCTGAACGAAGAGGCAGAGCGGACAGAAAGACCAATCAGGAGATTAAGTAAGATGATGTACGGTAGCACATGCGCAGATATGCAGGTAGACGTAATGGGGGAGTGTCTGAGTAGTATAAAGCATGTTGTCGGTGTAAGATCAGTATTTCTGGCAAAGAGATTGCACGTCGTATAGCAGTTAAAATCACACCGAGTTGCTGCCTCAGCGAGAAATGGCGAATAATCAATCTGTTAGACGACATCTGGATGCTTTTACCCGAGGTCGAATTATTGGGAAGTTGGAGGAAGGACGCAGTGTGACAAGTGTGGCTGCAGAGTTCGGAATTCCTCAAGCATCGTTTCACGACTTTGGAGACAATTTCAAACTACAGGAACAGCTATCCGGGGGTTCAGTAGTGGTCGTTCACGAGGAACCACACCCGCAGATGACCGGTACATTGTCTTACAGGCCAGAAGAAACAGGCGGCAGACAGCGGGAGAAATCGCTAGACACACGGCACAGGTGACTGGACGACCGATATCGCGTTTTACCGTGGCCACAAGACTGCACGGTGGTGGTTTGTTTGCACGACGCCCTGTACGGTGTGTACCTTTAACGCCTGCCCATCGGAGAAGGCATTCTCTGTGGTGCCGGGAACACCGGAATTGGAGAGACAATGAATGGGGACGAGTACTCTTTACAGATGAGAGCAGATTCAGTTTGAGTAGCGATTCTCATCGCATACTCATCTGGAGAGAGCGGGGAAGCCGCAATCATCCCTCGAACATCATTGAAAGGGACAGGTATGGAGGTCACGGTGTTCTCATTTGGGAAGCATCATGCTTGGTAGTCGTACAGACCTTCACATCTTCGACGCAGGTTCAGTCAACGGGACCCGTTATTGTAACGAGATTCTTCTTCCATATGTGCGTCTTTTTAGAGGCGCTATGGGTCTGCAGTTCCTTTTCATGGACGACAATGCACCATGTCATCGCCCAGTAGCTGCAGAATAGCTCTTAGAGAGTGAGGGTATTGAACGAATGGATTGGCTGGCACGATCTCCGGATCTCAATCCCATCTAGCATGTATGGGATTTTCTAGGCAGACGCTTGGCAGCTCGTACCTTACCACCAGTAACGATTCGGGGGTTTCGATTGGCGCTGCAAGACGAATGGGCAGTAATACCTCAACAACTTATTGACACCCTCATTTTTAGCATGGGCAGACGCTGTGAAACCTGCCTAGCAGTCAGGGGAGATCATATCTCCTACTAAAGACGACCGGATGTTTCTGGCTGGACACCCATCACAGGGATGTTCCGGCCTTCAGTCGCATTGCGCTCCATGCTACTTTTTCAATCAAGCTTCTTTTTATCCCTCTGATTTCTCTTTTAGTAAGTGTTGCTTACATTACACATGTCCTTACATTTAGGGGATCTTACGGTATTAAATGTGTTGATTTGGAAAGCTTTTGTACAAAGTTATATTGAAAAAACCGTCTGGTCCTTAATTTTTGCACACCAGTATATATATACATATATATATATATATATATATATATATATATATATATATATATATATATATATATATATATATATATATATATATATATATATATATATATATATATATTGGAAGCTAGCAGTAGAGCGAAGTCTATATCCGGGTCTATGTCTATGCGCAGAAGTGTCTGTTAAGTAGGAAGTGAAGTCACTAAGTGGAGAGTTAGTTGTAAAGTGATTTGAGATAAAGTTAGAAGAAGCCTAACTCCGTGAAATAGCCTAGCCGTGCCGGTACTGAGGAACCAAAAGTGGGTTCGAGGCCATAAGGAATATTGTCTGATTAAAGAAAAAGAACGAAGCTGATTACCTGGGATATAGCGGTAATCTAGTTTTATACAAGCTATAAAGAAAAAGCGTATATTAGTCATAGAGGAATTAATCTATAAATTTATATTCAATGATTTAACACGCGACTATTTGGTAATATGTGTTGCGTCTTCTCATTCTAGATCAACTTACTGAGTTATTGTTGTATATTGTGTTTAAGCTAAGGCCTTAATAAACAGGTTCTAAAATGAATGATTTGAGTGGTTCTTCGTTCTTCCCCACAGAAACAGGTTGCGTAGATAATGAGGAACTGAGGTCTCCATTGGCCGGGGCCTCACAAAGTGTCGTCCTTTTCACTTGACTTTGGTCAAAACTACAAGGTCTCTGATCAATAGCCTTCTTGTCATTCATAATGTGATATTAAGGCAAGTAAGAAACTTCTATACCGAATATATTAAATTGGCTACTTTCGATGTATCTTTTCTCAAAATCTGCTTTTTGTACATACTGTTTTTTTGTTTCAAACAAATAAAGTACACCTTTCTCAGTATACTGAAATGAGCGTTTAGCTAATTTTGAATTTTTTCATAATTTGTAAAATATTTTATTAAACGTAAGAAAATATTTTATTAAACATGTAAAAAATAAATTTTTGAGTATTTTCAAAAAGCTCATTTTGGTATATATTAGCTATCATTTTATAAATATATCACAAAAAATTTACATACCTGCGAACAGTAATTTATCAGAAAAGGTACATCGAACATTAAAATTTACATTTTGAGATAAATTGATTTTAATGTAAACAGTGAGACTTGGAAATAAAAAAAATGCTCAATCTAGACATATATTATAAATGCGAAAGTCTGTTTGGATGTATTTGGTCGTCTTTAGAGCAAAAACAACTAAATGGATTTTAAGGAAAATTTACAGTAATATAGCACATACATCAAAGTAACGTATAGGCTATAATTTATAGCATATGCTATAATTTAAAAATATAGTGTGTTAAGTGTCCAAAATATAATGATATTTGTCAAGTGAGTAGGAAAACATTCTATCACCTGCCAGCAATTCTGGCGTGCACTGCAAAAAAGTCCACAACAGCATGTATCTATCTTTTATTTCTGAAGAAACCCTTTTTGTTTTGGCTACGGAAGACACTCGCTTCTAATTTATTCCTGTAATCTGCGTAATCCCTATTTTTTTTTCAGAATAAAACTAAGTTTTGAAGGGAAAGGTTGTTATAAATCTCATGAAATTTTAATATTTTTTTATTATTCTAGTATGCACATTTGGAAGTAAAAAATTTATCTTTTTTTCAAAATAAATACTTTTATCGCTTCTGGTACTTAAAGTAAATAAACTTTCTCTTCCGCACTACATCATTTGGACAAATTTTCAAAATTTGTTTGTGGTTAGTAGTTAATTATAATGCTATAATTTTAATTGAATAGGCAGATATTGCATTTTTAAGTATAAAAATAATTATAACAATTGTACTATTTTTTTGGAGTGAGTGAATATTAACATCGCACTGTACAGCTACATGAGGGCTTTTGGCGACGGACCACGTAATTTCGAACCATGGTCAAGTGACGTGGACGACACCTGAGCTGGCACCCTTCTCCTAACTACCATACCACACCAACTTAGCAGGAATATTCTACCAATACTTAGCAGGAATATTCTTCTAAATACACTCTTCCATGATATATGACAGCACGGGTTCTATGATAGTTTGTTATAGTTTTGTAGTTATATAGTTTAGTATAACTACTATAATAGTTTTGTAGCATATATTGCGTTTTCAGCTGACAGCGTTTTCAGCGGATTGCAAATATTATAATTTTTGTTCTGAAAAAGTAGTTAATATCAAAATTTAAGTGTCCTATAATTTAGTCTGTTAATGAAGATTTTAAAAAACGATTTGACTATTTATTTTAAGTGAACGGGGCATATGATTAATTTTACAGTGGAATATCTTTGATTAATTAATTAGCTCTAACGGATTAAATTTCCCAAAGTGGAGTATTTTTTGATGTACATCCCTTAATTTTCAGTGTAGTGATCCAAAAAAAAATACATTGCATGAAAAAACTGCAGTAAATCATAATGCGGTAGATAAAGCATTAATGTGAATCGCTCTCGTACACGGCGGGTCTGACAAAGCTCTAATAAAGTTGGAGCTATGAAAGTAGCTAGAAATTTGCCAACTTGACTCTATCGTCAACATTTCGCTATATTTTTTATTGAATCAGCATTATAATTTAAGAAACGGCGTTGCTTGCGAATATTACAATTTTAAAATAAAATAAATACAACAGAAAGTAATATTAATGTATTACACTTTCAGATATAAATTATTTACACTACTTTAAGCGTTCATTACGCAAAACTTTCAACAATGTGCTACTTTTGCTGAGCAGAGATCAGCTTAGGGAGGTATTTTCAAAAATCCACCATCAAGAGTGTTATGGGGAGTTATAAATAAAAAAAATTATCAGCTATTATATTTGCAGACTTAGAATTTAACAAATGTGTTTTTTCTTTCTTTTTTTGTTCAGCTGATATATGCAAAAAAACTTTTTGTTTAATTTACAATTCACGTAAATTTAACTCATTAAAAGCTTCTTTATCCTTCAATCTGTGTTGTTTAATTTTTCAGTTTACCCGTACGAAGAACGAGTATACGAGCTAGTCTACAATAGGAGATACATGTTTTGGTTAATATCAGATGTAAAACTTTAAAGGAAAAACGAATTAATTTGTTTACATTTTTTGCCATTCAAATGGGCGTGGCCCAGTTTCAATGATTATTTAAAAATATATTTAAAGGGCTTCTTATTACCTTAGAGGTTAAAGGAAGGTATTTTTAGAAAGGTTAAAATATATACAACCTAAAAATGTAAATATCTCAAATTGTCAAAAAAATTAAATTTTAGCTTTTCAACTCTTCTTAACTAACAATCATTAAGTTCCTTCCAACAATGTGTTGTGTAAGTATAATGTACGTTAAACATGCATATTAAAGTGAATTAATTTAAAAGAATTTCAAGAAATTGAAGGATAATTTAATAACATTTATAAAAGAGGAATACCACTGTAATCTACAAATGATTAAAAAAGAGCAGACCTATAGTAACGGGCAGAACAAATTATGTGTAATAATTTCTACGATATTTTTAACAAGAGCCTCTAAAAGACTTTTTTATGTATTTTTTTAAAATTACGGGGAGACTTCTCCTTCTTCTCTAATAGAGGACCTACCCTTGTACAAACATACATTGCCATTACTGTTCATACTCACTCCTCAAATTATAAAACTGTAATTTACATGTATTATACAATTCTTTTTTTTTTCAAATTAATACATCACAATAAATACGGATTATAAGGAAAAATCCTTGAGTTGTCTATGTTTATAATTTTGCCGTCTTTATTCCCATGGTAGGCATTGCCATTTTTTCTTTATTGTCTCTGCGTCTGTATTGAGGAAATCCTGGCTTTGTTTTATCTGTCACCGCAATGTAAGGTTTTAGAAATTTCTGCGTACATATTTTTGTTTCAGTATTCCAATACGACTCCTTCAAGAGCGACCCATGAGACATTTAGTGCATAAATTTATACCAAAATACAAGATCTCCTTCTTTGGTATTTTTGCTCTGACAAATTGGTCTACATCGTGTGATGTTAGCAAATAAGCATCATTTGTCTGGAGACCAAATATCGCAACTTGGTGTTCATGTTTGTGACCCTATGAATACTTCCGAAAATTACTGGAGAAATCTAGCATAACATCATGATGTACCACGTAAGCGGATTTTTCAAGATAACGCTGAAGGGTGGGAGGGAGTGGGGGAGGAATATCATTCTTGGCCCTCATCTTCAGATAAATTCAGCTTCTTACAATCATTTTTTACCAAGTATACCTTATACATAAATAAATTTTTTACAGCAGACGAAAAACTTTTTTATATAAAGAGAGAGAAACATATACAATAATCGAGAAACAGTTTGAATTGTTTTCGTAACAATATACATCCCGAGAAGAAAAGTTTATTCTATTTTAATCATTCATGAAGAATTATTGTTTACCAATAAAAAAAAGCGTACAGTTGCTTCGGAATTGTATAATATTTACATAATTTTTTTTGATATTTAGCTTTTAAATTTATAGCTAATATTGTTTTTACGAGCGTTTCCAATATTTTTTCTCTGATTGTCTTAGAAAAATTACTCGAGATTTTTCTTTTTGTGTCATTTCCCCAGATAATTCAAATGAATAATCGTTTTGTGTTAAAAAGTGACACGTGATTCCTATCCCCATTATCTAATTATTCTATTATTAACTTTCTTTCTTTCCATCTAATCGATTCCTAATCGAAATTTTCCTGTACTTCTCTTTCAAAAAACATCGAAGTTCTTTTAAATGGTTCTTTCACACAACAAAATCCATTTGTATTACTTAGCTTTTCGATTGAGTCGAGCGTAATGAAACAAATGTGTCGCGATTGATTTCCCAATTTATCTGTAACAAATGAAGTCACAGACATCGGTCCATTGACAAGGAAAAATATTTTTGTAACAGCTTTGTAAAAGGTTTCTAAATTCAGTGTAGCTGATTTAAAATTATGTTCCATGAAATTGTGAAGAAATGTACTTGGAGTTTTCGGAATACATCAATTTAAGGGAATTTTTTTCTCCAGGTTATAAAAATAAATTATTTGATTTATGCTTATGTAACAGACCCATAGAGATAATCGAACAAATGTATGTACTTAGTCACAACAATAAATTCTCTATAACAGATATAAAAGATTTAAAACAAAAAAAACATTGTGATCAAATTTTAAACAAAACTTTTTTAAATTTATTTCAGCTTTACATTTAACACATTGGTCCTTGTTTTCAAAATAATTACCTTTTAATTTCATAAAGGCTTTTTCGCTAATAATCTATCAGGACATGCACAACCTTCTTGTAAATCTTCATCGTGTTGTTGTTGTTGTTTCAAATGTCACCTGTCTGACGTAGTCAGATCGAGGCCCACGGAATTCAACGTGGCAAGGGGCTAGAGGTACGCCTGTCGTTGGCCTTGAGCGCCATACAGGTGACAGTATGATTTATCTCGGCGAAATTCCCCGAAGAGACGATAGATGGCAACACCACCTATCTCCACCTCCACAATTTCTGCATGAAACTGAAGGGAAATATTCTCCAGTCCCCTGCGCTCGTGATTCAGCCCACAAGACTTCGGACCCACTGATTTAACGAGCACGTACTCCGTGTGTACTCGGAGGGTATTTGGTGGCATCGAACCCAGGTCTTCCGGTCTGGAGTCCGATGCTCTAACCACTAGGCTACCCACGGCCCTATCTTTATCGTTGTTTTCCATAAAGATCTCTTAAAACTATTCCAATTGGGAAGTTAACTTATTACCTAAAGTTAATTTCATTTTTAAGGCTATTTATTTGTGTCGGAAGTACGTTTATTTTTGCCTACTAGGAGCTATTCAAAGTTAGGACATCAATCACTGATACGTGACTTCCATTTCCCCCAACATGAGGAGAAAGGTACCGCAAAGTGGCCTTAAAGGTTAGATAAGGGAAAAATAGGGCGTGACAAAATAAGCACAATATAAACCTACCCCTAAGACAAATATTAACACGTACGTATTAGGATTCAAAAGAGTTCCAGGACTGAGTTTGTAACCTAAAAATACTACCAAGTAAACTACGGAAACACATCCTCCTTCAAAATAAGTAACAACACATTTTTTAAGGACTTGTAAAGGTCATAAATATTTCTGGAATCAATTTTTAGCCATGTGCTTTAATTCAGCCTGCGATGTACTTTTAACTTCATCTACAGAGTGATCTTCGTTTAACATACGGGAAACGATATGGTGACACTATGCATGTTGAGATCCGTAATCAGTATCCACTGACATTTGGCCGAGGATATCCCAACTGACTTTTGCTATTGTTTGAAGCTTGTTCTTACGTCCCACCGTAGAAACATTTTCAATGTTCTCAGTGGTGTAGGGAATCTGTGGAGCTCTTATAGCGTTTGTTGTCTTCGACACTTTCCCAGCCTTCTCTAAAACGTAGATGTCATTCAAAAACTTGCGTTTGCGAAAATCTGTCAGAGCCTTACAAGTACCTGAACATTTCTTAAATTTCCGTAGCACTTTTTCTATAAACGAATTCAAAAGTTAATATCCATTATTCATCTCAATTTCTTTCTATCGCTGACGACTAAATACATCCGCCTACAATATACGACGTCGTGGAGGCTCACCGACCACGTGATTTGCAACAAACTTTTTTTAGAAAAGGGAAGAAGCCAATAACAGAGAAATGTTATTATAGTCGTTCTACTGCAAAACTTTTTAACGTTATGGGCTCAGTCAGGGAAAAGTATATATATATAAATGCTATCTTCTTCATCATTCTAGCATCTATGCAAACATATTTTAAAATGGAAATTTCTTATTTTGGATATTCAATGATGGTTGTGGAGGGAACTGGCAAGTCAAAATTATTTTAAAAGGAGTAATAAAGCGTTTGAAACCATTGCTCTAAGCCTATGTCAGACATGCGTTGTTATTTGTAGAGATTTTAAGCCACTTTATGTCCTGTTTGAATAGGAATAAATGAGAATTTTTCTCTTTTCGATGAATTGTGCCATAAACTATTTTTCATATTCCTCTAAAATCGATTCGTTTGTGACACAATAAGAGATTTATTTTCAAATAAAATGCCTTCTGGATTTGAAAGAATTTTATTAGTCTAAAAAGGCTTACCCACACGCAGTCAAACATTCATCCAGGAAGCAAAAAAAATTCTCACCTCCATGAAAGAATTGACAAAAGGAGAACACCCTCGAATTCGATTGGGGAGATAAAATCCAATATTTTTCAATCGTTTGGGAAAATTGAACGAATTTGCTTGATGGCACCACTAGGGACAGGAAAGAGAATGCAAAAGTGAGTGTTTGTAAACCAAATAGTTTCAAATCAGATTTATATCGTTTTATTATATCTTTTTTTCTTGGCGCGAGAAAATACATTTTTCCGTAGGCAAAAAATATTGATTTTTCATGCACTGGTTTGTAGAAATGATTTTTGTTTATAGAAAATAAATGGTAAAGTCATTGGCTTATAAAAACACAAACAAAATGATTTATTTGAAACATTTTGATTTTCTGGAATTGGTTTTTAAAAATTCAACTTAAAAAAATTTAAAAAATAGAGTCCCTAAATATAATTGGTTCATTTTTGCCAGCACTGAGAAAAAACATTTGCGATACTAAATATATAAAAAGAAAAATACCCCAATGCAAGGCAAAGCTCTAATATATTTATTTCCTTGTTTAGAATAAATTATTAAGAATAAGTTGTGTTGGTGACTTTTGGCTCTTACCTTGGAGTATAAGATTTGAATTACCGGTTTCTTGGTCGGTTTTCAAACATAGTGCACCATTCCAGCCGTTAGAAAATTAACTTTAAAAAAGGAGTATTTAAGCTCTCATTTCTTCATTGTTTGTTAGTTTCGAATTGAGAGTAAACATATTCTCCCCATATGGACCCCTCAAAGAGAGGAAAGACTTTTAGATGCATAGATAATATCTTAGTTATGTTCAGAAAACATTTATTAGCCATTATTGCAACTGATTTAGCCCTATTGTATCATTTGTTTGAACGTCTTCAATCGACGTTATTTATAGTCTCTGTTTGAGTTAGGGGGTCTTTTTCAGTGATTCCCAAAGTGGTTTATATCGCCCCCAGGGGCTTACGACGACCCACAAGGGATCCACGTAAGTCATAAAATAATTTGGAGGCCCATAAGGCAGTGTTTCTCAAACTGTGGGGCGCCACTCCACCGTATCGAGTACGCGCCTGCTCCCGGGTTAAAACATGTTGAAGTCTTTTCGCTTTAAATATTAAAAAATAATACAATTATTCCTAATCGGAATTTTATATTATTCTTCATTATTTAACATCAATTATAAATGTTAATTCTGTGAGGCTTAAAATTACAATTCGCTTAAAACTAATTATAATTTGAGCAAACATTTTTAAAAAATCATTTTACATTTTTGTAAACATTATCAAGCACTTGGCTTTGCTTTCCTTACAATTCAGCTATTATATCAATAATGTTTTATTTTCTTATAAATGAACTCGTGCAAAGCACGGGCACTTCAACTGGTATGCTTTTAATGTATCAGTGCTGCACAGAGTATTTTATAACTAATTAATTAATACTAAGTTAAGAAAAAGTTTATTAAGTATTAACGACTTCGAAGGGCTTGTCTTGCAGAGCAAAGTTTTTATAAGGAATGCTTATGATTAGAAATTGACCCTCTGAGTTCTTTTTCTATATTTAGCGCAGATATCTATATTTTGTCTTCTAAGAAGCCACCTCATTTTGCAATATGTTCAATTTAATAATTAGAGAAAGGAAAAATAACATAATAGTTATCCTATTATTTTATTTTTACTTATTTATTTTTGCTTAAAAGTAGCATACAAAATTTAATACTTATGTTACTAATTTGTATGGTATATAATTAAGATCGCCTATTGTAGTTTTAGCGTCAAAGTGCATTATCATTGCATTCAGTACATTATTAATGTTTAAGGGGGGGCGCAATAAAAATTGTGATCGAAAAGGGGGGCGCCAGTATTGAAAGTTTGAGAAGCACTGCCATAAGGTGTAAATAGAGTTTTACGATAGTGGCTCTCATTAAACCAAATCGTGATTTTAAAAGAAAAGTTTACCAAATGGAAACCAGATTTTACTTATTTAACTAAATTTATTAGTTAAATTTTGTGAGGTTAATTTGCAGTTAAAAGGTTACAGCATAAAATTTAATGAGGTTAATTCAGTGCTTCTCAAAGTTTTAATATTCGCGACCCAATATTCAATCATAACTTTTGTCGTGCCCCCCTCAAACTATAACAATGCATTGAATTCAATAATATGCTTTGATGATAAAACTACGATACGACTTAAACCTCTTGCCACTGGAGTATATGAACGTCTCTGTCAGCCAAAGCGTCAATTTCCCGGGACGTATATATACGTCTTTCCAAAGTAAGACCTTTTTTGTGCACTGCTGTCCATAAAATTATTCCGAAGGCTTTGAAATGCAATAAAAGGACCTTGCCAATGCTTGTGTAGGATTTTCCCTTATTTCAGGTTATTTGCTTCTTTATTCCTCCACACACACACTCACACTAATTGCATCCCCTACTCGCGCCTACGTTGAAAACGGTTGACAGTGGGAAGCGAATCGCGTAACTTTTAATCGGCAGTGAATGGATTTTTTAATTGTAAACTGTACAAATTGTTAACCGATGAGTGTTGATTTTTGTATGCGATTTTATATTTGACAGAGTCCCATGGGGTCAATGGTAGTTAATCATTGTGTAATTGTGCACTGATACATTTATAAGTATAATATATCAGCGTAAATTCACATTTTATTTTTTATTATGTCAGAATGTATTTTGTTTATTTACTTTCAGTAAATTAATAATTTTTTTAAAAATAATCTTTTGTTTTTGACTTTTTAATATGCTCGCGCCCCCTTGTAGATTTGTCACGCCCCTCAAGGGAGGCGCGCCCCACAGTTGGAGAAACACTGGGTTAATTTGCAGTTACAAGGTGATAGCATAAATTTTATTAAAACAACGGCCA
Source organism: Trichonephila clavipes (assembly GCA_019973935.1). Classification (NCBI taxonomy): domain Eukaryota; kingdom Metazoa; phylum Arthropoda; class Arachnida; order Araneae; family Nephilidae; genus Trichonephila; species Trichonephila clavipes. The sequence goes on along the minus strand of BMAU01000374.1, from coordinate 56,327 downwards.
TCATTTTAGTATTTCTTACCAGAATTAAGCTAAAAGAGTATAATATCGAATGTCATGAATTTTCTCAGTTCTTCAATTGGCCACAAACAATCTCCCTGGAAAATAACGTTTAACCTACCTTCAACATTTAAATTCTCTTTATTCAGATTTTGAAACTAGGTAGAGTGCTTTGACTATGATAATTACCACAGTAGGCAATGAGTTTATAGGGTCACACTGAACAAAAAACTATTGCCATATTATAATAGGAACTGATCAGACTAAACAGTAACGGAGACCTTAAAGTAGAGTTCAGAAATGCATGCCAGTAATTGTGGCTTTAAAAAGGCATACCTGTTATTTCTCCAGAATTATGAAGTATTGTGTGAAAGTTTTTAATTGGTTTCTCTAGTGAGAATGAGTTTCAGTGGAGGACTACCAATCTTCGAAAAAAAATGAAGAAAAATGGTGGATACTTACCGAGGAGATTTAGGGTTAAACACCGCAAGATTGGTGCCAAATGTTGAAACTTTGTAATTGAAGTACCAGGTTTATTCCTTCTATTGTAAACGTTTGTTTGTTGATGAGTTATTTTAAGTATGTTAAATTTTAATTTAATTAACATGTGTTTCTTAAGTTTTAAACACTATACTTCACTACAGTTAGACATTTAATTATTTTAAGGGGTATCGGAACGCCTTATACAGATTATGTTAAAAAGCCCTTTTTCAATGTTCCTTTTCTAAAAATCTGTTGTAAATACAACCCCCAATTTCTTTACAAGTTAAACATAGATTATAGTATTATACTGAAATGAGCCTTTTTTTAAATTTTCACTAGTTTTTTTTTTTTTAAAAAATTGTTTGATATGTTTCGAGAAAACAAAATTTTTCGACAAAAAAAATGTATAAAAAATATCTATACAAAATTTTGCTAAAAGCTCATTCCAGTAAATAACAGAACATACAAAAAATGTGTCATATAAATTTTGTGGACATAAGATATACACTTTCTGAGAAAAGGTACATCGAACCTTCGAAAATGGCATTTTGAGAAAAACACACTTTTATAAAAAAAAACTCAACTTATCAAAACATTCCAGCTCTATTTTCCAAATTTTCAGCATTTTTTAAACATTCACCCTCTTGTATAATTCTTTTAAGTCTTTTTATCTTTCTGGCCTCCTTGATTTTTTTCAAATTGGCATATATCTTGCCCTTGTAATCATCTCTTTGTCGAGGCGTTCCATGCAGCATGTCGCATAATATCCAGGCTCTATGTTTAGTTCTTTTCAAAATATCCAACTTAGTAGCATTACCTTTATTAAAGGATGCAATAGCATCATATGTACCAAAGGAAAGTGTTTCTAAGTGCACGAATGTCTTTTTGGATACACGAGACCAAGTAACATTATTAATGCTTTCATTTGGATTCTGCGTGTTTCCATGTAAGCAATTTTTCAATAGCTCTGGATCAGAAAGATCCCTAAAAGTTCCACGACAGCAACTAGAAGTTTATGTTTGTGGTGGTAAACTTTATTTTCCAATTGTACCTTCTTATAACGGCACCACGTGTCAGGACCTGATGGACAAAATCCATGTTGTGTATTTTCATCCGTTGATATTTTGTGAAGAAATATTGCCCATATACCTTGTCGCATATCCTTCCCACTTGACAAATTTCTTCGAATGACAAGGCCATAATATGTTTGTAATTGGTCAATAGATGCTTCTGTTAATCTATTTTTTCCACATAATGCCTTGCCATCTGACAATTTTTGACCTCTCATCCTTGCTTTGAAACGTCGGAGGCGAGATCCCATTCGTTTCATAACATACACTCAAGTTTCGTGATCCTACGATTATCACCATATACTTTATTCTTCACAACAAAAGCTTTGGAGCCTCCATCTCCAAAATATTTCGTGTAACGCACATCATAGCGTTGAACAGAGCGCTGAAATATCGATAGAGCTTCATCGACTTCCATTCGTCCACTATACCCGTCGAAGTTCTTCTTGCAGACCGGTCCATGTTTCTTTTTATCTTTGCAAACACAATGTTTAGATAATATCTCAGTGTCAATTACCTTTCCTGTGTCCACACTCGTAACTGTCACAACACCATTCATGGAGAAATATCCTCTCTTCTGCCATGTTCCATCAACCGCCCCAAGAATGTCTCTAATATTTTGGTTTTCTTGTACAGCTTCTACGGCATCTTTCATCGTTGAATCGCACACATCCTTGGTTGCACCGAACAGCATTTCATTGTATTTCGAGAACTTCGTGGGTAGGGGTGGTAAGTTCATGATTCCGCAAAACATTCGTGCAGCTTCTTCTGCACATTTCCCTATGCATCTCATTGCATAAACAAGTCTGGTGTTTATTTCGTAGGTGCTGGGTTTCCCAATTTCAGCTTTGCACTTCTTGGAGGAACAAAACTTGTAGCTATAACTTAAAAATCACAGAGTATATCAAGTTCAACAGCTCCACCAGAACAATTTTCTTCACAGGAAAGGTTAAGTTATGTTGCTCCACACTGTAAACATTTGACAGCTTCAGAAAACACATCAGCTAAAACATTGAAATCCACAATAGCATTTTTTAATTCCACTATTAAACTCACATTTGTATGAGTTATTTAAATTGCTAAGTTTTTTTCTGAAGAAGAAATATTACTGTTAGAAGCAGAAGACTGCTGTGGTACAGAATCACTTCTCACTGTTGATTCGGAATTACTTATTCTGGTTTGATTAAAATTACCTAGCCTTTTTTAAAAACTTTGCCGCTAGATTTAGGCATTTTAAATGTAACAAATAATACTAAAATCAAAATAATAGCGTTGTAAAGAGCTAAGCAGGTCTAATTACTATAAACACAACTTGAGCAAAACAAACAGCGGTTGAACGAACGATTTTCTTCAAAAATACAAATGTAAACAACGTATAATTAGTTGTATCTCTGAAGCCGTTCTTAGGGTGGAAAATAATTGAGGCTTGGCAGCTAGCATCACGAAAGAAATTTTAAAAATGACGTCAAACTTCTAGCTGGCCAAAGAGGAAGTGCAATGTTTACCTTTTTTCTGTCCATTTAAATCGGTGACGTGCGTTTAGATGATTATTTAAAAACAAAATTTTAGCACTTTTAATTGTGCTAGAGATTAAAATGAGGTATTTTTGGAAAGGTAATGAGTTAAAGAATTTTTAAATGCAATAATCTGAAATTTACAAAAAAAAAAATTTAGGTTTCCAACAGCCCTTAAAATAAGAAGCTCTATACTAGCTGTATAAGAGACATTTAAATTGATACATTTACAAAAATTCAATATTAGGTATAAGTAGGGGTCTACTAAAAACCGAAAAACATGACAAGGGGTCTATGAGATAAAAAGTTTGGGTACCTCTGGTCTATTTGAAGCATGCACCAAAGCCATGTTTATCACTAACATATGAGTTTCTTAAGGCTATTTATGTGTGTGCGCACCAGATGTACGCGAGGTTGAACTAAACGTAAAACGCAATTTCAGACTGGAAAACGTCTTCACTTTCCTAAAATGTTTCAGTTTTGTATCTCATACATGTTTTTACAACACTGCATTATCAAAATGTGAAAGTATTCCATAAGTATATAATTTTTACTTTAACATGTGAAACAAACGCTTTTTCAGCATTATGGTATAGAACAAAGAAACGCGAAACACATTTAATACAAGGAAAATGAATCAACTCAGATCATAATGATAAAATTGAGGGCTTTGCTTAGGATGTGAAGCCAGAATATAATATTAAAGTTGGAACATATTTATATATGATCAATATTCCAAATCTGGTTTCTAATCTTTCATATTAGCGGGGACTCCCCATAAAAAGCATATTCAAGTAATAGTGTTATGCTATATGCTGCCATTTAATGCCTGATTTCCGAATCATCACGGAAGGTAAGCATATGGTAACATAGGCTGTTGCTGTTGCTTTAGAACATATGCTTTGCATTACTAATCAATCTGTCTACTTACATACGCACATTTGCACTTTAGATAACTGGGCCGAAACGGAATTCCTTCCTAGATAATTACTGCGAGTTCTTTACTCCTACGACTTGTGAGAAAGGAAGTCATTGCAGTCTCCTCAAATTTTAATTTAAAAAGTGCAGTATTTTTCATTTTATTGAAGAAGATAATAAGAGAAGATTATTTTAATTTCTACATTGAATTGTATTTAAGGCAATAATTTTGCACCATTCCATGCTATAGAGACTCAACACTTTGAAATACGTATTTTGCCTCATTTGGTGTTTAATTTCTTTATTCCAGTCTTGCACTAAGGTGTGAATATTTTTTGTGTGTTTATTACTGATTACTTTAGATTGCTTAATGAAAGAACATTTAACATTTTACTCAGCATTACAAAAATTAAATTTTAATGTAACGCTGGGAATTTTTTTTTAAAAATTAACATGAAAGTATTATTACTTGAATTTAATTTTTTTACTATTGCTAAAAATACACAGAAATAAGAGACGCTTATAATTTGCAATAAAATGAGCTAAAAATACTCACTGGCTGGTGATCCAGCTTAATTGACCAAGAATTACTACACAGAAGCTTTCCTTTAATGTGTGATCACAATATTGCAAAAAGCTAACCTTCACTTATATCCTTTTGTTTCAGAACAGCAACTGTATTTGTTTCAAATAGTTATATATTGTACTGCTACTAGTTACTTTGTGGCACACTGTACATGGTGAAAATAGAGCTTATACCACTTCCTCCCTTACAAAAAAAAAAAAAATTTTAAGTTCAAACTTAATTTAACCCTCCGTTAGGCGCGTGATTCTCTAGAATGAACAATAAAATAGTTTTGGTGTTGTATCCACATAATGGTGAAAACACGCCCAAACTTCTTCTGTCTTTCATCACTCGCCTTAGCATTTTGTGTCAAAAGACTAGGTCAACCTTTTTGCATTTCGGGTAGCAAGGTCCCATGAATTTGGGAGATGCAGCCCACCCAGAGATGTTAGTTTGATGACTTTGTACTATATGTCGTTAATTTGATTGTTTTTCTGTAACATAAAGTGTTGTTTTCAGTTTTATACAAAAATAATTCACGAACCAAGTTTTTTTTTTTAAATTTCTATTTGATACAGTATTTTTGCTGGAATTCGAAAATCATCTGAGATACTCAGTGTGCTTTGAATATGACTGTATTTTATTCCTTCCCCAATGTAGCTGAAACAAACTCCCAAACTTTTTATTGGGAATCAATCACTCAGACACTCAGCTCAAGTTTCTACAGAAACTAGGGCATGAACTTTTAAAAGAGCAGTTTTGAAGACGTCTTGTGAGTAAAAATCACATGCCTCGTTCCTTACGACTCAGGATTGAAGAAATGTCTGATGCCCCATTCTAGACGAAGAACCAATTGAACATCAAAAGAAACTTGGAAAATTTGAAAGGAATGCGAAAAATTCATGTGCACTGTAAGGTAATTTGTAAAGACTGCAGCAAGGAATCTCAAAATGTAAGTAATGGTGACAAAATGATAACCAACAATTACCTTTCTGAAGAATTTTTTTTATGGATTGAAATTTTTCTGATTATATCTTAAATATTATGTTATGTCAAACATATTTCCTCCAAAAAATAAAATCAACCTTAAATGTAAAAATGTGGGGATGCATCTGAAAGATGCCTCGCCCCTATAGATGAAACTTTTTGAAGCGTGCCAAGCGGATAGTTAAAAAAAGGGCAAAGAAATAAATCAGAATTTAACAGGATTTATCTAAAGAGCTCTAAAAATTTCACAACAGGGGGTTTACATCTAAATGTATGACCATTGCTTAAATGTAGAGCACGTGTCAGATACAATTAGGTGAAGAAGTGGTGGTGTTTGGGACACAAAACCTATAATCAATCAAACACTTGTTTATCTACAAAAAAAGAAAAAACTTGTATTTTTTATGTTACTATTTGAACTGAATTCTGTAAATAAAATGAAAGCAGAAACACTGACAAAGAAAATGATTGAAAATAGTGAAAGATGCCTGTAGAACCCTCGAATGCGTCACTCATGTTTACTAAAGACAACAAATTCAGGGTTTAAAATACAGACCTTTAGGACGGGCCTCTTGAAATCCCTTTGTGCTGATGACCTAAATAAGAAAGAAAAATACATACAAGACGAGTATAAAGGGAATTTTATTTTTCTGAAACTCCCTGAGATCAACTTTTCCTGTTTAGATATATAAGGGACCTTATAACTGGAAGATGAATAAGATATTCGATTACAAAAAAGAACTTGGAAGGTATTTACTAAACTAACTGTTATTCCTAATATTCTTAAATTTAATTGGTTTATATTAATGGAAATGTAATGAGAACCCCGAACAGGTGCTGCAAACAAGTCCCGTTTTTTCGAATCACAATAAATGTGAGTACACCGGATTTGATTCTTCACTTTAAAAAACACTTTATCGTACCATGTGAGGAACACAATCCTCAATCTTTTTAATAATCATTAATTGCTGATTCAAAACTTGAAACCTCAACTTAACTCGAACTTTCAATAATGTTATTATCAGTTCATCGATGTCCTTGTGACTTAACATTGGCTCAAAGATGAATTTGAATGGGCCATTGAAACAACTCACAGGATATAACGTAACATTGAATAAACAAAATCAAATACATCCATCCTATGTATCATATGATAATCCTTATTTCTATTTTATGTTTCAAAACTCATTATGTTAACTGTACGAACGCTTTATAGTATAAAAAGCGATGCATAGAAAATGAGGGAACCAAATGGAACGTAATTCCTTATATACACTTGATTGGACCCATTTTTTTCCTTTTTCCTGTCGCTGTTATAGAAACGTTGTTTTTCACCTCGGTAAAAAGAAACAAAATAATACATAAGGGTTTCAAAAAATAAGGTAATAATACAATTTAGAGTAAACGTTTATTCAGGAAATAAATAAATATTTATACAAAAAAAACAAGAAGGCACGGGTGCACATTTCTCCTCTACATAGTCATCATACTTATCGAGGCATTTGTTGCATCAATACCTCAAACTATCGAAATCAGCGTCGTTTGTGCAAGCACTTAAAGACGGCTTGCTGAAACTCAGCATTAGTTCTGGAATTCTGACCTTCTAAGTGTTTATTTAAAGGTTCAAAAGGCTTAACTTCACTTGATGGGAAGTCAGGAGCATAAGGGGTAGGGGTGAAATTCCTTCCACCAAGAAAGCACTCTTTCTTCATCTCGCACATCAGTTCTATCTTTGTCGAATCCAGGGCACCAAATGTATATCTATCTTCGTGACATAACACTTGTACCATATACTTCTACTAACAGCCGATGCATTTTAGCTAGATAATTTTTTAATGCAAAAACCGTGTCACACTTTTTATTTCAATCTTAGACCATATTACTATCCTCAGTCATCTTCTAACTGAGATTTAATCATGTTACTGGAGAACCATCTCTATCTTTTGGCACCGTTTGAGTGCTGTGATTTTCGCTTTCTACAAAGGGATTTTTATTCATACGTGTAATTTGTACATGCGTCAGAGCTCTCGGTACCTTACTTTTTGAAGCCACTATGTAATAAAAACACTAATTAAAAAATAATTTCCAATCCTTTTGTCAATTTTTTGAAAAACATTTCGTTCGTATATCATAACTCTGTTGCTCTAAATGTGAAGTTTGCAATACGAAGATAGAGTAAAAATATATTAAAACTTGCAATTTCAAAATATTTATTTTTTACGAAAATGTATCGAGAGAGTTAGAGAGAAAAGTACAGTTTTTGTAAATTTAGTAGCAATTCGTAATTTTTTCATTGGACCTAATATTTCATTTTTATTTTAAAATACTTAAACAGTCAACCATTTTGTCGAATTTATAATAAAACAGATTTGTTTAAATATTTCACAAAAAAACACACAAAACTCGACATCCTAAATCTTTTTATTTCATTTCACATATTGTTGCCATTCACATAAAACCCTCAATATTTTTCGTTACAAAATCACTTTTATACAAAATGAGATGTTTAATTTATTATTATAAACTTCTTATAGCTTTGGGAATATATTTTAGTTTAAATATATGTATTAAATTACATTTAGTGGTTATGATATGAATATTTGTAAAACTCGTGACATCTTCCCTTGAACACTCCAGATGGAATGTGTGTGGCAAGAAGTTTACCAAGAAGACATCCGCCAACTCTACTAATTATTACCTACCAAACATCATGTCCCAGCCATAGGTGGGACAGCCCATTATTAATATTTTTTAATGTTGTTCAGTTCTTTTTCTGCTTAAGTTGTATTTTTTTAATAAATTGTTCACTTCCTTTGCTGCTATTAGTGCGTCGTTTTCGATACTTGTATATCACTTGTAAATATCATTATCTCATATGCAGATAATTCCTTCTTAATGCGTCACTTTTTATGTGTTGGACAGTACAAACACTAAACTAATCAAAACTGTAAGACCTCTTTCAACAGACATTCGAACAATTCATTAAAAGTTCCGCAACGTTGCATAAACAAAAAAAATCAGTCCTGTAATAATTATCCTATTTACGCAATATATTATTTTACTCTTTATTTTAACTGAAAATATTAACAACTTGTTCTTAAAAATATAACATCATTAAAGCTGAAAAACGTTTTATGTTACAATTTCTGTCTCATAAATGTCGTGTTTTATATTATTCTAATACAGAATATTAAATGCATGCATTTGTTATGATATTTAAGAAAACAGTTCCTTCGAATGAAATAATAATCAATAGACTTAGATTAATCTTGCTTCTTTTTAACGAATAAAAACCACTTAAATAAATGCAGAAGGACAATAATTTATCTACCTCAACAACGACAGCATTTAGAACCCGAGGCTGGGACCTAATTTTCTCCGCGCCTTCATAGGAAAAAACGAAATATATGATTGCTTGAAACCGAAATAAACTGCTGGAGAGAATGTCCAGATGGAAGGCAATTTTCGAGCAAATTGTTTCCGAACCACAGCCTGGATCCAATCGATGGAGGGTGAGAACGAAACGACATCATTCCGCTCCGGACAATTACATTAAGAGAGCTTTCTTCGACATTAGAAAGAAAAAGAAAATAAAACGGTGAAGTGAAAGGGTTAAGGTATGAGAGCATTCCAACGAATTTTTCTTTACCATAAAGGTCTTTTATTAACATGGATTTCAAAATGTTTTTGAAATAAAATGATTTGGTTTAAATAACCAAATAATCTTATGAGTCATCACAGAAAAGATAAAATATTCCTAGAAAGTGACACTCCAATTCTTAATATGATCTTGTGTTACTAACGAAAGAAATATTCAAAATTATTATTCCTTTATGCCACAGATATACTTCCCTCATGCAAATAATTGTGTTTATTAATATATAAATGCAGTTATAAAATTCATGTAAATACGTCCAGGGTGTCCGGGGACTAGACGGCTATTGCAACAAAGAGGGGATGTATTGTAATTGCACAGAATGGTACCAATCATTAGGCATCGACGTCTTCATCATTCCCAATTTTACATACCGAACAGCATCTTTATATACGTATCTCACTCTATCACTTTGTTCTTCATTCACCATTTCACAAATTCTCATTGTTCTATTTCTAAGAATGTTTGATTGCGCACAAGTATTATCGTAGTATTTCGTTTTTAAAATGAAGGTGTTTTAAAAATAAAGCCCCCAATCATTGTTGTAGATAGAAATACAGCAACTGCTGTACCGGTTTGGAATCTTAACTAAATGGGTCATCTTTTGAAATGACTTGCCTTAGGAAAGTATGTGTATTTTCTACTTTTTACGAAGAGTCAAAGTTAGATAACATATCATTTTCTTAAACTGATTTAAGCTATGTTAAATTTAACAAAACCAGCAAAGTGTTTTTTTATGTGTGACTTCGATCAATAACACGGCTATGTAAAATCATCTCAGCGAAAAAGTTATTATAAGGTTTTGAAATCTGTGGCTGTAGTCCCTAATGAGATGATGGAGAGGGTCAATTCTCAATTTCAATAATCTGCTAGTCAGGCGTTTATCCTAATCCTATCCAGGATACTAAAACCTCAACTTATTTGTAATATTTCTAAAATGAACGATCATTTTGCTTTGACTTTATTATCACTAACATCAAAGTAGTGCTTAGGTATGTAAAATTCTGTTTCATTCTGACAACTCTTTCTTGGCATGTAAATATTTTGACAAAGTGTGTACATAAAAATACAGCCAATTTGAATTTTAAAAACTTTACTTATTAAGCAGTTACTTCATTTTTCATTACCTTTATTTCATTTCGTCTGAACTTCGCACTCTAAAGCAACGGAAGCTCTAATATTTATAATGAATAACTTGTAACAATTGAAACTTAAAAGAGGAAAATAATGGCTCAATTACTTGATCTCAATATTCCATGTTAATCAGTCAATCAAATCGCAGTGAAACATTTTATACGTAGTTATTTGTGGATTTTTTTTATCAGAATATTTTGTTTATCTTAACACCATTATTTGTAATAATAATTTATCATGATAATAATGAAACAGATATATACGTGAAACCCCACTTCGAAAATTAACATTTTTTATTAACTTAGAATGTTTTTTTCTCACCATCTTGACACCACTGTGATTAAAAAAGGACAATCCATATTTTAAGTACTTTTAACGACCAATTATTTTCCTGGCTAACTATGATTAAGGAGATTTGTGGCAGTGTCAAAAAAGAACTCCTTCCATTGTCAGATTCTTCGATAATTCGAAAGCATCTTTTTCATTGTCTCCTCTTAAAAGTAGAATAACGTTTTTTAATTAGGTGTTTCGAAGAACAAATATCATTAATAACTCTTAACTTCTCCATTTAATTGGATTAAGTGAAACAAAATTGTCGTGATTATCTCTGCAATTAATCTGTAACAAATGTCATCACAGGCAGTGGTGTCTTGATGTGGAAAGAAACTTTATTTAAGAACAATGTTTCAAAATTACTTATTGAGTTTATTCAATCGAGTTCAAATAATGTCTCAGGATGTAACATAAAAATGTGACGAGTTATAAGTCTGAACAAAATTGGATTGAATGTAAATGCACAGAAATCTTGCAACCAGAGTATCTAATGAGATAAAACTTCAAACGCATGGGGAAAATATAAGAAAGTGATCCAACCGGACCAAATCAAGAAGACTAATATTGTCACCAGGATAGTTACTGACCGAGAACACAGTGACGTACGGTTAGGCAAGCTTTATGGATTCAGCTAAACCAGTCTATGAAAAATTCAAATGTAATAACACATAAAAATAAACCAGAATATAAACAAAAAGTTGAATAAATTAGATAAACAAAAATTAAAATCAACAAAAGCTTATCTATGCTTCAAAATAGAGGAACTACAATTATTCCTGAGAAACACCATGCTGCAAATATAAAATTCGTTACTACTTATAATAATGACGCCGTGTATAAAATGGCATTGTAACTGATCTGTGAAATACTTATACAAATGAAGTTATATATAATGCAGTTTAATGAATGAATACTAAACACAACACAATTCTGTAAACATAAAAATAGGCAGACACATTTTTCTATTGTAGCAATATTTATTTCAGTTTAAATCCAGATGAATCAATAAATATGCACCACTCAAATGATTTTAACTTTACTCTCCTTAAATAATTTCTAGAGCTATTTAACATCACACACAGAAAAACTAGGTTTCCCTCTTTGGAAAAAAATATTTAATTATTTTTCTCGATGCTTTCACCACGAAAATGAATTCACATGCTTTGATTTTAGCTTCTAGCCTAGCAATTCGATTGAATTCTTAAGGCCTAAATCTCTTAGTTCATTGGTTATTCTTAGAAAAAAATCTGATGAGTTTCGTCAACTGAAAATTCCGAACTAGATAAAGAAACTTCATGTTCTTGTATTTCAAAATATTTAAACTACGAACAGGAAAAATCGACAGTGAACCTCGAGCAGGCTGACCTTCTGCATGATACGGTAAGCGTAATTTACACAAGAATCCTAAACGACTGACATTTTACGAATGAGGCATTTTTTTGCTGCAAATTCTACTTGTTTCTATGTCAGATTTATACAAAATCATGTCATTCATTGGTGTCTTACCTGTATAGGAGTAGATTAGTAAAGTGTATGAGACGAAATGATAAATGTTAAAGTACCTTTTGTTTTTAATTACAAATGGACCTAACTTAATAATGCTCCCCATAAATGAAAATTAGAAAAAATGCTAACAAAATGCGTTCAAAATTTCCCTTTACTTTTTTTAATATTAAGAAAAGTCCACTTTAATGAGACTTGTAGCTTCTATTAAGTTTGAATACTTGGGTTTAAACATGTGATAAATTAAAATAATACCGTTGTTACTACGTCATAGTTAAAGAAGTTTTAAAAATGAATCCTAATCCTCATAAATATTTGGATATTTATTTTAATTAACTTGTCTAGGCCTGGACACTAACCTTTAAAATATGTGCAGTTTTCATAAAAATAAAGAAAGAAAGAACACAATTAAAAAAATTAGAATCAGAACGAAAATTAAGGCTTTCTTGCCTTCCATCCTTTTCAGTAAATAGTTGATATTATCAGGTATCATGGGGGAGTGATTGAGCAATTCCTGTCGTCTCACTCTAAATCAATGTGAGGGATATTGGCATTGAGCTTTGCAATTTTGAATAGTGGTCAAAAAACGAGGACTACACCTAAGCTAGAACCCGTTCTTCAAACTTCTACACCCCAACAATGGAAGATTTTTTTAACCACTTCTGGTCTTCATTGGCATCCTAACTCTAATCGGAGACTCAGTCACGTGTTAGTGACAATGAGGGCTAAACTACTGCAAGCAATCCTATGTCTTAAAACAAAGGTAGCATTATCCCTTTACGTATACCTTCTGAACTCTTTGTTGTTCAACAAATAAGGATGAAAGAGGAAATTTTATATACCTTCGTCTGAAATCAAGTGAGCTCGATGGTTAAGCGATTGACGTTCATGGGTTCTAAGAAATTATACCATAAAATCCGGCGTATAATGCACATCCATACATTCAAGCTGCAATTTTTTAATTTTTAGGTACATTCGATGTATAATGCGCACCCCTTTTTTACGTAGAAACCTAAAATGTACGTGCAGAATGCTCTTATGTTTTTAATTTATTTATGTAAGGTGCTGTAGCAAGTTTTAGAAAAAAATACTTTATTCTTCTAGAACTACAACCTGTTAAGCTCATAAGGTATGTCAGTTCTTTTAACAGTATTTAGATCTATGTAGAGGTCGAAGTTTTTTTTAAGCTCATCCTTTTTAATTTTTAAAGCTCTCATTTTTATACGGGGCGTATAACGCGCACCCGTAAATTTCGATTTTATTTGTGGTGTTCAAAGTGCGTGTTATACGCCGCATTTTACGAAAGGTATATTAATGTTAAAAAAGAAGAGGGGGAAAAGAAAGTAAAGTTATAGAAGAAAAGCGGTAATAGAAGAATGTTAGGGTGAAGAAAGAATGTTTTCTCTTACTGGTTCTTGTGTTTTTCAAATTCTATACTTTGTATTACTTTCGAATACTATACTAAATCGATTATTGAATTCTGAGCCCTAAAATTTATATGGTTCTGGTGTTCATTGCATTTATAAATAACCTGCACAGTAATCAACATCACAAACCACTATACCACCCATCAGGTATAGTGGTTAGTGACGCTGACTGTGACGAAGGGCTTGGGTATGAATTCCGGAGAAAGCACGGATGTGAATACTCTAAATAACTGTTTTCTCATCAAGTCCTCTCTTGAGATTGGTGAAAGGGGAACAGATGTGGGAGGCCCCTGACTACACCCAGGGTATTCTCCCTCAAAATTGGAGTGGAACCGAGACGAATCATACTGTCACCTATATGGTGTTCAAAGCTACAGCTAACGACATGCATGCAATCTCATCCTTTGCCAGGATGAAGTTAGTGGCCCTAGATCTGACATAGTTGTCAGTAGGTGGCATCAGAAGCAACAACAGCATGAATGATTTCAATGCATTTTCTTAAACGTATTCATCCCGCGATCTGACCAGTTTGGTGTTTAAAATGCTTTCCCTGTCCCTTTCTACAGGCATTTGTGCCGATGGTTTCAATAAATTATTTTATACACTGAAATTTCATTAATTCTCATATTTCAATAATCTTTTGGGGATTTTAAATTTTTATTCTAAACCTCCTATTTCCCCTTCTGCTCGACCAATCAAAGAGATGGGCATTTGTTTTCTACCTCTACAATCTGTTTGATCGGTTTTGTCCATTCATATACAATCGAACCTCTATATAACCAAGTCGCTAAGTCCCGGAAAAAAGTTCGTTATATGGAGTATTCACTTCGAAAGAGGCTCACCTTTCAATTTTCTTTATAAACCACATATAAAATATATTAAATTTATGAATACTGTATATTAAAAAAACAATTACTCGCACTTTTTAGTAAATTAATATTTATAGATATTACCTATTAAAAAAAAGAAAAACTACAAAGAAACTTTTTTGACGCCTTTATTCACTTCCTGAAGAATTAAAATATTTTCTTTGATGCTCAAACATTTACATTTTAACATTTTCGAGCTACTAGAAACGAAGTTACCAGTACGGCTGATCAACACCACAAATGAAGGAGAATAGTTAAAAGATACGGGGACACTAGCAGTGGCGTAACGTGCATCCCGCAATTCAGGGGGACAGGGTTCTAGGGGGCCCAAATACTGACTTTGGAGAGGGGCTCTAATATTTTCCATTACGCCTCTGGACACGAGACATCTCCACTGAGGGGAAAAAGGGATACAGAAGATGTTTCAAGTGAACTTAACAACGGAATTTAAATGTTGGAATTCTTGGATGAAACGCTAAGAATTCTATTGCTCTCGGCAAAATAAACACTTAATAAAACCAGTTCAAGATTTATGACCACCTTTAAATGTATTAAAAGAAAGAATAATTTGAATTGTCGAGAATTACTTTAAAAATAGGGAGAAAAAAATTGAATCGCAAGAGAAAACGTTCGTTATATAGAAAATGTATTTGTCTATTGGGAGGGTATTTTTCAAAGAAAATCGTGAAATGTTCTCGGTTTCAGGAAAAAGTTCGCCGTATAGAAAAAATTCCAGTATAGAGGTTCGTAATAGGGAGGTTCGACTGTAATTTGAATGTCTTTCTCAATTACAAGTGGTTTCTGTCCGCTGTTATTTTTCTTTAACTAAAGCGCTTAGCCATAAATTTTCTATTCAATGTATTTTCTCTTTTCTTTACAGTAAGTAACCACAGTTTATGTGTTATTCTATGAAGTCCGATGAAGTGGTAGATCTCTCTATTTTGGGATATGAACTTCATTTACCATTTATGAAAAAATGATTGTCTGGGGAGATTTTTCACCCGATATTGTCTCTTAAAGGAATATTTTTTTTCGATTGAAATATCCACCGCTTGTTCTATAAAAATGGTTGTTGAAAAATTCTTATCATGGGACATAATTTTGTAACTATGAAAAATGTACATTACTTCTGAATAAACTGATCTCTGGTCAGAGACACAAAATGTTTTGACTTCAAACCATCAGCGAAACGTCAATAGAATTCTTACGGCTTTTCATTTGCTGAAGACATTTGTAGAATGGTTCCAAACTTCATTCCAGACAGAGAAATATCTCTCAATTCCGTAAATGATTTTATCAAGAAAGAAGAACTGTGAATTCGAATCGAGATAAAATCCAATATCTTACAGTCAGTTAGAGAAAATTGAATGAATTTCTCTGATTCTGCTACTAAGTGGAAGAAAGAAAGAAAAAATAAAATAAATGTCTATCTTCCTTATATATATATTTTCAAAATCAGATTTCCCCGCTTTGTGTCTGGAATGAAAGTAAATACACATTTTCCTTTGGCAACAGCAAGACAAAGGTATTAGAGCTTCGGGCGCCGAATTTATTTGATCGCTTTTGCTCTGGACTATAATTACATTGCTTATCGAAAGAAGTATTAAGTTTTTCAACAGCTTGTTCTTAAAAAAACTTATGAAATTTATTTTTTTAATTAAATGTAGCAGTAAAATCTATTACTTCTTTATGAAGAACGTTATAAATTATTTTAAAAGCTTATTAAAAATGTGTAAAAACTCCAATTACTGCCCTCAACATCTCTAATACCAAACATTTTTAATTAAAATCTCTACTACTAAATAGAAATTGCCAAAATTCTCATAGATAGTTGGACAAAATTGGTTTTAATGTTACTGTCTTAAGTGGAATTATATTATGGTAATTATGGATTAATATTAATTTTATTAAATATACTTAATTAACTTTAAAAACCATAATTTTTGTATTATGTAATCAATTTTTCGTAAATCTGAGTTTGCATATTATAAAAATAAGCTAAAATTTCAAATTTTCTAAAATCCTACATAAAAATTTTTGTGAGTTAAGGGGTTTAAAAATAGTTTTTCTAACTCAGAATGTGTGTGTGTGAATAAATACCTCTACTCAAATACATCATAAAAAATATTTAATTTGATACTTTTCAGCTATTATGTTGTAACGTAATATGTATGTTTTCTCAAATTAAAAATGCATTAACTTGGGTAAAAGTGTAATTGAATATATATTTTAAAAAGTATAACTCTTCAAGTAAAATTACTGTAAAATAAACCGGTGAAAACAATTGAAGGGACAAATGGTTCTTTTCAATAAACAAAAAAGTTTCATAAAAAATTAATTCAATTTCTACATACAAAGAAAAATTTTATTTTAGCTACTTTTGTAAATTTGTACAATTAATATAAATATGTATATACATATGACAGAATCACAACACTAAGTGGTAATTAATTTTTATTAATTATCATTACAGTATCGTATTGTCATCCAAAACAATCGTGTATATAAATTTCAGTTCAACTGAATACTTTTAACACGTGAGAAAAAAATGTTTTCATGTTTTGACACAAGTCGCCAAAAGGGCCACTAAGTCGCCAAAAATTATGCCAACGTGGTTGTAATTGTGTTCTTTAAATAATTAGTTTTATTCCATTAATTTTTATTAGTTATTATTATATTATTGTTTCACCCAGTTTTACATAATAGGAGATTGAGCTTATCTGCGGGAAGCAGGTTCTCCAGTAATCCATCAACTTATATATTATTCTATTGTCTTCCAAAATAATCATGTATATAAAATTTCAGCTCAATGGAGTGTTTTAAAATGCATTTTATTAACGATTGAAAATTCCACCAAGATAAATAAATAAATATATAAAGAGATTGTGAGCTAATAGTAGAAATTTAAAAAAAATAACAAAGCATATAAAACCAATCCTGGTCAAAATATCATCTGATATAAGACAAAAATATGGGGAAACAAAAATAGGTGTTACCTGCACAATAAATAAGAAAGCTGGTCACTTGTACAGCACAGCAGCTGAACGAAACCCTTTCAGTCAGAGAAAAACATGCCTAATAAAGTGCATGATCTATACTTCAAAAGCTTCACAACTCTCCCATCGGTGTTTCATACTGTTTTCCTGGGTACTTATCAACCCCTGGGGCAATCACACCCACTTTTGCACTAATGCACCCCTGAGTTCATCGATAGTTATTGGAGTTGGTCTTCCAGCTGCAAAGGAGCGTCCGAGGACCTCTCATACATCATAGATGGGATAAAGGTCACACCAATCATTAAACTTCTTCCGATTGGCCCGCCAACTGAGTCATGTGTGGTCGTACATTATCGTTCATAAAGATGAATTTTGGTTAATATAATTAACAGAAAAAAGTAGAATCAACAGAATATAGGGTGCACGGATTTCGTGTCTGTACCGCGGGCTTGCAAGAGTAAATCTTTTGAACATACGGAGTTAGGTCCACCCGTCTGCAGTGATGCCTGTCCAGACTATCAGACCGTAGTAGTCCTTTTCCACGTTAAAGAACAGATATCGACTCCCGGGTTATCTCCAGATGAGAACACATCTCGATTCTCTATCCAGAATGTGAATCCCGGCTCATCACTAAAAAAAAAGACTCCGACAAGTGTTCTCGACAACAACTTAGATGGTCATTTTGTAGTTCATAGTCAAAGGAATGCAGAGTATAGGCCGTCTGGCAGTCAGGCCACCTGCATTAAGTCTCTGGGTAACTGTTTTTCGTGAAAAAGATGTTCCCCTGTTGCCTTATACGGGTTGCGTGTCAGTTGAGTCGCTATCACGGACCTATCCCTTTTGGTTAAGTTTCTTGAATAACTGTCTGGAGTCGTCGTGGTTGCCCTTTTGTGGTCTCGTTTAGATTGGCGATCCACTGTCCATGTGTCTATGAACTGTTTCTGCAGAGGATAGCATTTCTCGAAACCACGACGTCTTAAAGGAGATAGCCTGTGATTGGCTCACCTTCAGTCTTCCAACTACAAGTATTTACCATCTTGTGACATAATCTATACGATAACGTTTTACTATACTAATGATGGTTGAAGAGGAAAATTAAAAAAAACAAGGATAGGGCTAAGCAACAATTTTTCAAGACGTTCTTATGTTACAAGCTTCAGCAAGCAAATGAGGCACGTCTACACAAATTCGATCGCAGCACCACTGCTTTACCAGGTCACAGACTATTGGATAGCAGAAGATTTTGTGAAGAGGTCAGCTATCAACTGATACCTTATTTGCATGCAAGTGTTAATTATTTTGTTTGTTTTTTTTAAATTCTATTTTTGTGTTTTTACCAGAGTTGATCGATTGTAACACACATTATCTTTTTTTAAATATATTTGTAATCATGAAACACACACACACCTAAGCCAAATATATGGAGCAAGTTCCTTCATTAGTTCAAGAAATATTAAAGATCAAAGCTGAAAATCAGAAATATCAGTGTCTTAAGAGATTGTAAAATATTTCATAAATCTTAGTAGGTGATAAAGGTGACCTTAGGTGCAGAAGGCCAGCGACAAACCAACCGCATCACCCACCTGGCGCTTTTGTACACACACACACAGACACAAATATATATATTAATACATACATTTATATAGTGCACCTTTTCTTTGATGCTTAAACTTAAATGGTGAAGAAAAAGCATGTCACCTTATTACTTCAAGTATGATGTGATTTTAAATCATTTTTAAGAAAAATGCGATTATTTTAAGATAATCTTATTTGCATATCTATACATACAAGTTAACACGAAAACGAAAGTTATTTGGAACATTTGCCTAAATATTCCATTTACGAAATTATTACAGGTAAAAATTACGTTACTGCCCATTAAAATTGTTGAACCAAGAAGAAATACATGTAATTTTATTATATTTATTGGACAAACACAGTCGAAACTGTTTTTGTGCGGCTTTTTTTATGCGATTTTTTTTACGATTTTATTTTTGTGCGATATTTTTTTTATGGGTGTATGAATTTCAATGGCTTAGGCTCCACTGTAATGTTTTCTATTTGTTTACTAGTGGCACAACGGATAATGTTAAGAATCCCTTCCCCCTGAAAGTCAGGTTTCACCTTTAATATATTATAAATTGGGTAAATACGTATTTAGCGTAAGTCAGGCCTTGGGCACCTAGAGTCCTGCCCCCTTCCAACCCCAACCCCGCGTGATGATGCGAGGGTGTGCGTTACGTCACTGAAATGTAGACACTTTAAGACGCTCTGTTCATTTGTTGTAAACAGTCTCCCGCCAATGCGCATTCAGTTGCTTTCTCTCAACGCTCCAGCAGCCCGCGCTTGATTGAAGATGAAACTTTCAATGACAGTGACATTACCAATAATTTGATAAATTATGAAGACGGACAAGAAACCAGATTATTTGAGAGAGGATAAAGTATGCAGGGAACAAGCTTTCTAACAAATTGGAAAAGCATCTTAAAATAGATACCATTTAAGAAAGAATGATAAAATTCCAAAAAGGGCTTCAATCATGTATAGCTGGTTATCGTGGCATTTACAAGCAACTGACCACCCGTCCTTCGTCACAAAAACTTATTTCTTACTTAATGTTGCCAAAAAATAAATCAATTGAAATTGCACCTTCAAGTGACGAAAGCGATTGTGAACTTATTCATTACATGTCTTTGAATTTCGATGAGAAGCGACGAATTATGTGTGTGCATTTTAAAGACTTACCCGTATATACAATGAGAAAATATATGTTTTAAAAATGTTTCGATGTGTAATATTTAATTATTTATATTGTTATAGAAGTACTCTTACATAAATTTCTTAAATAATTGGCATATTTTATAAATGCCACTTTTTTATGCGATCCCTATCCACCGCATAAAAAAGTTTTTTGTAATATTTCCACGAATTAGTTTGTTATATTTAAGAATTTATGAATTTTTTGAATTGTTTGTTGTACTATTTTTTATGCGGTCCCTATCTACCACACAAAAACAGGTTCAACTGTATATTATAGTGGGAGTTTGGGTGCGTAGGTCCTAAGAAATCAGTACCTTGAACACCCATCTCTGACACTAATAAAAACACTTATACGTCTGGGAATTGATTCATTCAGAGATTGGAGGGCATGTATCAATACAGAAGTCCATGCAACTTCAACACGATAACACAACGCATCAAACGCTGTGACTGACTTATGGTGACGATCCAGGTGCTCGGCAACCATGGGGTAGACACTTTCTATGGGCGGAAGATCTGGTAAACGTGTGGGCCAGGACAATATCCAAACATTTTCCATATCAAGGAATATTCGTACAATACCAGCAACATTCGCTGGTGCATTATCCTGCTTGAAACGTTGAGTTTCGCTGAGCTTGAAAAATAGTAGAGCCATGGGTCGCAGCAAACGAAATGTAACGCGAACTTGTTAGAATGTCGTCAATGCCAGCAAAAGTTGACCGAGACGTGAATCCACTAGCACCAAAAAACCATCACGGAAGGGGATGGACCAGTATAGCGACGACGGATGCTTGATGCCAATGTGCGTTCATCACGATTCCGCGAAACATGGATGCCACCATCTTGATGATGTAAACAGAATCTGGATTCATAAGAAAATATAACGTCTCGCCATTCGTACGCCTAGGTTCGTCATTGATCACCCAATGGAGGACGCTTCTGACCGTGATGCGTCAATGGTAGCCTCATCCATGGTCTTTGAGCTAAGAGTCAATGCTGCTGCGTGATACATCTGCCGTTACCATTTTTACGGCCGTAAATATAATGTATGTCTGCATTTTGAGTAATATGTAACGTCTCCCATCATAGACATCAGCACAAATGCGAATAGTACTTCCAACCAAGAGCCATCTGGTTGACAGATGGCTAGACATCTTCTGCCTCTTACCGACAACGTAACCAACCAATAAATCCATTTATCTCTCTTTTCATTCTCCTGTTTGAGCCTCACCACGTAACTTGCACCCACATTTCTATACAATAAATGATGGTTACACAATATCCTATATCTTCCCTTAAAGTTTTACCATGAATCTGGGACCACCCTGTATATATAGAGAGAAAAAAGAGAGATTGAGTAAGTAAGTGAGAGAGAGAGAAAAATCCAAAATGTAAGGAAAGAATAAAAGAAATCATTATTAGCAAATTTTCTAATAAAAAATTACATGTGGTAATTTCACTAATTGTACATTTAATATCAAATATAAATGAAAAGAGGTGAAATCTTCTATTTTTTTAAAGCACTTCAAATATATATATTTCTTTTAAAAATATTTAGCCAATGGTAGGTAAAAAAAAATATTAAAAATAATTTATCCTCAGTTTCAAGAATTTCGAACAAAAATTGGATAAATTTAGGTATTTTGAGGTATTCCGTATCCCTTTATATATAATTTCTATGCAAATGCCATGTTAATTTCAATATTTATAACCATGCTCAAATGCCTATCGGTTACTGCCGACAAATATCACCAATGAATATTGTGACGATATGTTCCAATAAAATATGCAGTTACTCATTAAGAATGAAATGGAACGAAACGAGAAATGCATATCCCTCGAAAATCATCTGCAGTCGAATACAGATGTAATTTCCGCAGACGATAAAAGCAATATCATTCCCAATGAATAAACAACGAAATCTGAAAGGAGTTGGTGTTTATACACCCGATTGGGGAATAGATAGCGATAAATAGTGAATATTACACTCGCAAATTGCGATAAAGGAAGGCTTTGTTATCGTTTGGTGTGAAGCATGCGTTCTACCAGTATAATTCCCCAGAGGTCAATTTCAGAATAGAAGTTTAAAACAGTTGATAAAGTTATTCATATGAAAATATTCAATAAATTTCCATTTCATTTAATGGAGCTATAATACGATAGGCACAAACGATGAAAGTCAAAGCAAATGATTTCACGGGGGAGTAAATAGGAAGCATGTTATTTTTGCAGACGATGAACTAAAAACTAATTTTAATTCAGTTATTGCACAACATAATTTTGAAGAAAGAAAAAAAAATTATGGAATATTATTGTCTTATGATTTTTTATCAATTTAGAGGGGAACTAAATCAAGAAATATTGCGGTGCTATGAAACTTTAAAAGGAAGGAAGACAACTAAGGGGATTGTCATAAGTGTTGGGGGTGGGTCTTTCTTTCATTTCTCTATTTCAGTAAAGATCATCTCTTGAAATAACAGATTATGCTGCGTTATTATATAAAACACGGATTCAAAATTCTGAAGATTAACATTTAGATCTTCTCACATGATAATTTAGATTCCCACGTTTCAGGTCCCATCATGTGGACCTAACATGCAGCAAATTCATCAAAGTAAGGTCATATAAAACTTTACTCTTCTTTAACCGGTGAAATATTTGGTTTCAGATGATAATATTAGATTGAATTTTGATTTGAAATGTCCGTGGTGGTGTGATACCTATTCAAACCAGTAATAAAATCCATACAATGGCGATTGTTTTCGCATGGTGGGTAAGATACTCGTTTTCGGACCGAAAGGTGCCCAGTTTTGATTTTCCTTCATTGGTGACTCGGACGTACTAAAGAACCGCAGCAGTCGTGGCGTCATCTGTCCGCCGCAAATGCAACCAAACAGTTAAACACATGACGTAATCATCCAAGCCGTCCCACACCATGACGCAACCCACAAAGCCGTCTCACACATGATGACGCAACTCACAAGCCGGCACGTACGAATGATACGACTACTCAAACGTTCGCCACAAATATGGTATCGTTCGTTCGCCTATTCGCCGAATAACTGTCAATGGGGTAGTGTGTCGGTGTGATATCTGCACAAACCAGTAATATTTTCCATGCAATGACGATCGTTTTGGCATAGTAGCTAAGATACTCGTTTTCGGATCGGAAAGTGTCCAGTTCTAATATTCCTTCATGTCTATTGCCAAAATATTCAGTCCTTTTGAATCATAGTCAAGAAGGGAGGAAGATATGAGAACTGTTGCCTCATTATATTATCTAATTACACCATGTCACTGCAAACCAGAACCAACCTTCAGCATGGTGAACGAAATATTTTTAAATGACACAATTTTACCTATAAATTGGACACAAAATGTGTTAACTATCGAGGAACAGTGAACTTAGAAATTTTCAGAAAATGATAGTTATTATGGGACGGGCTCTATCCGTCCCGTTCTATTGATCCTCTTGGAGAAATACTTCTATAACTGCTGTTTGAGTTTAAAAAACGATTTCTGTAGAGAGAACTTGATTTTTATACTAATTTGAGGCTATTTAAATACTGACAATGGGTGTTTTAGAGTTAGTCATTAAGCTAGTAGTAAAGTGACATTAGAGAATTGCCTTTCGAAACCCTTGGTACAGGAGAGAAGTTTAGATTGGAATATAATCAACCCGGGAGAGATCAGACGAGTGTTCTACTGTCGAACAAGATTACCTGAAAAGCTTGAGATTGTGATCTAAATTAGTTTTTTCTTGGGTATATAGGTCTTGATCATTTATAAGTCGATAATAAATTGATAATTTTCATAACAATGTTTACTGATTCTACGGCCCAGACTACACCTGTAAACGCCGGATTGCAAAAATTATGCGTGACTTCATTTTTCATAATTAGTTTAAAATTTTTAGCTTACCTATCAAAAATTCCGAACAATTTATATCGTGCTTATACCTAGACTATTTACAAAAATATCACTTTACTCTTGCAGAATTCATTCACTTTAGATGTGTATGAAGTGTAAAGATTGCTTTTAATTTCTGATGTATTTTTTTCGTAGTAGAGAAAGCGGGGAGAGTCAATGACTCTATATAAACGAGAAAAGTCAATTAAAATTCAATTGATTAAACTAATTACCTTCAAATAAATGAAAAGCGTGTGTGTAAATAGGATACCAAAAGGACTTTTTTGAGTGATATGATGTGAAATCACTAAATTTTACTTATAGTTGTTACTAGCAGTTTATAATGATGTCATTTACATTCAAATAAGCAAAATAAGACCATTATATACTAAGATTTTATAGAAAGTATGCATTATATTTTCAAATATTGTGGAAAATTTAAGAAGACTTGGTTCCCTTTGAACAACTTTCTTTATTTATGTATTTAAAACTATATGTTAGCATTGTATACAATGTTTCTATTCAAGAAAATGATACGAGATGAAATTTTTCACATATTATTCACACATTTTTAAAATTTAAATTTTTTGAAGGAAATTTTGAAAATTTAAAAATTTTACTCCCTTTGTAAAAATAAATTTTTTGTAATATTCTTATAGATGTTCTAAACAACTTTAGCAATCGATTTTACAATAACTTAATTCGTTTTCGAGAGAAAAAATAAAATGTTGATATGCATGCTAAAAATATTCTGTATTTATTATTGTTATAATACAAATATTGTTGAGCTTTTTTTGCTCATCACACCTACGTCAGAAAGTGGACTGCAACACCTTGAAAAAATTAAAAAGTAGACCGGGCCATGTAAAAGTCTGCCCCCCTCCCCCAGCTTTATATATAACACGCAGGAAAAAATGGAAGTGATTGGTAAATAACTGTGGAAGGAGTAGAATTTTGAATGCACTAATGTTTCGAAAACCACAAACTGAGGAAAACCACTTTAAAGTTTTTAATTCTGAAAAATAACTATAGTAAGCTGAATTAAACTTAAAATACCACTTTTAAGATATTAGTTATACATTTTTCTTTAAAATAATTGCATTTTCCCATTTTTTCAACCTATACATTTTTATAAATGACTAATGTTTAGGTAGTTTTAATTGCACAAGAAAATTCAGTAAAAATGTTAAACAAATTTTTTTTTCTGTCACGACAGAAATTTTAGTTTTTTTTCTTCTTATATAATTAAAGTATTACATTTGTATGAAAAATATATCAGTAATAAGAACTGAAGTGATAAAATTATTAATATAAAATGCCTTAATTTTACATGCACACATTTTACAAAGAAAAAACGATTGTATTGTATTGCCACGGTAATATTCTGCCTTTATATGTTACACATTCTTTTTTTGTTATTATTTCTCTTTATAAAATGAATTTTTTTATCAAAACGCATTTTTTAGCTATTTTTTCTAAACGGGGGCGTGAAGGAATTGTCTAATTTGTTTTCAAACGAAGTTTTATTCTACTTCTATACTTTTCAACATGCACAAGTGATATATCAATCGAAAGATAATAATGCAAAGAATAAGATTAAATGAAAATAAAAAAAAACGACAGGTCTGTCATTTTTGGGATACCAAATCACCTTAAAACAAATTATTTCAAAATGTAAAAAATTAAACACTTTGAAAATTATTAAACTGGTGATTTTTTATTTGACAGAATCTGTAAGATGGGGAAATACAAATCAAAATAGTGAAACAGATATCTGCAGATCCCAATTATGAAAGTTTTAACTCAAGAAATTGGTAATACGAAGACTCTCAAATCATTCTTTTTCAAAAGAAAGAAGCGCTACATTTTTTTTGAAAAAAAAACTAGTCTATTATTGGAAGATAGCGTTTTTACACAAAGTATATACAATATGTTAAATACATCTTTATATATGAAAAGTTTTGTATTTTTGACTCCATACTATTGGCAGGGTTTGAAGAATTTTAGTTAACATTTGGAGAATTACAAGTTGAAAAACAAGTAATATAAAAAACTTTCTGTAAGTCAATTCATACTTTGAATGAATGAATACAAAGTATTTAATAACGATTGGAAATTTGAATAAGATATATATACATATCTAATATATATTATAAATGTGAAAGTTTGTGAGGATGTTTGTGGGTCTTTCACGCAAAAACAACTGAATGCATTTAAATGAAATTTTACAGTAACATAGCTTATACATCAGAATAATACAAAGGCTATAATTTATAGCATAGGCTATAATTTAAAAAATTTGTAAAAAGTGGCCAAAATATAACGATATTTGCCAAGTAAGTAGGAAAAAATTCTGGCATCTGCA
This sequence comes from Trichonephila clavipes, assembly GCA_019973935.1. Lineage (NCBI taxonomy): Eukaryota > Metazoa > Arthropoda > Arachnida > Araneae > Nephilidae > Trichonephila > Trichonephila clavipes. The sequence continues at coordinate 29,842 of BMAU01000374.1, read as the reverse complement.
AGCAAATCTGGCTTGCGCTGCAAAAAAGCCCACCGCAGCATAAGTCTATCTTTTGTTTGTGAATTTTTTTTTTTTGTTTTGGCTACGCAAGGGGCTCGCTTCTAATTAATTCCTGTGATCAGAATAATGACTATTTTTTTATTTCAGAATAAAACTAGGTTTTGAAGGGAGAGGTTGTTATAAATCTCTCTTTATTTTAAAGTTTTTTTTTATGATTTTACTATGCACATTTGGTAGTAAGAAATTGATCTTTTTACAAAATAAATGCTTTTATCGGTTCTGGTACTTAAAAGTAAATAAACTTTCTCTTTCACACTGCAACATTTGGACAAATTTTCAAAATTTGTTTGTGGTTAGTAGTTAATTCTAACGCTATAATTTTAATTGAATAGGCAGATATAGCGTTTTTAAGTATAAAAAAAATTATAAATACTGTACTGTATTATTTGGAGTGTGTGAGTGAGTGAATATTAACATCGCATCGTTCAGCTACACGAGGACTTTTTGCAACGCATCGCGTAATTTTGAACCATGGTCAAGTGACGTGGACGACACCTGAGCTGGCATCAACTTCTCTTAACTACCACACCACACCAACTTAAAAGGAATATTCTACCAATACTTAGCAGGATTATTCTTTGAAATCCACTCTTCCAAGATATATGGCAGCACGGGTTCTATGATGAGTATTTTAGCGGGGAAGCCGAATAGTTTTGTAGCAGATATTGCGTTTTCAGCTGACGGCGTTTTCAGCGGATTGTAAGGATTATTATTTTTGTCCCGAAAAAATAGTTTATGTCAAAATTTAAGTGCTTTATGTTTTTGTATGTTAGTGAAGACCTCTTGGAAAATGATTTGACTACTTATTTTAAGTGAGCGGTGTATATAATTAATTTTACAGTGGAATATCTTTAATTAATTTATTAGCTCTAACGGATTAAATTGTCCAAAGTGGAGTATTTTGCTTATGTATATCCCTTAATTTGTAAATGAGTGATCCAAAAAAGTATTGCATGAAAAAAACTGTAGTAAATCATAATGCGGTTGGATAAAGTATTAAAGTGCATTGTGCCCCTACACGGCGGGTCTTACAAAGCTCTAATATAGCTCGAGCTACGAAAGTAGCTAGGCATTTGCCAACTTGACTCTATCGTTAACATTTCGCTATATTTTTCATTGAATCGCCATTATAATTTCAGAAACGGCGTTGCTTGCGAATATTACAATCTTAAAATAAAATAAATACAACAGAAAGTAATATTAATGTATTACACTTTCAGATATAAATTATTTACACTACTTTAAGCGTTCATTACGCAAAACTTTTAACAATGTGTTACTTTTGCTGAGCAGAGATCAGCTTAGGGAGGTGTTTTGAAAAATCGACCCTCAAGAGTGTTACGAGGAAATATAAATAAAAAAATCCTTTTTATCAGCTATTAGATCTACATACTTAAAATTTAACAAAGGTGTGTTTTTTACTTTCTCTTTTTTGTTTGGCTGAGATATGCAAAAAGCTTTTTTTGTTTAATTTGCAATTCACATAAAAGTAACTCATTAAAAACTTCTTTTTCCATCGATCTGTGTTGTTTAATTTTTCAGTTCACCCGGGCGTAGAACGGGTATACCAGCTAGTATATATATATAGATAGATATAGATATATAGATATATAAGGGGGGAGAGTGAACTAATAGTAGGAATTAAAAAAAGAGCATGATTTGTCTGCAATGTTGTAACAACGCAAACCCGATTTGTCTAGTTTGCCTGAAAAGCATGTTTTCGGCGCCAACTTTTGTCTTTGTTTAAACAGTTACATTGTTAAACAAAGAGACGAACCTAAGATGGCGTCAGAAACCGGTAAAAATGAATCCAACATGGTTGTATCTGTAATTCTTTAAATAATTAGTTTCAGTCAGTTTTAATTAATTATAATTCAATTATAATATTTTTACCCAGAAGAATATATATAATTTATAGAACATTACAGCTCAAATGAGCGCTTTAAAATGTGAGAAAAAGTCATTTTCAAGTTTTGACACAAGTCACCAAAAAGGATGCCAAGGTGGCTGTATTTGTAATTCTTTGAATAATTAGTTTTACTCAATTAATTTTTTTAATTAAATTAAATTATTGTATTGCTATATCAAAAATCAGCATTTATATAAAGTTTCAGCTCAATTGAGTGTTTTAAAATGTATTTTATTAACGATTGAAAATTCCACCATGATCAATAAATGAATAAATAAACAAATAAATAAATAAATACAGTGCGTGTGTTTGACCTAATAGTAGGAATTGAATAATATAGCCACAAGTCTGATTGCTGGTTACAAATAAAACTACTTGCCATGGTTTGTAAAGTCTTTAGCACGGAATCGTATACATAGTGTAAAGCAAATGTATAAATATTTTAGTATCAATAACATCTCCTATGCGTTTTTATGATAACATTCCGTTGCAATCTTTAAGTCAGTAAAGAATAATTTAAGTTACGTTAATTCAGGTTTAAAACCTTATATAACAAGATTATATATCGCTTACAATAAAATAAATATTTCGTAGAGACACTCCGGACAATATCAATTATCAATCAATATGATTTCAAGAATAATAATGATAAATTATTAAATTATACATAACACTTACTATAAAAAGAACCTTAATATTTACAAGTCAGAAAACATAATGATGAATTGTAAATGATTGTCATCTGAGAGAAGTTTCTGTACCTCAAAATACAATTGACAACGCAATAGACTGAATGGAAAATAACAGGTTCATTTCAGTATAAATAAACATTCCTCACTTGGTTATACGTCCCGTGTTTCAATCACCAGGAATCCAGTTTATTTGAAAACAGGAGGCGTTCTCCAGAAAGTTTTCTGGAAAACAACCTGTGGCGGAATCCTTTTCCTCTAATGGATGAGAGGTGAGGTGTGAATGTAATTACGACTCGCGCACTCCTGTATTAGGGGTGGGGAAAGAGCTCTCGCATCGTCTGGTTCACAACAGGGGAAGTTAATTACCGATATGTTGAAAAGAGGTGCGGGGAACGTCGTAGGAATGCTTGAAAAGTGTTGCCATCCCTTTTGTTCTTCCTAAGTGCTTAGAAATAAGGTAACGGTTTGTGTTTTTCAGCTTTGGAGTGCATTTATCTCAAACTGCATTTTCCGCAGCTGCATTTATCTCGAACTGTATTTGCATTTACCTCAAACTGCAAGATACCCAAAGAATATTTATCCTTTTATTACTAATCATACATTGAATCCCCTTAAAATATCTTACTTTAAGTACTTATTAATTAATGTTGAATATGTATTATCAAATGTTTAATAATCAAAAGTAAGGGAAATTTTTAAATATAATAGGTTGGTGCGTGGGAAAGGTCGGATTTTTAAGTAAATATATAAAACTGCATATCTATTTTCAAAAGCTGTTGATTCAATCAAAATATGCTCAAATCGCTTCAATACTAAAGAGATTTTATTGCATAGTTATCTGTCTTTAAAATTTCAGATCCTTAGAATCAATCAACTCCGATATAGAATACTCTCCTCATTTTCTTCATGTTTAGTCCAGCGTTTCTGAAACTGTGGGGCATGCCCCCCTTTGGGGGCATAATAACTCTACAAGGGGGCGCGAGCATATTGAAAAGTCGAAAAAACAAAAGATTATTTTTAAAAAAATTACTAATTTACTAAAAGTAAACAAACAAAACATACATTCTGGCATAATAAAAAATAGAATACACATTTACACTGATATAATTATATCAGTAATATCATCAGCATCAGTATCACACTTATACAAGTATCAGTACTACATAATGTATTTTCTGCAATGTATTTAATTTAACCATACTGAGTTAAGAACAAGTAATAATTACCCCCATGGTTGGGTCACTACACAAAAATTAACACTTTTCTTGATATTTTGTGCGGTTTATAAGGAATCCTTTAAAAGTCAGGCGGTTCGCTCCCCGATTTCACCGTAGGTGAGCTTATATGATGTATTGGGGGGGGAAGGAATAAAAATAAGCAAATTCCCTGAAATATAAGTACATCCTTCGCAAACACTGTCCTTTTATTCTACTCCAAAGCCTGCGTCTGAGGAAAATAACGTTTTGACTGAGCGAAACGTTTGTATATACGCTGGTGGCACTTCAGAGGTTAAAGTCGTATCGTAGTTTTGGCATCAAAGTGTCGTATCATTGAATTCAATACATTGTTACTGCATGGAGGGGGGCGCGGTGAAAATTATGTTTGAATAGTGGGTAGCAAGTATTGAAAATTGGAGAGCCACTGGTTTAGTCCATAAAAATACTGCTCTTAATATTCAAAAAACGTAAGCCAGTTATTCAAAGATCCGGTGAATAAGCTAAGTGTTGCGAAATTTCATATTTTAATTCATCCAATTTCAAATTTGCTTGTTAGACGTATGCAGCCGTACGTTATCGTGGACAAGTATTAGGTCACGCCGATTAGCAAGTGATGGTCGTATAATTTTCAACTTTTCATGCATTTCTTCCATGTACTGGTAGTGTAATAGATACAATATTGAATTCGTTTCCACCAATGCTTTCAGAGCATAATTTTCCTCAAATGTTTTAGGTATAGTACGTGGTTTATTTTGTAGGGAAGCAATCAACAGACTGAAAATTTTCAAACTAACGCGGCATTTTTTGATCGTTAACAAATGACTGGTTTATATTTCTTGTAGCTTTTCCAAAATTATTACCAAGTTAACATTCACATAAGAAAACTACACGAATATCGAATTAATTGATTTTCCTACGAAATTCAAGTTAAATAAATAAATAAATGAAATAACCAATTGGAACACTTGAGAAACAATCTTTGTTGAAATGTGACTCGAGCAATGGACAATTGGCTCTAAACGTGGCAATACCAAAAACAAGAGCATACCCAGAAAGACACAAATCTGGCATTTCATGTGCACCAACCTAGTACTTACATTGAAATCCCCTTTTTTTCTGGTATATATTTACGTAAACTAATTTAACACACTTCAGCAACACATGTTTTACGTTACGATGAATAATATTTACCTATCGAAAGATGCTATTTTTTGACTAAATAGCATTTATTAACGAAATAAATTACTGCTAAATCAAACAGGACTGCGATTTATTGCAAATAATTTTTTAAAATATTTTTTGTAATAGAAAGAGTTAAGTACACAGAAATAAATATGAAACGAAGGCACTGACGTAATACTCACATGTCCGAAATTTATCTCCAAATATTAACTGAATGTCAGATATTTTAGAAATGGCAATCTATTACGAATATTTACGGAATATTTTGCTGACCATACATATGCATTAAATCCACCCGATTGGCTAAAGATTGGCAATCGGATGGATTAATACTTATCTACAAAAACAACTTTTTATTTCAGAAGAATTTTTATGGTTCTATTTATTTACTGTTTTCACGGAGCCAATAAACTGCTTGAATGAAAGTATAACTGGACATAAAAACAAGAAAAGATGATAATTATTTTATTCAATATTTTTTTTTATTGAAGGCTCTCTTATTAGTTATTTTTACACCGACCACAACAACACAGACCCAGAGTTTGCGATCAGTACCATTTGGTTATTGTGCAGCAGCCACAATATGTTGATCGAGAATTTTTTTTGTTAATGAAGCAACATAAAGGTTATGGAAAACGGATTTCAAATCAAATTTAAGGAAGAAGTAAGTAACCAGAGCTGGCCCCTCATTGTACAAACTCCCACACCATGTCACATGATCAACTAGTTTCTGTATACATTTTGTTTATAGATATTACATCTTTTATTATGGTGACAGTAATAAAATAACATTTATTATAGTGGCAAAATAACAGCACAAGAAATAAAAATATATTAGAACTTTTTTCAATTGTATCGAAAAAAAAGAACAATATCGTGAAATGTTTTTAACGTGTACTTTTATCAAAATAAGAATACTAATAATAGAATATAAAAGTGGAAGAAAAATTTTATAATTTTATTTAATTGCAAATAAGTAAATTATATTAATTTTTTAGCATAGAACAATAATACTTGTATTACATAAGTACTATTCGTCAAATATTACAGAAGAAATAGGATTATCATATTTTAATTGATTTACTTTAAAAACAAAATCCGTAACAAATCTACTATTTTGCGTCAAAAACGAATATTTGGTGATAACCTCTAAATAAACATGAATACCGTTTCAAAGGAAGATATATTAATTTGTAATTCACAAATCCTTACAAAGCTTAATACATTTACACAAGTGTTTCTCAAACTGTGGGGTGCCCCCTGGGGGGCGCGGTAACCCTGCGAGGGGGGCGCGAGCATATCGAAAATAAAAGGTTTAAAAAATAATTTTTTGGAATGAAGTAAAACAAAATGCCTTCTGACATAATAAAAAATTATATTAATGTAAACATTAATATAATTTATTTTTATCATCTGGTGATCATCAAAAATAAAAGATTCCACTTCCAAAGCTCATTAGCCATCTTTAATGCTATAACCATATCAAAAAATATTTTGTTTGCTTTGCTGTAATTCCATGATGAGAGATTGTTTAATTACGTTTCTTTTAACCTAAAATATTACTTTAGCTGACCTTCGAAATTACTGGTATGGTTATCTCCGTCATTTTTTTAGGGAAGTTGTAATTTTATGGTTTTGATTGCTGTGTTGTACGACTTTTTATGATTTATAAATGTAAAAGAGCAGAATATTAAAAAAATGGGCATCTGTGATCCGTAATGAAGGAAGTTGAAATTGAACAAGCAACTGAAGAACCTACTGAAATAAAGCATATTAATCAAGATAGCGAAAGTAAATATGAGAAAAGCGTTAGGCATGAAACGTTTGAGTTGATTTGAAATTTTCAAATGCTGCATGAAGATCTCTATGAAGAAAACTATGAAGCCATAATGTAGCGCTTCGCCTTGTCAAAAAAGACACAAGGAAGAAAAAGTTCAAAATGCTATTTGTAGATCATCAAACGACAGCAAAACTACAAAATATGACCGTTTTGCTGGAAAATAAAGTTCCTGTGTTGTTAGCGAAAAGTGTCTGTGGTTTATGTATGTCCTTTTTTAAGAACACGCACATTTTTAACATTTTCTTTAGTTTTATTGGATTTTTTCTCAAATTTTCAAAAAAAAATTGAAAACTCCTTGAAAGTAGGGGTAAGTATATTTTCTCTTAATTATATTATTCACTGGAATTATGATTTTTATCGTGTATAGTAAAAAAAATTATAAAATAAATTATAGTTTTGAAACAAACTAAAAAAACACGCTTTTATAGTTAATTGAACTAAAAAGTAAAAATAAAAATATAAATTACTTAAAAGTAACATATATACAAAATTTAATACTTATCTTGTTAATTTGTACGGCTTATAATTATGATCGTATTGTAGCTTTAACGCCCCCCCCCAAAGTGCAATATTATTGCACTCAATACATTGTTATTTTTAGGGAGCGCAATAAAAATTATGATTGAAAATTGGGTCGCCAGTAGTGAAAGTTTGAGAACCACCGGTTTACACATATTAATCTTCAGAAATTATTTAATTTAAGAATGAACAATATAAACCAATTTTCTTAATATTTTGATATACGCAATGTTCTTCGTTTACTTTATTTCTTGATTATGATTAAATGTTCTTTAGAAAATTTATGTACAGAAATATCATAAAATTACGGGACGATTAAGGATGAAACGAATTTTAAAAGAAAATCGTATTTTTACTTGCATTTGTTTGAAAGGAAGTTAGTTCTTTATAGCATTTTTACAATGAATGCTGAAAAGTATGATTAGTGACAGTAATTATACATTTGACAACTGCAACATCACATATGTCAGTCAATATTACCGATAGATGGTCGTAGTTTAACCATTTCGATGCATCTGCGAGAAAGTGCAACTGTGTTTAGAGCCGTATTAAGAGTCCCTGCAAACTTTTAGGGGCAATATACTAAACGTGGATGTGACCTATCTGCTTAACAAATTTATATATCAAGTTACGTCTATTTCTTTTGATCAGTGCTTCTCAAACTTTCCATATTTGCGACCCAATTTTAAATCATAAATTTCATCGCGCCCTCGTCCATATAATAATAATGCATTGATTTCAATAATAAAGCATATGTGTGTGTGTGACGTATAGTTACAGTATAATTTTAATTGCAAGTCATTCAATTTATCAAGTATTAAATTTTTTATATAATTTTGTATATGACAAGCCCATGGGAGTCACTGGTACTAGTTAATTTTGTATTGATAAGTTAATTATCAAATGCATTGTGCAGTACTGATGCATTTCTAAGTACATTATATCAGCGGTAATGTGTATTTTATTTTTATTGTGTCAGAATGTAGTTTGTTTTTCCTCCTTTCAATACATTTGTAATTGTTTAAATCTTTTATTTTCGACTTTTCGATATGCTCGCACCACCTTGAAAGGCTATCACGTCCTGCTAGGGAGGAGGGAGGGCGCTCCCCGGTTTGAGAAGCGCTGTCTTATGACAGTATCTGAAGGCATCCCTTTTCGACAGTCCTCCAGACTTTATTAAGGAATGCGTCGCTCAGCAACCCATTTAGACAGGATGCACTTGAGAAATGCGTATCCTTTTTTCAACGATTCACCGTTTACCAGTGACACTGTCAAACTTGCACTACTATTAGTGGTCTGTATTGTAAACATTGCTATAATAAAGCCCAATGAGATGGCTTTGTTAACAAACATTTTTTTCTTGCCCTCAATTTTGTGCATCTTTGTCCCCCCATGATTTTGGAGCATTGATAATAATTTCGGAAGAAACCATAATTCATAGTTACGATGCATTCAGTCCAACACTAAAAAAATTAATATACCTTCTTAACTTAGTAGAAATATATTTTTTTGAAATTATATACTTAAATTAATCAACACATGTTGAAACTATTAAAAATTTGAGATATACTCATTTCTTTTTATTCCACTTCATCTAATTCCCGTATTTTTTTCCAAGATATTGATCGAAACCATGTTTCTTGAACACGTTAATACACTTCAAAAATAGAATTCTTAATATCTCGAAAAGCACTCGGTTAATATTTTGCTAAATACGGATATATTGATTTGTGTGTGTGATGCTGAACAAACCTAGTTTATAATTCATTACTATTTAAATATCAATAATAATTTTGATTTATTTATTTTCCCCTAAGAATTTCTTGTAGAATCAAATGATTGTTTATTTTTGTACATATTTTATAAATGTGATGTACTTTTTTTAATTTATTTTTAAAGTTATTTCTATTTCTGATTTAGACTTCGTTAGCTTATATCTGACGGGAGGATACTGTGAACAAGTACCGTTTAAAGGCCAATAAATAATATCCCTTAACAATAGCAAGTAAGTAGAAGAGATCTTGCCTAAAAATTTAGTCCCCGAGTCCCCAAATTTGGGGACAAACACCTGTGTCCCCACAAAATTACAGAAGATTCTAAGGTGATTATTTGATGAGGAAACTTCTTTTTTGGATGATTTCATGAGGCTATTCCCTGCCTATATAAGGAAGATACAGAGAAAAACGTTTTACAGAGACTGTACATCTAATTGTCCAATGTTATGAGATTACGGATTTGAATTACTGTGTTCAATATTTGTGTGATTTTTGAATCTGTGTTATTGTGTATTTATACGGGCGTGTTAATTATATCGTTTCAAAAAATATATTGTAATAACGAGAGTTCCAGAATACATTAAAATTTACTCCGTAAGAATATGCCCGTTAATCGTGATGATATTTCCGGCATTTGAAAGGCGATCTACCACATAAAAATATGTTTTGTTTCAAATAGGCTGCATTTTAGCAAAAACGTCATTTGCAGACACATCAAGTCCCCTACAGTGAAAGCCATTTCATTGGTGGCACCATCTAGTGGTGTGGTTTTCGCCACCTAATTGAAGAAGTTTAAATTTTTATTCAATTCAAACTCACGTCGGATGATAAATATTGCCGATATTTAACTTTGCAGAGAATATCAGATCCAATTTGATACTCAAGGATCTTTTACATGCCTCATAATCTTATAAGATGCTTGACTACAATTTTCGCTTCTAGAATATCTGTCGACTCCAAACGGGATCGAACCTGCAACCTTAGGCTTACGACGCGGACACGCTACCTCACAGCCATCGAGCCGAACTGTAAAAATATGTTACCACTAAAGATACTTTGCATGCAAGAATCCTCGTAGAGATTATTATATAGAAAAAACCCTCTCTATTTCATGCCACGGAGCAGTAAATTCCTTGCTCTATTGAGAAAACTCCAAAGTGAACACTTAAAAATTTTACAGTTTGTTTCTTCCCTATTCGCAAAGGCAAATGAAACCACTAAATTAGAGGAGTTTAAAGTTTCAAAGGGAGGGGGAAGGAAGGAGAGGGGAGTTTGTGTCGTTGTAAAGACAAACAGCCGAAAGGTTCGAGTCCCCTGCGAAATTAAACTGCCCCCTGATTTCATTTATTTGAGGCCTCACGAGTCAATATTTTACTAGGAGGGTTGTCGACCACAAGGATGGGTGGGATGGAGAAATAGGGAAAGTGTTTCTTTCAGGGGAAATGTAATTGTACAAGAAACTGAAGTAAGTCAATGCATTCCTTTAATCGGAAAGTTGGGAATTTTAGAAGCGAAATTAATTTCACAATTTTTTTCAGCAAATAATTTTATGGGTATGAAGAAAATAGAAAAAAAAATGACTTTAGTTGTACAATCTTCTGATATCTTATATTTAAGCATCCTATCATAGTTTGCAACATGAAGAGGTTGCTTAGGACACGAATGCAGATGACAATTGCTCATACATGTTATTACTATTATTCTTCCATTTAGGTGACTTTCGTTTACGCTGATTCCTTTTGAGGCATTTGAAATAAGAAACTACATGGGCTTATTTTATAGTTTGACTTTTATAATTACCCAATAAAAGAAAATATGTATATATTTACTTAAGAAAAATCAGCACATTTTCTATGAAATATTTATTTAAGAAAAATCTCCTCCCCCCCGCACATTTTCTTTGAAATTTATCTAATAATTTGAAGGATTATAAAGTAAAAATTTAGCTATAGATTTGTTCATTTATTACTAACTTCCTTCCTCCTTTCCTCATTAGCTCTAAAGTTCAGAGAGGGCCTTGTATATCTCAAGAAATCGTTTTCATACCAGCTTTCTTCCAGCTAGTGTTCTCAAATTTTAGTTCTCAAAACTAGGAGGTATTTTTCTAGACCATCAATTCATCTTGCATCTGGATTGCCATTTCTCCATGAGCAGAGTGGTTGGGCTTTGAAGGCTTTTTAGCGGTGCCGTTATCGTTCGTTCTGACAAACTGACGTTCCCATTTAATTTGTTATACTTGGATGAAGTTAACGATGTCAGATTCTTTATAGGAATGATAGAGTTCTAAGTTTTATCGTCTTCTCCACGTATCATGTTTTTGAACTCTTCCAAAAATAATTCTTAAAATCTTCCTTTCGTAGATATTTATGATGTCCTCACCTATTCGAGACATGGACCAAGATTCACACGCATTAATTAATACTGATCATGAAAGAGTTTTGTAAAATAGACCTTTTTTTCTTTTGATTACATTAGATTTATTTTTGTATTATAGTAAAACATCTGTTTGTGTAGTAATTGTCTTTTAGATTTCAGTAGTTCAATCGTTCCTCTTGTTAATTTCAGAGCCTAAATAAATGAAATTGTGTGTCAACAACTTCAAAATTATGCTCCCCAATTTTAAAGTGGAAATTGTTAAAACATTATTTATTGCAAGGCATGTATTTTATCATACTCTCATCAATTCCCGATCTCATCCAGAGGGTCTCTTTCTCAAAATATAGGAAATCTTGTTTTAGTATTTATTACCCCCAACTATTCCAAAATAATCATAACAAATATAACTATATTTTACTTCAGTTTCAAGAATAGCTTGTGACGGACTCACGCGTCTTTTCTTTAACATGTCCTTTGGGTTCTTTGGGCCAGAATTAATGGCAACTCTTTTCCAACCAAATACAAGAAGTGAAGTGTGAATGAAAGATGAAAATGAACAATCTTTTAAATATCGAAACTTAAAGTAAGCGAGATGGTAATGTATGGGAATTTGTGATAGTGGATGGAAATTGGCCGGTAGCAGACGTCTAATAGAGGAATCGTGGTTCAAGTTTGAATGAGTTTTACGTGACGTGAATAGAAATTAGTGATTGAATATATGAAGGTCAAGTTGCACACCAGTGCATACAAAGACAAGATTAAACATAGGACAAGATTGATAGTTTCTCCAAGTTGTAATAAGGTAGGATTGATTATTTAATATTAGAATCAGTGATTAGGCGGTTCACTTATTGATAGTAGTCTGACTTAGATTAAGTCTTATTATAAATATATATAATGTGTGTTGCGTATTTTTCATCGTAGATCCTCTCACATTAATTATTATAATTTAATTTGTTAAAGGTTTAAGTTGAATATCTTTATTAAGTCATATTTAGATAATGTTTGATTCTAGTTCTTTAGTTAATCCTACGCTTCTAGCTCATGCTGATACTTCGAGAGATGTTCTACCAAGGGGAGGAACATCACAAGCTATTGTTCTTAGAATCCTTTCATTTTATGGTAAATAATCAATGAATGTACTGTAAAGCTCAGTAATACTGTGTTTTCCAAATGAACTTGTATTCGCGCTTTTATAAGCGACTAACGAATTTGCTTTCAGTATGATTGGAAAAAAACAATGCTAATTGAAAACGTTTATGCAAGATTATGTTGTGCATTCAGGCTAAGAAAAAAAAAACTTAATCATGCCAAAATGCATACAAATATTCTAAGAAACTTATGATACTGATGAATATGCATGAAAGACGAAAAGGTAAAAATTGTACAATAATGTAAGCAAAGGCAGAAAAATATCTTTTCATTTTTTTCTTAAACGATGATTGAAATACTTGGGCATTAAATGTAACTACAAAATAATTTGAAAATGTTGTTAACTTTTGTTGTCGAAACACAGAATAAAGAATCTCCAATTTTTGTCTTATCCGTACAGATGCAAGACAAATAAATAATTCCAAAATCCAATTACCACAAGTTTCTCACTATTTTCTTCAAAAAATATTCTTTTTTTTTCAGCCTCTTTTTATCGCATTTTATTCATCTATCCTTAAACATGTTGTGGAACACATTTATGCTTTTTATAAATTTTGTTGAGGCTATTCTCTGTCACAGTTTATCTCTTGTAATAGCTCCTGAACTCACTATTAAAAAGTATTAACAATTGATGTAATTTCCTTAAAAAGAGGCGGTATGACGTTGAAATATTTTTCTTTCAGTTATCTTCTGGCACGTGAGAAATATGTTGGGAAATACAACTTTGGATATTCATGTCCATACAGATTTGTACAGATTATTTTGTTTAAACAATTATAATTTTCATTTTTATCTCTTGACTTACGGAGCCCTTGGGTTTGATGAGTGAAGCCCAAAGCCTCCAAGAAACATAGTTTGAAGAACACCCCACCCTAAAGTATTCTTCTGCTAATGGGAAGAAATGAAATTTCCCAACATGTCCTGTTTGATGAATTTCCGGTTTGGTATAACTTAGTTTTATTCATAACACTAAAATTTGGTGATCTATTTTAAAAACTGTCAGAAAAATTGCCAAAATTTCTGACATACATTCTATATTTTATCTTCACTAAAACTATTATTAGATACCAAGAGGCTGATCGTTTTAAGTACAATTAAGTTATCGCCCCTGGTTTCCAATGTAGTCCAGCATGTGTTATGCCCATGTAAAGATTTATTTCTGTATATTGGTGCCAATGTTTTATCCCTCAATATATCCATCCACAAATTAACCCAATTCAAACCATCATCCAATCCAGTTCACCCTACTCCTATGCTTATTCATTTTTTACTATTAGCTAACACTCTCTATATATTTCAATTGTTAATAACATACTTTTTAAAGCGCTCAATTGAGCTAAAATTTTATATACGTGATTTTATTTTGGATGACAATACAAGAATTTAATTATAATTAATAAAAATTAATTGATTAAAATTAATTATTTAAAGATTTACAAATACAGCCACAGTTGCATCAATTTTGGCGACTTGTGTCCAAACTTGTAAAGGTTTTCTTCTTACATTTTAAAGTATTCAGTTGAACTGAAATTTTATGGACACGATTCTTTTCGATGAGACAATACGATACTTTAATGATAATTAATAAAAATTAATTACCACTTAACGTTGCGATTGTATCATAAGTATATACATACTTTTATATATTAATTGTAACTATTTAATAAAAAGTAGCTAAAATAAAATTTTTCTTTGTTGATCTAAGTAGGAATTGATTAACATTTTTTTTTCGTTTTACTTGTTTTAGAAACATAACCTCTTAGTGGGTGAAAAATTTTTTTACAAAACTTTGTAACGAAAAATTTCCTAGTTGATATATTTTTTTATTTAATTTTTCAAAATCATCGCAGTGAAACTCAATACGTGATACGAAACCAACTCAAGACATTGGATACAGTAAGGTAACCAGAATCTGTGTTTTCAAGCAATCTATTACGTCACAATCAAGGTAGATAAAAACCTTTGTGTTGCACGTCGCTTATTATCGTTTTACCTTCGCCTTGCTTGATTTTTTTAATTTCTTTTTTATCTCAATGTCGTTGCCAACAAGTTTTTGATTAATGCCCACCTACTGACGAAGAAACCAATATCTCGCGCTTCTAGCAAGGAAAAAACCACCTTTGTCCATTTTTTTAGTAGCATTTCTCTTCCTTGTTCTTCACTCCCTTTTCATTAAAGACAGGACTTTTTTTTTTTTTTCTTTTGACTCCATGTCACCGTTTATTCATTGTTTATTAAAACTCTTCGCGCCATGTTTGCTTTACATGAAAAAATTACTGCGTCCACCTTTTTTTTAAAAAATATATATGCCACGGAATGTGTCTAGCTTTCTTATTAATAGATTTTAATCATCCTCGCTTTTTCGACCTTGAGCAAAATTAATTAGTTTTCCGTATTGTGCTGTTCCAGTAAACATGCCGTAAATTAATGTCCTTTAAAAGCCCCAACATGACATTTTTCTTGAAAACCGCAATAATATAAAAATGAGCCCTCGACAATATGTTGCTATTTTATCAAAATGTTTTTTTTTTGTTCTTTTTAATGTTTTTTCTTAAGGACCACCTTTGTGTAATTTGATCCCATTTTCATTCCATAACTTCAGTATAACAACAATTATTTGAATAAATTTTGTGGATTTTTAATTGCCTTTTTTAGTTCACTGCCACTACGAAGCTGCATGAAACTTCGTCAATATCAGATTTTTCATTTTGGATAACAATGTAAGAACAAAGCACTTAAATAATATTAAAAAAATCATTTCCCGTGAAATGAAATAATTAAATGAAATAAGAGAGAGGATGAAATCTTAGTTCAGCCATTATCCTGGTGAAGGACAACAACTGCACTTTTTCTGCATGGAATTCCTTGATTTGGCAGTAAATGTTGCAATAGTAAACCGATTCAGCAAGTTGGCAGTAAATAAAGTACCAACTGAAAAACTCGTATAAGAACTCAATCTGTATAAAACTGTTTTTAATAAATTAAAAACTTGTAAATTGAAGAAAGAAATAAATCAAACCCCGTTATGATAGGTATACTCTTTTTTGGTCTCCAGGAAGAAACCAAGTAATATAATAAATATTAATAACTTATCTCTAAATTTTAAAATGTTGACCGAGTGAATAAAACCAAGAGAGAGAGATAGGGAAAGAGTAGTAGTTTTATATATGTAACAGATCATTACAAAAATAGGAGAGAAAGTATTTAAAATAAATCAAGGAACCAAATTTCAAAGCAATGAAAATATTTCAATACATGTCAGTCCAAAACTGGTTATGAAGGGTGTTTTTTAAGAGGTATAGAACTTTAAATTGCAATAAAACAACGATGTATTATTCGATTGACATGTTTTTTTATTCGAAAGATAATCTTGTGGCATTACATTTTAAATATGATTTCTGGCATAGGACTGCCACGGCTGGCTCGGATGTAGTCCAATCTGGACGTCCAATCTTCGATTACTTTTTCCAACATTTGTGGCCGTATATCAGCAATAACACTGCGAATGTTGTCTTCCAAATGGTCAAGCGTTTGTGGCTTATCCGCATAGATCAATGACTTTACATAGCCCCACAGAAAATAGTCTAGCGGTGTTAAATCACAAGATCTTGGAGGCCAATTCACAGGTCCAAAACGTGAAATTAGGTGGTCACCAAACGTATCTTTCAATAAATCGATTGTGGCACGGGCTGTGTGACATGTTGCGCCGTCTTGTTGGAACCACCGCTCCTGGACATCATGATTGTTCAATTCAGGAATGAAAAAGTTAGTAATCATGGCTCTAAACCGATCGCCATTAACTG
Organism: Trichonephila clavipes; assembly: GCA_019973935.1. Taxonomy (NCBI): domain Eukaryota; kingdom Metazoa; phylum Arthropoda; class Arachnida; order Araneae; family Nephilidae; genus Trichonephila; species Trichonephila clavipes. The sequence goes on along the minus strand of BMAU01000374.1, from coordinate 13,317 downwards.
TAACGTTGTGGACGTAGCCATTCAACCAGAAGTGCGCTTCATCGCTAAACAAAATTCGCTTATGAAAATCGCGCGCGACCATTATTTTCGAAATAAAATTGCACAATTTGAAAGCGTTGTTCAGGCGAGAGTCTATTCATGATGAATTGCCAAATCAAACTGAGAATAAATCCCTTGACAGCTGTTAAATCGGTCGCCATCTTGTAAAATTATGCCAACTTAAACTTCTATACCTGGAAAAAAAACACTCTGTGCAACATGATCTTATTGGAGCTACTATTGTTCGCTATCTTAAGGTATACAACTACGTTCAGAAACATGATTTTTCAAACGCGTACAAACGAATATTTTTTTTAATATCTAGGGGCACTTAGATTAGAGTACACCTATGAAATTGTTTTAAGAATATTATTACAATTAAAAATAATGAAAATGCAATAATTTGGCAAAAAATGAACAGATAAATATTTATTTTCCAAATATTCTTCTTTTACGGAAAATGCTTCTGTAATAATGATATTTTGCATATAAATAGGTCAGATCTCTGTACAGAGCTTGAAATTGGAATTTTGAAGGAGAATGTTTTGAAGAAAGGTACTTCTAAGTTCATTTTTTGCCAAAATATTGCATTTAAATAATTTTTTAATGTAATAATATTCTTAAAACAATTTTATACGTTTGTTCTAATATAAGTGACATTAAATATTTAAAACAAATTTTCGTTTGTACGCATTTGAATAAAATACGGTTCCCAACGTAGTCGGATATCTTAAACAGGATCAGTAGCAAATGATTTTGAATGATATACTGGTAATTATTAGTTTGTGTTGATTTGATTATTTTTTTATCTGCTCCGGGTCAATATTTGATTAAACTGCACTAAGCATTCTTTATTTTATTATCTAAATGCAAGAGATATATCCATTTTTCTGGACGGTGAGGAAGTACACAGAGCAAAGAGTGCATATTCTTCATCACTGAGTAAATATTTTCTGCCATTTTTCCAGTAAGAAATGAATCCTGAAGAATGTGAGATTCAGAATGAAAGTATTGCTGAAAGCGGCTCCCGCATAATTAAGATCATCAAAGAACATTCGGCTAAAATATTTGATAAGCTCACGAAACACAAGGTATAACCAACAGGCGTCACACATAGATAGTAGGAAGGGTGGAGTAAAAACCTTCTAAATAAAACTCCATTACTATTTTACGAGTGATTATGACTAGATAGAGTTTCAAGTTATTGCGATGGAGGATAATGTCATGTCGATTGAAGGCACTGGAGCACTTCGCAATCAAGGAAGATCACAGACTGTCTAACTCAGCGATACTTAACCTGCGGCCCACCGGGCCTTTTTAAGTGGCCCGGTCCTTACCCATTGCTCTGAGAAATTCCCTTATTTAAGAACTTTATATTAAGAATTTGGGGGGAAATTCTTTATCAAGAAATCTTATGTATCAATTTTGCTTTTGGCTGTCGGTATTGTACGGGTACGAATTGAACGGTTTTGATTAGTGAATTAACGGTTTTAATTTCAATTAATTTCAACTATTTGGAACGGTTATGATTAGTGATAACTGACAAACGTGGAGTAGCAACAATTTTATGCGTGGAACTAATTTTTAACTATCTCTCTTGCAAGCGAAAAATATTCAAAAAAAAATATATATCGTTTCAAGACGATTGGGATGTTAACCATTTTGTAGTGAAAAACAAACATGGATCAATAATTGTTTGATTTGTCACGAAAGAAATCTATAATATTTAAAAAATACAAATAAACAGGAATCATTCTATAACACTTTTCCTCGAAGATCTCTTTCAAGAGGTGATAAATAGGCTTTCTTGAATTATCTTTACAACAGCAACAAAGTGTTTTGTCAGTGTTAATATCACACTGGGGTAACAAAGACATATCCTATGAAGTTTATTATATTATTGGTAATCATATGAAGCCGTTTATTGATGCAGAGGTTGTGACGGAGTGTTTCTTAAATGCTTCTAGTTTTGTGTTAGTGACAAAAATAAGAAATATAAAATATATGATAATTAAAAACAAAGCAAAGCAGGAGTTATGATAATTTGATCAATTTTCTACATTTTAAATTTCCAAAGATATCTTGGTCATTAATCATCCCACTCTTCCATTTCTCCTCATGTTGCGGTCCGCGTGAAATAACTAACATATGGATGCGGCTCAGCAGAAAAAAAAAGTTTGAATACCCCTGGTCTAACTAAAGACAGTAGGATACTGAATTTATCATTTGATTAAGTGGGGAATAATGTTCCTAGATACTTAAAAATTAAAAACTGTCCATGCCAGCATATACTTAAAAATCCTTCTTGGAGTGAAGCTGCGATTATTTAGATACTCGTGCAGTTCAGAAAGACGACATAGAATCAATTGATGTTTAATGTCATCGTACATAATATACTTGATTTTCTCTCACAATTTATTTCAAATATGGCTTCCTGTTAACAGCAATAGGAAAACAAATAACAACAAGTAATGATTTCCCAATCATGTTGATCAGAGAGATGTGGAACCCAACTTTAAAGTGAAACCCAACGCCTAGTTCCCACAGTTTGGTTGCAAGATTAAAATGGAAGGTCTCGGGTTGTTTTTTACAACTTTACAAGGAGCTCTTCTCCAATGACTGTAAATCCGCATTTTGCCTAATATCAACATCTTCTGACTCTTCATAAATTTCCGAAACTATTGTGATGACATGTACTGTCGCCCCATAAACTTGAGATAAAATACAGCATGTATACGACTGCAGTACTGCCTTTGTCAAATTCATACAGCAAACGTATGCTATACTTGTTGACATGTAGCCCTGTTTTATTAAAATGCCATATAATCAGAAGTAATGTAAATTTACGTGTTAAATACACCCTTGTTTTGTTGATTAAAAAAAGTCATCGCAACTTCAACTGAACTGAAGATTAACATTTCAGAAGATGGGCAGTACCTTTGCATGTATCGATGTTAGTAACCTAGAGTATAACGAAATTTCTTTCAAAACAAATCACATTTTTGTTTACGTTTCAAGGTGAAAGAAGGAAGAAAAAGATGAACATTTGTCAGACAGGGAACATCATCACAAACAGGGAAAAAATAGATAAATTGGGGTATTTTTCGTGCACATCACTAGTGTTAAACACTAGTGATGCGCACGAGGAGTCAGTAGGGTAAAAATCTTCGGGAAATTGATTTTCAGTTTTTGATATTTCTAAATTCTCCAAATAAGGATCTTTCCAATGATATAACATACAAGGCATTATATAAATTCGAAGTATTTTAAAATGATTTTTAAAAAACAATCAGCTGATGAACCACGCCCATTTTGACAGATAGAAATGTAAAAATTGTCGGAAAAGTGGCAAAGCCTGTGCTTATTTTATTTATTCATACGCAATTAACTTTTGATTATTGTATAATAACTGCAAGTTTAACTGTGTTAGATATGCTAAACAATTTTGGAGAGCTAAATTTTTAAATGTGGTTTTTGTAATTTGTATGTTATATTTAATGTTTAGTAATTTTACCTTAATTTAAGTCTATTCTTTACTTTAAATTTAATTTTAATTAGTTATTCTTACTGATTATTTAAACTCGCTAAGGTTTAGTAAAGAGTTTAATAAGTGTTGAACTATATCAAGGAGGTAGAACTATTTGCGATATTGAACATTATAGAATTATACATAAAAAAGTCAAAATTAGGATTAATGAGTATTTTAAAATATTTATATATATATGCTTTTTGACAAGGTAAGATTTTTGAAGTTATACTTCTTTTGGGGCATTAGAGAAATAGGATGAGGGTGAATTTTTACGATGTGCGCGAACACCATCACAGATGCGCCGCAAAACCGACATGAATGTGATGCACACCGTCACGGATTCGAAAATGCTTTGTCTAGAAACATACAGAACGTTACAGATCATTGCCGCCTTCGAAATTCACAGAAAAATATTTCTCTTCGTTTCCCTGAAGAGGAAACCCGGGTGTGAACCGGGACCTCTCGTACTGCAGTCAAATGTTCTACCACTCAATTATACCCACGCGACAGCTAACCTTTGCTTTGCGTTCCGTAGGAACGGATACGAAAATGCTCAAAAAATATTTCTCTTCACTTCCCTGAAGATGAGGGCTCCCGGGTTTAAGCCGAGGACCTCTCTGTCTGCAGTCGAATGCTCTACCACTGAGCTATACCCTACGTGTCAGCGGACCTTTGCATTGCGCTTATTTGTGACATCATTACTAGAATGGAGAGATCGTCCATCGCCAACGGAGCTTCTCTGATGCATTTGTTTGAACACTTTTTGTTATTAAAAAGCAAACATACTTACAGGAAATTAAAAAAAATAGTAAATTAATCTTTAAATCGTGTTTCACGTACATAAAATATAAGAGTAAATATTAGTCTACCTATTTAAATAACAATTGCAAGTATATGATTATAGATGTATTTACTACGAACGCATTGAGATGAACATAAACATATTTATTACATAGCAGCAAAGTATAAAAGAATTTTGTATTCCTATGTTTATTTTTGAAGTTATCCTTCTTTTTGTGCGTTATAGGAAAATACGATGAGGGTAAATTGTTACGATGCGCGCGCACACCGTCACGAATGCGTGCGCATACCTTAACGACATCGATACGCGAGCGCATAGAGTATTCTAATATTTTAACATGCCACTTTTTTGGTGCTATGCGACAGATATATTTGGGGATCACAATAAGTATTGTTATAAACCATATCTGTTGGGACGCATCCCCCCTGTACATTCCCCCTCTACAGCTTTTGGGCAATATCTCGGCACTCGAGCCTCACAGTCCATTAGGACCTGGCATATTCTATCCCTCTCTATTTGTTCCTCCAGTTATTATAATTTCATGCTCAAAGGGCTATTTCTTTCATAATTTTTAATTGTCCTTAAATTTTTAAATTTCTTTAAATTCACAATATCTTGGCTCCTGTTCAAGTCCCAGTCTTGAGATTTGAACCAAGTGTTCCACACGTCGAGATCCATCCAGTCATCTGCATCATTCCCATTGTGTAGGCATGGGGAGGGCTTAAGCACAAAAATATCATGCTCCCATGTTAATCCTATGAGGAGTGGAAAAATTTCACCCCCCTTAGGAATTTATCTTGGAACTTGATTTTTTAATGTCCGCTATATTTTCGTATTAGCACGAGCTTTACGTGGAATTAGTCCTCTCCCCCCCTACAGGGCTTCCCCGGAAATAACTCGAATCCTATTCCACCATGGTCGACCACACCGGTTGGATTCGATTGTACTTCCTATGGGCTTCCTAGATATATTTTTTCAGGACCATAGTTCCACTTCTTTACCTATACTTAACATTTTTAAATTATTTTAAAGTTATAATTTTTTTTTAAATTCCGCATAGTTCTGAGCATTTTTGAGATTCCTTAATGAAACTTGGACCATTCTCCACGTTGAGCTGTTTCATCTGTTATAATTCGTGTGTAGATAGTGGGCTTAGGGGGGCGTTATCACTAAAATTAGAATCCCCATGTTTTTCCTATGGGGTTCGATCCTTTGATGACATAACGATATTACACAGATAGAAGGATGAAACTTTGGGATCACGTACTACTCTGTGTATCGTTAGAATGTAAGTTACCATTTACGTCACAGTTGTCCTCCTCCAGGGGAGTTAATTTCGTTTTCCTTTCCCCAGGTAGCACCGCCCTTTTGCAACTAAACTCCGAACTGGTTCTAATAGATTCCTATTGTGTTTGCTCACAACCAGGCCCAGTTTCGAGTTGCTGGGTGTCCGGCTTCTAATTTATTTAATTGTTTTAAATGTTTTAATTATTTTAAAATGAACATAACTCGGGGGCATTTCAGGCGGATGTCTTTATTTTCTCAGGAACAATTCTTCCCACCGAGACGTTCAGTGTGAGATATCAGATGTCACATTAGGCTCTCTTCATCTCCAGATACAGTCTGATACCCTCCATGTTACTGGTTCTATTGTCCCTGTGCGGAGGAGTTTAAATTTATTTAAATCGTGATTATCTCAGGTTTGGTCCGATTGACTGAAGGTTAGTATCGTTCAACTCTGCTTGTGACCGCCTTTCACCCTTGGCCCCGCTTGCCCTGCTAAAGAATTTTAGAAATGTTTTTATCATGTTACGCCAAAGAAGTATATAACTTCTTACGTGTGTACATAAGTACATACGCACTTTTTTTTTTATAAAAAATTATGTTTTCTAAAATTTATACTTTTAAAACTGTAAATTTACTGTATGCATGTACTCTGATTCTTAAATGCCATTGTGTATATTGAAGTGACATTTTTTGAAATATTCTTAAGAGCAGTTAAGTAGGGTAATAACCTTTTGAAAATGGATTTTGAGTTTTTGATATTTCTAAAATCTCCAAATCGGGACCTTTCCAATGATATAACATGTAAGCCATTACTTGACTTATAAGTATTTTAAAATGATTCTTAAAAAATAAACGGCTTATGAACCACGCCCATTTTTACCGATAGAAATATAAACGTTGTCTTTTTAAATCTGGGGTAAAGTTGCAAACCCTCAATTTATTTTTAGTCATACGCATTACATACCAGTAAAATAACTGCAATTTTAACTGTATTAGATATGCTAAAAAGTTTTGGAGCCCAATTTGGAAGCGTGGTTTAAATTGAATGTTATATTTAATATTTAGTGATTTTACCTAAAAACTTAAGTCTGTTCTTCACTTTAAATTTAAGTTTTAATTATTTATTATTACTGATTATTTAAACTCGATAACGCTTAGTAAAGAGTTAAAAATGTTTGAATTTACAACTATGTGCTAAATAAAGAATTCTGCATAAAAAAATTCGATTAAAAAATCTTACAAATACTTACTTTGACAAGGTAAGATTTTTTATAAAAATTGCTGTTTTCTAAAATTTATATTTTTAACATTGTGTAAATTTACTGTATGCATGTATCTAATATATATTATAAATGTGAAAGTTTGTGAAAATCTTTGTTGGTCTTTCACGCAAAAACTACTAAATGGATTTTAATGAAACTTTACAGTAATATAGCTTATACATCGTAATTGCACATAGGCTATAATTTACAGCATAGACTATAATTTATAAAGATTTGGGAAAAGTGTCAAAAATATAACGATATTTGTCAAGTAAGTAGGAAAAATTCTGTCTTCTGCTACCAATTCTGGCATGCGCTGCAAAAAAAAAAAAAAAAAAAACCACGTCTGCATATATATATCTTTTGTTTGTGAAAACCTTTTTTTTTTTTTGGCTACGCAAGGTGCTCGCTTGTAATTAATTCCTCTGTTATAATGCCTATTTTTTATTTCAGAATCAAACTAAGTTTTGAAGGGAGAGGTTGTTATAAATCTCTTTTTTTTTTAATGTTTTTTATATATAACATCTTATTATGCACATTTGGTAGTAAGAAATTGATCTTTTTCCAAATAAATGCTTTTATCAGTTCTGATACTTAAAGTAAATAAGCTTTTTCTTTCACACTGCATCATTTGGACAAATTTTGAAAATTTATTTGTGGTTAGTAGTTAATTATAACGCTATAATTTTAATTGAATAGGCAGATATAATTATTTTTACACTTAAAAACGCAATAACTATTGTTCTGTATTTCTTGGACTGTGAGAGTGAGTGAATATAAATGATACACTGTTCAGCTACACGAGGGGTTTTGGCAACGGATCACGTAATTTTGAACCATAGTCAAGTAACGTGGACGACATCTGAGCTGGCACCCCTTTCTCCTAACTACCACACCACACCAACTTAGAAGGAATATTCTACCAATAATTAGCAGGAATATTCTTTGAAATCCACTCTTCCAAGATATGTAGCAGCACGGGTTCCATGATGAGTATTTTAGCGGAAAAAATAGTTTGTGAAAATTTAAGTGTCTTATGTTTTGTATGTTAATGAAGACCTTAGAAAATGATTTGACTACTTATTTTAAGTGAACGGTATATATAATTAATTTTACAGTGGAATATCTTTATTTAATTTATTAGCTCTAACGGATTAAATTTTCCAAAGTGGAGTATTTTGTTTATGTATATTCCCTTAATTTTAAATGTAGTGATCCAAAGAAAATAATTGTATGAAAAAAACTGCAGTAAATCATATTGCTGTTGGATAAAGTATCTACGTGCATCGCTTCCCTACACGGCGGGTCTTACAAAGCTCTAATAAAGCTCGAGTTATGAAAGTAGCTAGGCATTTGCCAACTTGACTCTATCGTTAACATTTCACTATGTTTTTCATTGGATCGTCATTATAATTTAAGAAACGGCGTTGCTTGCGAATATTACAATTTTAACATAAAATAAATACTACAGAAAGTAATATTAATGTATTATGCTTTCAGATAAAAATTATTTACACTATTTTAAGCGTCCATTACACAAAACTTTTAACAATGTGTTACTTTTGCTGAGCAGAGATTAGCTTAGGAAGGTATTTTCAAAAATCAACCCTCAAGAGTGTTACGGGGAGTTATAAATAAAAAAAAATCCTTTTTATCAGCTATTAGACCTACATACTTAAAATTTAACAAAGGTGTTTTATTTCTCTCTTTTTTTTTTTGTTACCTGAGTTACGCCAAAAGCTTTTTTTGTTTAATTTGCAATTCACGTAAAATTAACTCATTAAAAACTTCTTTATCCTTCAATCTGTGTTGTTTAATTTTTCAGTTCACCCGTGCGAAAAACGGGTATATCAGCTATGTTTCTTAAATGCAATTGTGTATTCTGAAGTGACATTTTTGAAATATTCTTAAAACATTTAAAAATAAAGCAGTTATCATAACAAAAAATAGCAACTTTCAATAAATTCATAATAATAATTGTTCGGTGAACTAAAAGTTTGTCTTTGAAAAAAACTAATTAATATATTTAAGAAAATCCCCACGGTATAAATATAATGTCTAATTAATATTAAAAAAAATGGAGTCTTTATGTTTTATAGTTTCTGAGAAAAAGGTATGAGATGATACATTAAATGTGATGTTTGTTGTCTTTGCGAGAAGCTTGTTACATACATAAAAATAAATAAATTTCATGTTTAAGAACATAAAAGCAGTTTTATTTTGTCTGTTTTAGAAATCGTTTATCCAGTTTAGAGTAACTTTTTAAGTTTAAAACTTAGAAACTGTCTGCAACAACAAGACCTAATGATAATGTTACGAAAATCTAAAAAAACTTGCGAAACGTCGTATATATATATATATATATATATAAATAGGTATTTTTAAATACCATCTCAAATTCATACCAAAACCATATTGATACATTTTCGCATTATATTTAGGATGCTTTATTTTAAAATTTGGTATTAGTAATACATGAAAGTTACAAATTCTTCAAAAAATGATATAAAATTTGAGGGGATTGATATATTAATAGAAAATATCGCGTTAAAAAAAAACTGAAAAATTCTATTCTGGGAAATTTAAGACTTTTTTGTTAATTATTTTATGCAAAATAAATTGCAAGTATGCTAATGTTTAAAAAAATGGGACAAATACATGCTTTAACACATTATTTTGTGACGAAGTTGCACTTTATAGTAAAAATCTAATTGTCTCAAAAATGTTTTTAAAATTGCATTTATATTTTTCTTAGAATATAGTTTATGAATCTATATACATGATATTTTTTCCCTCGTGTTACTGATATGTAACTATATAAATCCATGCGAGGTTTTTTGGAGATTTACACAAAATATTTGACTGGAGTACATATATCGTGACAAAAAAATGTTAATTTTTTTAAAAAAATTCAGTGACATTTTTATGTTACATGTTTTTGAGAAAACTGAACAATATATTTTAAATATTTCACTTCATTGCAAATATTAATGCTTATTTATTTTTCAGACAAGTATTTAAGCTTTAATATTCAAAGGGTTTTCAAATATAGGTAACTAATTATAACTCAGATGAGTAATGCTTTTTGTCGTTGCAAAAAGCTTGTTACATGCATAAAAATACACAAATTTCATGTTTAAAAACATAAAAAGAGTTTTATTTTTGAATTTTTTAGAAATATTTTGTACAGTTTAAAAAAATTTTTGAAACTTTTAGAAATTGTTTTTGCATGTGAACATACAAATTCATTATGATACCTTTCACACTGTCGTAAAATCACATAATCCCAAATCATGCCTTTTACATATTGATACATGTTTACATTATATTTATGATGTTTTAAGTTCAAATTTGATATTTGTAATGCGTCGAAGGTAAGAATTCTTCACAGATTGTTACATAATTTGAGAAAATTGATCCAAATGGTAAAAAAAATCTCGTTGAACACAAACTGAAAAATACTATACATATAATTTCTGAACATTTAAAGACTTTTTGTTTCCTATTTTATGCTTAAAAGTTAAGAAGTTACCAATGTTTAGTAAAATAGGGCAAATTTATGTTATAATTCATAATTTTTGTGATGTAGTGCCTTTTTACACTAAAAATGCAATTTTCTCAAAATGATTGTTTTCAAACTGCGTGTATCTTTTACAGAATCTAAAGAATGAATGAACATGCAATTTTTCTACATATAAATAATATGTAGCTATATACTGGAATTATTTTTTACGGACTTGGCAAAAATATTTTACTGAAAAGCAGATTGTTAAAAAATGGCAATTTTTGAAACTTTCTTAGTGATACTTTTTGAAAAAAATGTAAACAATATATTTGAAACATTTTAACCACAATATAAATAAAAAAGCCTAATTAATATGCATGCAAAATTGAAATTTTTATATTTAACAGTTTCTAAGAAACAGGTTCCTAAAAAAGCTCAATTTTGCATTGTATGTATTGGGGGTACCGACTACTCTTGATATCCGTCGAAAGTAGACACAGAAAATCGTTCACACTTTACGGAAACGATTTTGTATTTCATTTTATCGTTTGCATTTTGAGTTTAATCTTTTGCAAAATTAGAATAATCGTTTGCTAATGTTTTATTGTGTGTGTGATTAGAATGTAAAAAAAATTATTTATTTCAAAATTGGCTTTTGTAAAAATTATGTATGGCTCGATAGTTACGTATTTAAGCTTTCCAAGGAGAAATATTCATATCAACAAATTAAAAAGAAAAGTAAACATCTCAGTTATTGCATTGCAATCACACAGATACACAAATGTATTTATAATATATTAAATTTGGAAAAGAAAAAGCGTATAGCAGATAGAGAGAGAGAGAAAGTAAAAATGAAAAAAAAAATGACCGCGGAAGTTCATCCAAAGACTATTCAAACGCAGGCAGCTATCAAGAAAACAAAATCTCTGACTCTAAATGAAAATCTGCCAATTCAAAGATTCACTTCATCGAAACTATGAATGTCTGCCAGAACTGAAATCGGAATCCTTCATATAGATGTAATGTTAAAACAAACGTATAAACTTAAAATTTCTATATTTCTTAAAAACATATTGATGAAAGGAAAGCTAATTATATAAAATTATTTGTAAAAAACAGGTAGTTGAAAATTGGAAATTTGTGATAACACTGGAAGGGGTATGGGTATATTAAGAGACCGTAATAAAAGAAGTTCAATTTTCTATTGCTCAACTGACTGGAATGACTGTACGAAATGGCTTCGTCAGTGTAAAGTTCCCCAAGTGATTTATGATGTTTGTAGTATTTTCTAATAATAGCATATTAAATCAAGTAAAGCCAAATTAAATTCACTCTACTATCAGCAGAATATCTTAGAACCAATTTTTGAAGAATAAATTCCAACTGTATAAGGAAAGGACAGATAAAGTCGAGATTCCTATGGACAAAACCTCTAATCACACGTCTAAGTTAACTGCAGCTTATTTAGCAAAAAAAGAATGAAATAAAGTGCATCCCTTTTGATGAAATACCTGTAAAATCACCCTACGATTCTGTAATGGACTTTAGTGCTTTCCGTTTATTAAAACGAGCATTTTAAAAGCAACTTACAAGAACTCTGAACGGACTTTGGAAAACTTTTTAAGAGGAATGGAGTAAAATTTGCATGACAGTATTAAAAAAATTACTTTCATGAAACATTCGAGCTATAGCTAATGTCAAGAGTCATGGCTATTAGATGGAAGCAAATTTGCACAAAAAATATTGTATTTCTTGATAAAAATTAACTATCAAAATCATTTTTATAAAGTGTGAACGATTTTTTGTAGACGATTCATTTGGTGGTGCGGCGAGGCATTGGTTCACACCATTGGGTTAAGAATCGACAGAAATCAAAAATATTTCTTGACGTGTGGGGCAACAAAAACAAAATATATTTGAAGAAACAAATTAGTGTAGAATTTGGAATTCGATTGCAGCTAGCTCCACTAGACATAGACTTCGACAAGCTGTGTAAATACATGCAAACACTTATCACAGCTATTCAGTATAATGCAGGGATAGATGACACTTTGAGCAAAAATTAATCCTGTGAATAAAATTTTATTAATATTAATTTAAAAATTTTTAACATAACATATATTTTTCTCAAACTGTATTTATTTACTATACCTATAACTGTGTGTGTGTTGATCACTTTAAATAATTTATATAAAATAAATTCTTCTAAGAGAATTTTTTTCTGCATAAGGTTCTCCGTAAACACCTCACAATTTTATAGGTTCCGTGAGTTGACAAAGTTTGATATCCCTGATTTAGACCAATTTTAAATTTTTCTTCGAGCGATATTTTTTCCGTTTGATTGAGAAGAATGATCGGGATGTGTCAAAAAGTGATTCTCGATTTTTATTTCCGTTATCTACTCATTATCTTATTAACTACCGTTTACTGTTTTTTTTTCTAATCGATTCCTAATCGAAATTTTCCTTAAGTATTTGTTTGGGGGGAAAGATGTTTAGATGGTTCTTCCAAACAACAAAATCCATTTGTTCTACTTAGCTTTACAATTGAGTCAAGAGTAATGAAACAAATACGTCGCGATTGATTCCGCAATTTATCCTTAACTAATGACGTCACAGACATCGGTCCATGAATATCAAACTGTTGGGTTCTAAGAGGCCTACCCAGGTGTTCCACGAGTCAAAAAAAAATGGGGAAAAATGCTTTAAATATGTATGCAAAATAAATTCGCATTCTTTTATGAATTTTGTATGACTATGGTACAAAAAGACGTGTTTCCCAAACGGGGTCCACGCGGGAAATAAACAACAATAAATCCTAATTAACAATAAATTTGAAACAAGGCAGCCTATTTTTTACACAATATCCTGCCATATTTATTTCAATATAGTAT